>JAJEJO010004754.1:268917-398483 GCA_020662805.1 Glaucomys volans
CTCTCTCTCTCTCTCTCTCTCTCTCTCTCTCTCTCTCTCCTTGAGGTGCTAGGGATGGAATCCAGGGCCTCTCTTATGCTAAGCAAGTGTTCTACCACTGACCCACGTCCTGAGCCTTCTTTCTTGAGTTTTGAAAGAGTTTAGCCATGAAATGGAAAAGAACCAAAGAAACGCCACTTTTTTTCTGACCCGACTCCATTGTATGTCTCCTGAAGCTGTATCTATGTTGACAGGACAGCAGGACCTTCCTGTGTCCCTGACTAAGACCCCGACAGGGTCTCACTGAGTTGCTTAGGTCCTCGCTAAATTGCTGAGGCTGGCTTTGAACTCACCATCCTCCTGCCTCAGCCTCCCGAGCTGCTGGAATTAGAGGTATGCACCAAGACTAAAAGTATCTGTCTCAACAGGTACTTTTCTGGCCTACATGTGCCCCAACTGTTCCTGCGGTTTTGCCTTTATGAACCCCTGCACCCCCATGCTCAGGCTCTTCTCCCAGTAGCCATTTTGGGCATTGTGTGAGACAGTCGGCCGGCTGGCTAATAAAGACTCCCAAATTTGGACTTCTCAGTGGTGATTGGTCTGTTCTCAAATTGTGCCCCACTTACTTCTGTTTTTCTTTTATTTATCATTTCCCCCAGGTTTTTCAAATTATTGATACTTGGAAACACCTAGGGGGTTTTCTTCTACTGGCATGCCTTCCCAGTTCACCACTGGTGAGAGTTTCAACCGTCCTGCCAGGGGTCGTCTTTGCTCCACTGACCACCACTGATGGGCCCTCCTTGCCAGCTTGGCAGGTGGTGACACAGCCACGCTGTAGGACTGGCTGGCACCAGCTGGGGCAGGTTGAGAACCCTGGGAGGCAGAGTCGGAGACAGGCCTTGTGGTTTCAGATGTTTATGAGGAGTGACCTTGGGATTAAGGCCTGTAGAAAGGAGGATGGAAACAGGGCTGAGGAGGAGGCGAAGTTGAAACATAAGCATTAAAGCCTCACCCCATGCAACTGGGAGGACCTGGAGCTGAAATGGCCTTCCAGAGTAGTCCTGGTTTGAATGCCAAATGGCATTCATCAAAGTGGGCTGTCCACAGAAAGAGTGTGACCTTGATCAAGGAGGCTGCCCATCACTCTGAGGATATTGACGAATGAAGGCTGTCACCACACTTCCCACAGAGAAAAAAGACTGTCCTTGAGGGGCATGTGAACGGGTCGTCTCTATGTATCCCTAGGTGTCTGGTAGCAGCAGGCGAAGTAGCCCAAGGTTATTGCTTAAACTCATCTTTCCGTAAGACATGTCAGGAACAAACACCAGCTTGGCATGGTGGCGTAGTCCCTGTGACTCAGGAGGCTGAAGCAGGAGGATCATAAGTTTGCCACCAGTCTCAGCAACTTATCAAGACCCTGTCTCAAAATAAAAAATAAAAAGGGCTGGGGGTGCAGCTCAGGGGTAGAGCACTGCCAGGACTGTAAAAAATCATTAAGAGTAACAGTGGAGACCATTGCAGTTAAAGTGGATATGCACGGGACAATGTCATTTTATTGAGTTACCTGATTTCACGACAACTTAAAGATCAAGGGTAAACTGACAATAGCCAGCAAATATTTTCTTATATTTTCCTTATTTTTTCAAACAAACATTAAATGCTTTTGCATTCTCAAAGTGCTCATGTCAATAATTTCCTTGCTTAAAATTTCTCAGGACAGGGGCTGGAGTTGTAGCTCAGTGGTGGAGAGTTTGCCTAGAACGTTGAGGCAATGGGTTCGATTCTCAGCACTGCACATAGATAAATAAATAAAATAAAGCACTGCACATAGATAAATAAATAAAATAAAGGTCCACCAACAACTAAAAAAGTTTTAAAAATTCTCAGGATGTTTCTAATTCTTCATTACCTTTTAGTTGAAATGTATGGGTTTTGATTGTTAAAACTTGAACTTTTTTTTTGGTACTGGGCATTGAATTCAGGGACACTCAACCACTGAGCCACATCCCCAGCCCTATTTCCCTATTTTGTATTTTATTTAGCGACAGGGTCTCATCTGAGTTGCTTAGGGCCTCACTAAGTTGCTGAGGCTGGCTTTGAACTCACGATCCTCCTGCCTCAGCCTCCCGAGCTGCTGGAATTACAGGTATGCACCAAGGTGCCCTGCAAAACTTGAATTTTATTGAGATTAAATTAAATAATACATGCCTAATCATTTTTTTTTCTCCAGCACTAAGCCTTTAAATACAACCTACCTGCCGAAATTAGGATATTTTTTGTTGCCAGGTCTGACTCACATAAACTCCAAACTAGAATATGTCGTGACCTCATTGCCATCCCTTCTTGGATGTCTAGTAGACAAAGTTGACCTAACATGGCCACCTTGGAACCCTGATCTTTGCCCTAAGTCTCTTTCTTTCCGTTTCCTTTTCTCAGCAGTACCATTACCGTCCACCCTGTTATTCTGTCTGTTTTCAATTTAACAGCAAATGCTGTTGGCGCTGTCTCTCCTGTCTGTCCACCTCTTGTCAACTCCATGGCTATGCCATCGCAATGCCATCATCTCTACGAGGATGACCACAGTGACTTCCTTGTTGGTCTTTCTGTCTCCATGGAAACAGCTTTTACTATAATCCTCAGAGGGAATGTGGGGGCCTTGTTAAACTCTGCTAATCCACTCCCTTAATTTTTCATTGTTCCTTGAAAAGATCCAGTGCATGATCTGGTGGTTGCCTTCTCTTTTGATTCGACCTCCTACCATTTCATTCCTTGTGCCAGGTACACCGGCCATTCTTTCAACACATTAAACTCTTTCTACATCCCACAAGGTCCTCTGACTGCCGCCCCCACACCCCAGTTCTCTTCCTGATGGGCTGCTTCGGGTTATCCAGATCTCAGGGGAAATGTTGTCTCCTTTCAAGACCACCTGAACCAATGCGATGTTCCAATCCACTTTATCATGTTACCTCGTTCTGTGTTCTTCAGAGTTCTTTCCACTATTAAAATTTTTCTGCTGGTTTTTGACCATTTCTTCAAGTTGAATATGGACTATCTTATTCTCTACTCTGTGCCTGGCTCTGGAAAAATGCTTGGCATGTGGCAGTGGACATTCCTTCACTTACTAAGTTGATGGGTGGGGAGTGGGACAACAGTGTCTAAAGTGAGGTGAATTCTGGGAAGATGGGAGAGGGTGTGACCTGAGATGGAAGGTCCCCAAAAGGATGTCATAAGAGGAAATGAGGGTTAAGAGTTAAATTTCTTCTTAAAAGAAAGAAGAGGCATTTCAGGTAGTAAAAGTTGAAGAGATTGTTGAAAAGGTAGCGTCGGGAATGGAGAGATTGAGGCTGGGTAATGGTGGGATCAGATTCTGGCAAGCCTTGTCTGCCTGCCCTGTATCTTCAGGAAAATGAGGAGCACTTGAAAGTCTTCAGACAGCAGGACCTGGCCAGGTGATGATTGAGGAGGGAGCTAGACTGGCAGAGAGACCCAGAAGGAGTGAGTTAAGGGTGTCCTGACACCAGAGGGCATCATCCAGATATCGGGACTGGTTGCATGTAGGGAGGAGGGAGAGGGAAGAGTCAAGAACAGGAAGAGCTGGCAGAGGATTGTGAGACTACCACTGGAGAGGCCCAAGGTACCTGCATGCAAGGGTCTGAGGTTTTGTTTTGTTTTTTTGTACTGGGGATTGAACCCAGGGATACTCCACCATTGAGCCACATCCCCAGCCTGTTTTGTATTTTATTTAGAGACAGGGTCTCACTGAGTTGCTTAGGGCCTTGCTCAGTTGCTGAGGCTGGCTTTGAACTCGCAATCCTCCTGTCTCAGCCTCCCAAGTTCTCGGATTACAGGCGTGCGCCACCGCGCCCAGCAGGTCTGAGGTTTTGAGAAGAGAAGAGCCCTGCCTGAGGGGGACAAGCTCATTTGTAAAACTCATTGACTGAGTGTCATGTGATATGGTCACTCCCTGGCCCCAGCTGGACCTCAGGTACCACAATGGAGCTCTAGGTCTTTGAAGTGAACTCTGTTGTCTGCAACTGAGTCAGAATAGATTGTGTTTCCCAGCTTCCAGTATCAGGAGCAATGGGGAGCCTTGGGTGGTTGGATGATGAGTACGTGGTTGAAGAAGAAGGGGAAGGAGGGTTTAGAAAAGGCAGAAATGTAGGATTATGTTAAGTTTGATTTCCTGAACTCAGAAAGCAGACATTTCTATTCTAAATCTGTTTAATTATTACTCAGTCATTAATTTTCACACATGGCACATACAGATACATCCCACCTGGAGTGGACCTCAGAACACAGAGCTGAGCTGCAGGTGTTTACTGGGGTCAGTATAGTTGTGGGCAGAGCCAGGTCAGGAGCATGGGGAGCCCTGAGGAAGGGTGAAGGACCAGATGGGTGCAGGAGTTCTCAGGATAGATGTTAAAAGTGAGAGAGAGAGAGAGAGAGAGAGAGAGAGAGAGCGCGCATTCTGGATGGGTGAGAATTATCCTCTTTTGGGGAAGGAATAAAGTGAGATTGTGGCCTCAGTAAAGGGTTTTCCTGACCCAAAGTTACCACCCTGTCCCCAGATCCTACAGGAGTTCCTCAAGATTTGTCCTTTACTTTGGGTTTGCAGGCTCTGGTTCAGAGACAGTGTGGATTGTGATACGCAAGTATGACTGCGTGACTCGGTATGTGTTGGTGTAACACATCTTTGTGCCCCACAGTGGGCCGTGTGTGCTTGTGAGGTTGCTAACACCATTCCATGTGACCACATGTTGGTGTGTGTTTACGAATCAGTCAGTTGACCTGTGACTGTGGTACCCTAGGTGCCTGGTCCTCTGCAGGGCGACAGGGCCGGAGGTGCTCCCCTTCAGGATTTCATGTCTGGGTCATAAGCTGGAAGAGGTGAGGCATGAAGTTCTGCTGGGGTGAGTGGGATCCTGGCATCCTGGGATGTGGTGTTCTGCTCAGAATGTGGGAAGTGGGACAGAAAGGCACCTGCAGGGCCACAGGCTCAGGGACTTGAGGAGGTACAGTGTGTGCAGACCCCCCAAGGTTGTACTCAACATCGACTTTCTCTCCGCAAGCCTCTGCTTCACCAAGATATTGGCATGGCACAGCTGGTGCTTGAGTTTGCACAGTGAGCAAGTTGGGCTGGTGCTCGGCAAACACTCACGTCAAGTGCCTTTGGTCCAAGCACCAGCAGTACGCACAACTAACAGACAGAAACTCAGGCAAGCATCCCCTGTGGCTGATGAGAGAGATGGGGAAGCAGCAGAGGTCAGAGTTAAGTGAAACCCCCCATTAGAAATGTCTAGAGCTGTGAAAGGGAAGGCAGTGAGGGGGAAGGAGCAGGGCCACCCTCCTTTCCCAACGTCGCTCTCCTCCTTATTCGGCTGGATGCTCAAGGTCGGAGTCAGCAGAATAGTTCGCAGGGCAGTGCCAGCAGAATGGCACGTGTGACAGTTGTTAGCAGAACAGCACACACAGGAGGCATCAGCAGAGAGTGCACACTGTAGGCGCCAGCAGATCAGCACACATGCAGGTAACATATCCATGGGGCAGCAGAATCTGGTCCCAGAAGGTGCAAAGAATGGGGTCATGGAGTGGGCTTTCTGCATATCTGGACAATGTGTGTGTGTGTGCATGGGCACTCATGTGGTGTGTGTGTGTGTGTGTGTGTGTAAGTGGGAGTCAGGGAAGGTCTATAGAGAGGCCCCAGGCCCTAGGCTATGCTCTCAATGTGGCAAATATATCCACTGTGAAGGGCTGGGTGTTGACATGAGACTCTCTCTCTCTTTCCTCAAGCACCTCGAGATTGGGAAGAAGTAGTGCTGTCTTGAAAGTCCACAGGAGTGTGTGTGCATGTGTGTGTGTGAATATGTATTGTGGGAAAAATGGTGCATGAATGTACGTCTTGGAAAATACCTGTAAACATGGTCTCATACAGAATCTGTCTCCTAGTCAGGGCTCAACAAATATTTGCTGAGTTTGAATGTGACAAAAATGTGTACGTACCGTCTTTTCACATAGGTATTTCTGGGTAGGCATCTGGGTTCGTGTGTGTGCCTCTCTGTGTGCTAGGCAGGGAAGCTGACATTTGTACAGGGGGGTGCCAGTGCTTTTGGCCCTACTTTTATCAAGGATGGTTCTGGCTGGAAGGACCTGAGGGACTTGGACCAGTACGAAAGATACTCAGTGAGTGGCTGGAAATTTACCCAGAAATCCTCAGACAATTCTAGATTGGGCTATGCCACCTAATCTGAGTGGGGTTGCCTGGAAGGGGCATTAGCTATCACTGTGGGCATCCAGAGAACTTCTTCACAATGCCCAAGAGATGAGCCTCGTAAAGAACTTCCAAGACCAAGTAGAGGTAAATCAGAACCCTACCAAGACCATTGCGGGGACTTTGAAACACCCTGACGTTTTCAGTTGTTAAAGTTTGCACATGATCTTGTCCTTCCTGACCTCAATCATCTCCCTCTTCGTCCCCATCCTGTGGAAAGCCATGTGCCCATGCTGTTTCTTTGGGTACCTCACTGTACTGCTTGGATGATTCACATGTCGTGATGAATCCTACCATTCTCGTTAAGCTGGAGCATTATGACGAAATGTCAGAAAACAAATGTGTAACTTCAAGTGCATGTTTATGATATGTAATCTCAGCTTATTTCACTTCTCCTTAATTATTAAAAAAAAAAGCATCCTACATTGCTCTGTCCCACACATTTCCAATCCTTCCCTTAGCTTCCAGCACAGATATACATTTAATCATGAAGCTAATGAAGCATACATTTAGGTACCCTCGCTCTCTTCAGTTGCCAGAATGGGACACAACAATATGTTTATGTGATTGCACTTTTAAAATTAAAAAATGAGATGTTTAAGCACTATCAGTTAAAATTGCTCTCTCTCTCCTCATTCTAAGTTGCTCTTCGCATTTTCTCTCTTTATGAATGGTGTTGGAGTATTTGTAGGCCTGTATATTTTTAGTAGTGGAACAATTTGTTTACAATTTATTTGTAATAGAATGCACCCATTTAAGCATATGCTCTGATGAGGTTTTTTTTTTTTAATGTGGTTCTGGGGATTGAACCCAGGGCCTTGTGCTTGCAAGGCAAACACTCTACCAACTGAGCTATAGCCCCAGCCCCATGCTTTGATGAGTTTTGAGGACTTTTTACACTGATAAAAATGCAGCAAAATCAAATATTCCATCCTGTCCCCATATGAATGGACATATCCTACAGTATATGATTTTTATATTTGGCTCCATTTGTTTACCTGAGTTACTGTGTGCAGCAATAGCTCAAACTTTTTTTGCCTGCATTTCTTTATTGTGACTGTAATTCATTATATTGACATACCCAGATTTGTTTATTCAATCACATGTTGGTGGATATTTCAGGGTTTCTTTTTGGTTATATTCTTTTTTAAAAATGGTGGCAGAAAAACGCAACATCTATTCTTTTATCATATTTTAGGTACAGAGCTGGGATTGGGGAAGAGCGCTTGCCTGGCATGTGTAAGACACTGGGTTGGATCCTCATAATGAATAAATAAGTAAAATAAAGGTTCATTGACAACGAAGAAAATACTTTAAAAATTTTAGGTACACACCGTATTAGTACCAGATCAGAACTGAAAGCAACCAGAAAAGCACTGCAGACACGGGAACGCACGCAGAGATTTTATTAAGCAGATGGGCAGAGTGTCTGCCCTGAACGGTGAGAGAGAGAGAGAGAGAGAGAGAGAGAGAGAGAGAGAGAGGAAGTGAGAGTGAGCAAGAGTGAGAGAGAGAGAACTGGCAGGGGAGCTATTCTTAAGTAGTGGAATTTTGAGGGCTAATAACAATCCGGATCAATGACCAACTAGGAAGTTCACGGGCTAACAATCTGGGTTATAATATGATGTGGGGGAGGCAGAATAATGGCAGCGGCAAAATAGCAGATCTGATACCAATAAGAACTGTAAGTACAATGTTGTGTGACAGATGTCTAGAACTCTTTTTGTAAGTTCATGTGCCTGAGCTCATGCTGCTGCCACTTTGCAGTCTCTCTGGGCTTGTGAGCCTTCCTCTCTCTCTCTTTGTGGTGCGGGGAATAAACCCAGGGCCTTGTGCATGTGAGGCAAGCTCTACCAACTGAGCTATATCCCCAGTCCGAAAAGTGGGATCTCTTCATCTAACCCAGAAGTGAGTGTGCAGATACTTCAGTAATCTGGGGATGGAGAGGATGAATCTGCATGTTCTTTCTAGAGTATCCATTGGAGGTAAGTGCATTTCTGTTTCATTCAATTATTACCTTTGTCGAGTAAGTTCTGTGCCTTCTTGAGGAGAAGAAGGCACATCCTGGGGCATATAAAAGAATACCTGTCTCTTCCATGTGGACCTTTTCAGAAGCCTGGATTTAAAGACTGAGCTGGGTTTCCTGAACTCTGAGTCCACCAGGCATTGCCAGGCTGAGGATGAGTACAAGTATGTTATACTTTTGAAACATGAGTCAGTGTTATATAATTTTTAAGAAAAGAAATCAAAGAGAAATTTCCAGCTAAGATGGTAACAACCAAGCAGTGCAATTACCAACTCAGAACCTTACTGAAATCATGGAGGCAATCCTGCTGTGTGTTGGATCTAGGAATTCTTTTTCTTTTTCTTTTGTTTTTTAAAATTTTTTTTAGTTGTCAATGGACCTTTATTTTATTTATTTATATGTGGTGCTGAGAATTGAATCCAGTGCCACACGCATGCTAGGCAAGTGCTCTACCCCTGAGCCACAACCCCAGCCCTAGGGTTACTCTTTCTTTGGGGTGTATCTCAGTCCTATTGTCTCTGTACTGACACCCAGAATTTGCTTCCATGTCTCTGTCTCTTTCTGGATTCCAGGCCTTGACCAAAGGAGAAATTCATACTAATGTCTGGAATTCCCAGGAGTCCCATGAGCAGGGGTTAGGGGGGCGCACCACAAAAGTATGTTGGCAGTTTGGGAATTCCATGATACAAAGTCCCTAGTGAAAGGTGGCAAGAAGGTATCCTCCCATCCCTCCTTGTTATGGGTATAGGATGAGTCTTCTGAAGAACCAACCAGAATACCCCAACCTCCCTTCCTCCTGCTGCCTCCTTTGAATCTCTTCTATTTGGTCACCTTTCCTTCCTGATGAGTTCAATGAACATGTTAATTTTAATTAACCAATGTTAATCTGTATTCCCATCAAAAGAGACCCAGACACAAAGACTTGGGAGCACATGGTTTATTTGGGAGGTGATCTCAGGATGCGCAAATACAAATGAAACAGAAAAATGAGAGACACAGGATGGGCAACTAGAACTCAGGTCCACTGGGCACTTTCTTAGACAGCATGGAACTCAGGTCAGAACCAGCCCTCCAGAAGCCACAGAGGCTGAGGTCTGCCTCCCTTGAGGATGGCCCTAGGGACATTAGTTCCCCCATACCTTCAGAGGGAGCCTAACCATGGTTCATCAAGTTCCCAGGTGCTGGAGAAAGCAGTGGCAAGAGATGCAAAGGTGTAAGGAGAGATGAAGTCTGACTGTAGAATTTTTTGTCCACAACTGCAAGTGGCTCAGGTAGGTGGGGGTGGAAATGAGGTGGGATTTCAATGACCCTGGAGGGACTGTCCCATTCGAATAAGAGATCAAAATCCATAAACTTTGACAATGTCATCTAAACTCTGGGTTTGGATGTCAGGCAGAAAAAGATTTGGCAGGCCATCTGATCCTGATCCCACTCCCCCCACCCCACCCAAATCTCAGGTAATTCAAAGATTCTACAGGTTGGAGAAAGAAAATGAGAAGGGAGGGAGCACAGGGACAATATCAAGATGTCACTTTGTTGTCCAGAAGTCCCCAGGGACTATGGAAGTTGAGCTGCAGCCAAGAGACTGACTGTGTTCTACCGAGGACAGACTCCTTATCACTCGCATCTCTAGATAGGGTACCATCACACCTGTAAACTCAGGTGAGACCACGGGGAGCCGGTACCCAGGACAACGTGAGACCCAGCCCACCCAACTCATCTGGGTGGCAATGCTCCTTTTGGAAGCCCTGGAACTTTTTATTTCAGTGTTGGGGATCAAACTCTGAGCCTGCATGCTTGGCAAACACTTACCATCAGCTACACCCCAGTCCTTGGAGGCCCTGGAGCTTTTAAATCTGTAGGGTAGGGGAGTGGTGGAATATTGCTCCTGGATCCCACCTGTGGGGTGATAAGATGGTCTCTGCCCCCCAGTCTTCTCATGTCCTCTATACTCCCCTTAGCTCCTTCAGAGGCAGGCGCCCCCTATTTCAGAAGAAGCCTCCAGCCAGACCCTCAAGAGCTCGATCAGGGGTCACTGACAGCCTGGTCTCTCTCTGGGCAAGATGGCCTTCTCCTGTGCTATTTGGTTTGAATACTGTTTGAGTGTGTCCCCCAGGGGCTCATGAGCTTGATCCCCAGTGTGGTGATGTGAGAGGTGGTGGAACCGTCGAGAGGTGAGGTACATGGGAGGTGTTAGGTCACTGGGAGAGCTGTCCTGGAAAGGGTTTAATGTTAGTCTCCAGAGTAAGTTAGTTCTCCTGAAAGAGTTGTTATAAAGTGAAGCCACCCATGTTTTTGGCCCTGTGCCCAGTTCCCTTTCTGTTCCTTCCTTCATCATGTTGGGAGAGCCAAGGTGTCCCTCATCAGAGGCCAAACAGATGGGGCCATCTGATCTCTAAAATGGTGAGCTAAACAAACCTTTTTTTTTCTGTAAGTACCCAGCTTCAGGTATTTTATTATGACAACAGGAAACAAACTAACATACCCTACTACCCTCAGAGCATGCCCCACATGGAGAGAAGAGGCTGCTCCTGGACCCCATGGTGCCTCCTGTAAGCCTCTTTATCCTGAGGATCTTACACCTCCTGGACAAAGCCCTGTGGTGTATGCCTAGCACACTTTCATCTGTGCAACTCTCAGTGTGTTGTGATGGAGGATGTGTGTAAGGGAGGTGGCAGAGGCCAGGACACAAGGAGCCTGACAGGGGACAGCAAGACCTGAGAAAGGCTCTAGGGTCATGAACAGAACAGAGTCCTGGGAGGGGCTTCAAAGCTCCAGGACGCTGGATTCCCCCTCTGTGCGTAAGACAAAGCTGGTAATGTGTTTATAGGAGGAAGCTGAGCCCACAGTTTGGAGGTTAGCATTAGGATAAACTGGGGCACAAAAGTTGATTTCCTGGTCCTGGCTGGGTTCAGTACTTGTACCTCAACCCTCGAGTTCTTTCCCCCCTGTTAGGTGCTTAAAGGAGGGGCCCCTTCTCAACCATTATTTTACTTGGACCTCACCACAGCTCTGGAGATAGGAGGTATTATTTCCATCTTATAGGTGGGAATCAGAGGCTCAGGGAAGGACTACTAGACACACATAGCTACACAGTGAGCCAGGGTCCCCAGCAGTGGGTAGAGGGAGCAGAGCCTGCTGCCCAGAACCTACATGATCTTCAGCAGACACATTACGTCATTGGGCCTGAGTTCACTCACCTGCAAGAGTAAGCTTACTCTCATCTCTCAAGGTTGCTGGGAGGCTAACATTTGGTAGATTATGCAAGTGACCTAAGGATTCGGTCCACAAAAGTGATTAGACAACTCTGGCTGTTGTGATTGTCACCCCTACAAATCTATTGAATTCAGTGGAGGAATAACATCT
The DNA here is from genome assembly GCA_020662805.1 of Glaucomys volans. Taxonomy (NCBI): domain Eukaryota; kingdom Metazoa; phylum Chordata; class Mammalia; order Rodentia; family Sciuridae; genus Glaucomys; species Glaucomys volans. The sequence goes on from JAJEJO010004754.1 coordinate 280,557, forward strand.
GTCAGCATTCAAATTCAGCTGGAGTTGGAAGTCACACTGGTTGTCCCTGCATGCCGTGCCCAGCCTCCCACCTGAATACCTAATCTCCCGTCCAAGGAGTAAGGACTCTCTCATGAATTGCAAGGCATTTATTGCTGGAATCTTTAAGTTAGGCACCTGGACATGGTGGGTTGCTGGGAGTACATAGTGATCAGGCAAGTGGCTTCCTTGGGTCTCCTGGGAAAGGTAGATCCCTCAACACAGAGCGCTTTGGTATATTTTATCCTGCAAAGAGAAGGTCAGAAAACCTGATGAGGCCTCAGGGGTAAAAGACATCAATCCACACTGCACACTCTCTGGACACTTCCTGGAAGAGGGCCCACTGCCTTGTTTGGATCGTGGCTCTTGGATCCCAGCAGGCAAAACCAGATTTCTCTAAATCCCCTGCATCACCAGAGCATCCTGAGGTGTGCCTGAGAAGCTCTCATAAAGCTCCTTCCAATGCAGCAAAGAGGGAGGGTTCACCCTGGCAGGGTTGGGGGTGGGAGCAGAATGGAAAGAGGCTGCAGAGTGATATGGCAGTGCTTCAGATGAGCCTATGGGCAGGTGAGGACCCCAGGAATGAACTGATCCCAGTCCGCTTCCTGATTCAGTCCCTTGGACACTTGTAGCAGAGGCAGTGACTTGTCCCCAACAGCTCCTGGGACAGCAGAGAGAGAAAGGATTCATTCTGATTCTCCACTTGGGATGTCCAAAGCCTGGACATGGTAGGAAAGAGATTTCCAAAGTTTGTCTTTCCTGACTTACAAGACAACCCTTTGGGATCCAGAGAACAAGGAAAAATGAGTGTTTTAGGGGGAATGGAGTAGGAATCTTGAAAGGTTAGGATAAAGGAATCAATGTTTGGAGAAAGGCAGGACTGATGGTAATGGCTTGAAGAAGATCCAGGCTCAAGGTTCTGACCCAAGAGCCAGGGGGTGCCATGGGGACAGGGGATCCTAGACGTTCTCAGGCTGGTCCAGCAAAGCTGAATAGCCAGGACCCGTTTCATCGCTCCAGGGCTACACTGAGTTTCCCTTAGTGGTCCTCCCCCATACTCATGGTGTCTATTCCATCTTCTCTACCCCCTCATTCATGAGGTTCATTTTCCTTTCAGATTCTCAGGGAGGAGCCTTGATGGGGAAGAGAACGAGTGCCCCCACCCCACCCATGGGGATGAGCCGATGCCCCCACCAGCACAGAGGTGCAGACACCTTCAGTAGACTCACCAGCCCACTGAGCACCAGATCCTTCTCTTCATCAGTCAGTTTTTCATCAACACATTTCTTTAGATTTTTAGCATTGTCCAAGAGCACAGGGTTTCTCTGGTATTTTCCCATGACTTTAATATATTCTTCAGGAGTTCCCTTCACGAATGAGTCAACATCCTTTTTCACAGCCGGGCAAATATTACAATCTGAAACACAAAGACAAGCTGACCCTCCCTCAAAAGACACTCCTCAGAACACATTCACCCCCGCCCTGCTCAATCCAGCATGCTCAGAACCGCCCTGGGAAGGTATCAGAACCTCTAGGAAACCCACATCCCCAGGCATCCAGGGTGGGTGACCCAGGACCCACTTGCACTGGAGATTAGGAGGAGGGCAGCACCCAGGAGCACAAGAGCACTAGCTGGCTTCATGGCGCAGGTGACAGGTGCTTCCTGCCAAACCTGGGGCCCTTTTATACCTATCCTGGGTTCCACAGCAGGACAGGGCAGGCCAGTGTCTGAGGACTCTTCAGCTCTCCCAAGCCACAGCTTGGAAGTGCCTGGGGCTGTGGAAGGAGGAGGGGTGTGTGTTGGCAAAAAGACTAATTCCTGAGTCAACAAAGGTTGCTGGCTCAGCCTTCCAGTCTTTGTTGTTTGTCCTTTGCTCTCTCTTAGATGTATCTTGAGCTGCAGGAGAGCAAGGGCTTTGCTGTGTGTTCAAGAACTAGGACAGAAACCAACGCACAGTAGGAGCTCCCTAGAGGGATCTGGGATGTAGGGCACTTGCCTATCATGCACGAGGTCCTGGGTCCCATCCCCAGTGCTGAAAAGAAAGAAAGAAAAGAAAAAAGATGTGTGTTAGATGAATCGAAGGGTATCCCTCTTCTCTGGAGTCTATACACAAGAACATTATTACCTAGACTTGCTATATATGTATTTAGGAAGTTAGCTGGTATTAATTTTTTAAAGTGAAGGTTTAAAATATTTGAATGTCAGAATTAAGCTCTTTTTTCCCGTGGAGGCACTTGATTTGTCTTTTCTGTAAGCGAACAGCAACACAATAAGGTTTGCTGAAGCCTCAGAGCAGGAAGTAGAATACAAACTTTTTGACCCCAATCGATCCAGTTAGAATGGCAAGTATCAAGAATACAACTAACAGGGCTGGGGATGTCACTCAGTGGTTAAGTGTCCCTGGGTTCAATCCCTGGTGCATAAATAAATAAATAAATAAATAAATAAATAAATAAAATAGTGGGGCTGGGGTTGTAGCTTAGTGACAGAGCACTTGCCTCACATGTGTGAGGCACTGGGTTTGATCCTCAGCACCACATAAAAACAAATAAATAAAATAAAATTATTGTGTCCATTCACAACTAAAATTATATATTTTTTTTAAAAAAAGAATACAACTAACAATAAATGCTTGAGATGAGGGGGAATGTAAATGACTACAGCCACCATGGAAATCAGTATGAATTTCCTCAAAAGATAAAAACAGGTTTTTCAGGATGGCAGAATAGAAGAGGTCACTTTCCTGGCTGCTCCATGGAGTGAAACCGAGAAAGCAGCTTCTCAGCAAGGCGGGTGAGCAAAAAAAAAAAGTGGGAAAACTTTACTGGAATTTAAAATTGGACGTTCAGAGCAGATCAGGCACTCAGGAGGTTGGATATAATAATATAAAGAAGACATACCCAGCGGCACAGCCACTGCGGTGGCCAGATCGGAAGCACCAGCCAAAGCAGTCCCTCTGTGAGCATAGTGGAAGGATAAGGGAATTAAAGGAACCCACATTTTTGAGAGGTGGAGTGTTTAGCGATCAAGGACATTGTCTGGCGAACCTGAAAGACGCTCTGCACAATATCTGTGTCCAGGGAAAGAAGCTGCCATATCTCAGGCAGTGTGCAGAGGACAAAGCCAGAACCATTTTGCAGCTGCTGCGTGGGGGCTGATTTCTGCCAAACCCAAGTTTGGCCCAAAATACAGGCCAAGTAAACACACGCTGCATGACATGGAGTGTGCTTAAGTGACCAGGATAAAATCAAATGTGGAGAGAGGTTTACAGAGGGGACAAGTGGTTGTGGAAACCCACCTGGCTCTACCCTTCCTCCTCCAATCCGAATGCTTGAAGGACCAGCGGGAGAGACACATCTGACCAGAAACAGGGTGGGAGAGATTTGTTTGGAGACTGAACCCCAGACCAGGAAATATGGGGTCTGAAGATGATGTAGGGGTCAGAGAATTTAGTTCCCCACCACATGAGTGGAATCTAGAGTAAATCCCTGGGGTACAGTTTTCCAGCGTGGACCAGCAAGTACAGGGCGCTGGAGGTACACTGATTTAAAATCTCCAGACCAATTGACCTGAAGCCCACCTAGGTCTAAACCCTGCCTCCAGGAATTCTGTTTCCAGGATTACCTCTCTCACTCACAATCTGAGGGTGAAGCATCGCACCCCAGACAATGACACCTAAAATTGCTGAGAAGAGAAACTGAGAATCTTTTGGACTCCAGCAGAAAGAATTCTTTAACTTTTCATCCTGATCTTTAAAATTTTTTTTCTCTGTTTAATTGTGACCTTAATGGTACATGGACATTTATACATATTCATATTTTTCCCAATTGTAGCATTTTTGAACCCAGTTATTTTTCATGGATGAATTTTTTTTGTGAACTAGGATGTTTAATTAGTATATTTAAATTTTCTTTTGTATTCTTTTATTTTTACTTTTAACTTTTAAAATTTTTACTTTATATATATTTTTTTCTCCTACTTATTTCCCTTGATTCTCTCTTTTCTTCAGCTAATAGCCAATCTCTACTGTTCTCTCTTTCAATTTTACTTTAATTTTTTTACTTCTTCTTCTCTCCTGCTCCCTCATAATAGTCACATCCATATCACTTCTGTTCTTTCCCTGTCCACCATTTGAAATTATAAACCTTTTTGCAAACTTGCTGTTTTTACTGTAGGCAATAACTGATCATATGATTTCTGTTAAATGTGATAATTAACATTGTAGACATCATAGTAGGAACTATTTAGTTTAATGTAGTATATTGTTTGCATTGGTTGTTATTATTATTCATCTCCCCCTAAACAGTGAGGTACTGGAAGCCTTCAGGGTCACTATAAATCCACAGGATAGAAACTCTACTGCTTCAGATCCATACTGGTAGATGGGTAGACACACAAACAACATGAGAAATCCAGGGGACAAATTGCCCCAGACAAACCAATATAATCCAATAACTGCATCCATCAATACCACAGTGGAAGAAATATCAGAGAAGGAATTTAGAAAGTTCATAGTTAAATTGGTCTGTGGAGTAAAGAATGGCATAAGAAATGAAATCAGAGAGAAAATACAGGAAATGAAAGATCACTTCAATAAAGAGATAGAGATTCTAAAAAAAAAGCAAAAATCCTCAAAATGAAAGAAACAATAAACCAAATTAAAAATTCAATAAAAAGCATCACCAACAGGCTACACCTCTTAGAAGACAGAACCTCAGGCAATGAAGACAAGCTGTATAACATTGAAAATAGAGTTGACCATGGAGAAAAGATGTTAAGAAACCATGAACAGAACTTCCAAAAGCTATGGAATAAAATGAAAAGACCAAATTTCAGATTTACTGGGATAGATAAAGGCATGGAGATACAACCAAAGATATGCACAATCTGAAATAATATCAGAAAATTTCTCAAACATAAAGAATGAAATGGAAAGTCAAATACAAGAGACTTACAGGACTCCAATATACAAAATTACAACAGACCCACACCAAGGCACATTATAATGAAAATGCCTAACATACAGAATAAGGATAGAATTTTAAAGGCTGCAAGAGAAAAATATTAGATTACGCAGAGGGGGAAACCAATTCAGATTCAGCTGATTTCTCAACCCAGACCCTCAAACCTAGGAGGTCCTGGAACAACATATACCAAGCTCTGAAAGAAAATGAATATCAACCAAGAATCCTTTATCCAGCAAAAAAGAATTTTTTAAAGTATTTCTATAGTTGTTAATGTTATTTTATTTATATATGTGCAGTGCTGAGTATCGAACCCACTGCCTCACACATGCTAGACAAGCACTCTATCACTGAGCCACAACCCCATCCCAATCCAGCAAAATTAAGCTTCAAATTTGAAGATGAAATAAAAACCTTCCAGGATAAACAAAAGTTAAACGAATTCACAACTAGAAAGACTGCAGAAGACAGAACATTCTCAACAAAATATTCCAAGAAGATGAAATGGAAAAAAAAAAAAAGTGAAAACCAGTAAAGGGAGGAACTAGACTAAAGGACTAGTCAATCAAAGGAGAAACTAATTCAAATTAAAAACTAGAAATAAACCCAAATGACCAGGAATACAAATCATATCTCAATAATAACCTTGAACATTAATGACCTAAACTATCAATCAAAAGACACAGACTGAAGATTGGATTAAAAATTAAGACCCAACAAATGTATCCAAGAGACTCACTTCATAGGCAAAGACATCCACAGCCTGAAGGTGAAAAGATGGGAAAAAACATATTGCTCACATGGATCATATAAACAAGCAGGGGTTTCTAACCTCACATCAGATAAAATGGGCATCAAGTTAAAGTTAATCAGAAGGGACAAAGAAGGTCATTTCATACTGCTTAAGGGAATTATGTATCAACAAGATGTAAAAAACCAATATTTATGCCCTAAACAATGGAGCATCTACATACATCAAACAAACCCTTCTCAATTTCAAGAATCAAATAGACCACAACTCAATAATCCTGGGTAACTTTAACATGCCTCTATTACCACTGGATAGATCCTCCAAACAAAAACTAAATAAAGAAGCTACAAAAGTTAAAAAATACAAATGATAATTTAGACTTAACAGACATATATAGAATATTTCATCCATCAATGATTGAATACACTTTCTTCTCAGGAGCAAATGAATCCTTTTCTAATATAGACCATGTTATGTAAGCTATCACAGATGTTGGCATATAATTGCAATATTACCTTAATGTATTTTTAGTGTCTGTAGGGTTATTTTGATAGCTCCCTTTCCATTGACATTAATTTTTGTGTTCTGGCTTTTTTCTTGATTAGATTGGTTGATTTTTATCAAATTTTAGTTGTATTATTTCTTTTCTATTTCATATTATTTCTGCTCCTACTAGTATTTTTCCTTCCTATTATGTAATTTGAAGATAATTTGATTGTTATTTCAGCTCCTTTCTGATACAAGTACTTTAAATGATAAATGTCATCTGAGTACTATTTCATCCCAGAGATTCTGATATTTTAAGCTTTTATTGTCACTTAGTTCAAAGTGCTTTTTATTTACTTTTTTGTGTTTTTCTTCCTTGACCTCTGAGATATTAATAAGTGTGCCATTTAATTTTGAAATGGTTGACATGTGGGGTGGGGCTCTATCTATCTTAAGGTAGTTGATTTCTAAGGTAATAAATCATGCAGGAAACACAGTCTACATGATTTCAAATTTTAAAAAATGTAATGGAATTGTTTTTTATATTGATTGTATTGGTTACATACATGTCAAAATTGATCAAATTGCACATTCAAATATGTGCATTTTATTGTACTTCAATTTTACCTCAATAAAGCTATGAGAAAAAAAGCTAAAAATAGATCTACCATATGATCCAGTTATACCATTCCTTGATATTTATCCAAAAGAATTTAAGCATATTTTAGAGATAAATGTGTATCCATGTTTATTACAGCACAATTCACAGTAGCCAAGTTATGGAAGCAGCCCAGGTACCATCGACAGATGTGTGGATAAAGAAAATGTGGTATATATACACAATGGAGCTTTACTCAGCCATAAAGAATAATTAAATTATGTCATTTTGCAGGAAAATGGATGGAATTGGAGGCCACAATTTTGAGCAAAAATGACCAGACTTGGAGAGAAAAGTATCATATGTTTTCTCTCACATACAGAAGCTAGAAGGAAAAATTGTATTTTTGTGTATGTATGACTATGCCACAATGAAACCCACCATTTCAGGGCTGGGGTTGTGGCTCAGTGGTAGAGTGCTTGCCTTGCATGTGTGACGCACTGGGTTTGATCCTCAGCACCACGTTAAAAAATAAACAAAATGAGGTTATTGTGTGCATCTACAACGAAAAATATTTTTAAAAAAGAAACCCACCATTGGGTATAATTAATATGGACACTAAAATAAACAGGTTGGAAAAGAACACTGTGCCAAACAGGATTCACAACCGGTAACTGCTGTTGGTAAAGAGGTGCCAAGTGCTGAGTTCTATTTGATAGCTGTCCTTTGGTCTATGACAACTTCTCAAACTTTCTTTGTTTCTATGACCTTGGCAATCTTGAGAAGGTCTGTCCAGATATTGTAGAATGTGCTCCAAACTGAAGTTTCTTTTCTTTTCTTTTTTTCTTTTGTTCTCTTTTTCTTCTCTTCTCTTCTCTTCTTCTCTTCTCTTCTCTTCTCTTCTCTTCTTTTCTTTTTTTCCCCCTCCTCTCTCCTCTGCCCTCTCCTTCTTCCCTCCCCGTCCCTTGCTCTTCTATGCTGGGATGGAACCCAGGGCTTTTGCATGCTGGGCAAACACTCTACCACTGAGCTACATCCCCCTCCCCAAACTGAGTTTGTCTGCTGTTTTCTTCTAAGTGACTTTTGTAAAGACACCACAGAAGTCTCACATTGTATCAGAGCACACATGATATCAACATGTCTTATCCTGGTTATCACTGGATCACTTGATCAATAGTAGCCAGGCCTCTCAACTGTTTTCCCCTTTTTCCCTCCCTTCCTCCCTCCCTCCCTCCTTCCCTTCTTCTCTCTCCTTCTCTTTCCCTTGGATTAAACCTGGGGCCCTGCACAGGCAAAGCATGTGCTCTATCACTGAGCTGCATACCCCAGCCCTTTTTATTTTGAGACCGGGTCTCACTAAATTGCTCATGTTGGCCTTAAACTTGTGATCCTCCTGCCTTAGCCTCTAGAGTAGCTGAGATTACAGGTATTTGCCACCATGACTTGTTGTTTTTCCCTTTTTCTACTCTTCCCTTTGGAGACATCTCATCCACTCTCAAGGAGGGAGAAGAAACAAGCTCTACCCCCTGTGAAATAGGATCCACAGGTACTATTTGAAATTCTTCTATAAGGAATACTTGCCTTCTCTTCCCTGCTTATTTATTTTTTCAATCTTTTATTTTTATTAGTGTGATCTCACGTATATTATTTTATACTTGGGTTCCAGTCCACTACTATATTATTTATTTTGTTGCTTAAATTGTTCAGGTTTGACCATTGGGAGTTTTTTCAGACTTCCTGCTGCTAGAGTTTTCATGGACTCTCTCTCTCTCTCTCTCTCTCTCTCTCTCTCTCTCTGGTGCTTGGACTCAAACCCAGGTCCATGAGTATACTAGGCAAGTGCTCTACCACTAAGCTGCATACCCCAATCCCGACAAGCTCATTTTATTTGTGACAACAAATGGCTTTCCTAGGATAGAAAGTTGAGCCAAGTTCTCGAGTGTCTAAGCAGGTGGAGTAACACCTCTGGGTCAACCAGCACTCTGGTCCATAGAGCCCCAACCCTCAGAGGTCTACAGGGTTGTGGACAACTTAGGTCTCCGATGCAGGTGATGAATCCCTCTCCCTACTTCTCACTGACATTACTGGATGGACTATGCGGTTCAAACCTCTCTTGGGGCCACATCCCCTGATGAAGAGTGAGACAGCTAGGAGAAGGGGCAAAGCTGAGCCATAGGGAATCAGTAAGGGGCCTGGGAATTAGCTCCCTCAAGCATGAGAAGGAAGCTGCTGGAATGATCCAGTTGGTGGGTAAAATGAGAGTATTACCATCCCCTAAGGACACCCACATGGCCACATGTCCTGGAACATCCCTAGCAGGAAATGATTCAGAGCCACCTATCCTTGGAGGTTCAATCCAGAGACTTTAGCAGCTACGATGTTCAAGCGGCCCCAGTCGGACCCAGGCCCACACACTTTTCCACAAGTCTTAAACTTAGGCAAAATGTCAGTGTGTGGATGATCTTAGGGTTATCTATAGTGACATAGACCTGTCCTTGACTCCTGTGGCTTTCATCTCTACATTTTGAGAAAGTTCTGCGTTTGGAGCCAGGAGAGGCAGGAGAAGGATGTGGCCAGGAAGTAGAGGTAACAGCTGGGGCTGGAACAACAGAACGTTTGGCTCAGAATGGAGCCAATGAAAAAGGTCAGGTCAGGTAGTACCTTTTGGCAAAGGTACTACCATTTCTTTCCAAAGGCAGACAGCACCAGGATAAACATCTTCAGCAATCTGCTCCTCAGAGTGGGAGGGGTTTCCCATACTCACTAACCCTGGGGACTAGCTTCCTGCCCACAAGCATTTGGATCTCCTGGGAAGGGGAGGGCTGAGCTCAGGGAACCAGTGGCTTATAAGGCCACAGAAACCCTTCCCTGAGCAGAGCATTCCAGTAGCCTGCACCATGAAGGGTACACTGCTTGTGCTGGCCTTGCTGGTGACCAGAGAGCTGGGCTTCCAGACTGGTGAGAGTGGGAAGGAGGGAATAGATGACATTTCTGACCTTTGCCCACTCTATCTCACTCCACCCTCTCATGATGGTCTCCAAACAGCTTCCAGGGAAGGATTTAGGATGCATCTGGGAAATCATTGCCCAAGAGTACTGCAGAAAATCTCTGAAGCTCTCCATTTTCAAGTGGAGGGAGAGGTCTGATGATGGAACGGTCATTTGTTGTGTATACAGTAGTGCAGAGTGAGTTGGGATGTTGATTCTTATGTGAAGGCTAGAAGCAAGTAGGCTGGTACGCCCGAGGCAGGAGGCTCTGTAGTCCTGGCTTCTCACACTGCTTCCTTCTGGGAGTGCCTCATGGACAATGTGCTTTCTGTCTGGGATGGGAGTCCTGGGGGAGGGTAGGTCTCTGTGGAAGGTGAGTCAGGAGACACCAGATAAAAATGGTGGGAAAACATGAACCTCAACCTCCTCCTCGAGTAGCTCCTTCAATGAAGTATTTTCCTGCTTATGTTTTCAGCGGAAGCTTGCCCTCTTTTTTATGAAGTCTTTAGTTCGCTAAGCCTTGGAAACAAGAACATATTGGATGTTGCCCTTGATGTGGCCAATTTTACAGAACCGGAAAAAGGAGCCATGGAAAAAATCCAGGAGTGCTACAATGAAAAAGGATTAATAGCCAAGACCTTGGATACACTTTCCATGGTAATGTCCTGTCTAAGTGCCCCACTCCATCCCGCATGCAGTATATCATAGGATGCTAAGTACAAACAGATCAGGCAATCATGCAGTGCATGAGATAAGAGCTACAGCTCATTGTGCAGACCTTTGCTCGTCCCCGTAGCAGTGTCCTATGCAACAGCTTGCCATGTGCACATGCAGCCTATTCTGCTGCCACACCAATTAGCTCATGCACAACAGGTAAATAAGCGAATAATATCAGTGCCACATAGAAAGTGTGTCAACTCCTGTGATTTTTTTTCCCTTCTAGGTTAGGGGGAGCTAGCAGAGCTGGAGTAGAATTTTAACTTTTGGCAGGAAAGAAAGTGTCCTTAGTCCAGCTCCTGCACAGGTAGGAGCCCATCAGCTCTTATTTTAGGAATTATAAGACTTCTGCCTAGTGGCCAGCTTCACTTCCTCCAGTGCCCACTTTGAAAGCTAGTCCACTCCACTGGCTCAGATAGAGCCCTACCCCTGTCCAAATCATCTTGGTTTCCAGAGTCAGAATTTCTACTCCATGGATTGGATGCCTGAGGCCCCAGAAGTGGCCTCTAGGTCCATGCAGCTGCTTACCATAGCAGCTCAATGAATTTTCAGATGATCTGTCTCTTTTTCTTATTATTATTCTTGTTACACAGATTTTAAATAGTCGGTTTCTCACCTTGTTTTTTCCCCAAAGTGTTTTCATTTTTAGTGTTTGATTCTGAAAAAAATGAGATGTTTTTCAAGAAACAGAATTTCCTGTACTAATGAATATTTGCACACAGGGCACATGACACTGTGGGCAACATGGGCGTATGCTTTCCATACTCCCCATACACCTGACAGATGGTCTCAGGTATAGGACACTTGAGAGAAACCCAGACTCAGCCAACTTATACCACCTTATACCACCTTCAGACCCAGTCCCCACCGTTCCCTTCAGAACCTTCTCGTCCCCTTCCCTCCCTTGCTGAGTGGTTGATGGGGGTCCCTCCTGACATTTGTCATGGTGGTCAGGGAGCCATGTTCATCTTGGCCTGAGTGGCTGCAGCCCCCTCTCCAGGGGTTGACCTGTGGGACCACGTTTCTTGCTGGGAATGGAGCTGACTTGCTGAGGAGAAGGTTTTGTCTCTGTGGATGAGAAGTGGGGTGATTCTGGGGGGGACCGAATAGCTCTGCCCAAAGGTCTGGCACCTCCACGTAGCCATCTCTGTCTCTCCTTGTCTTACTCTCTCCCAGACCGTCATCAGTGCCAGCCCGGAATGTTTACGCTTCTACTTGAACACAGCGGAGAAGAAACTTGAAAGAGAACTTTTCAACCTTTCATGACCAGTTGACACTCTGAGGAGTTGAATCTTTGCCACCGAGGCCGGACCTGAACTCCATCTTCCCACCCTGTACTCTTTTTCACCTGAAGCTGGAATCTAGACACCTGTCCCCACCTGCTTCCATCTTTATTAGGTTGACTCTAATAAAACACCTGCAACTCAGCTCTGTGTACCTGAGGTGCTGTGTGGAGGGTGTGTGTAGCCTTGCAGGTTCTCTTGGGAGATGGTGAGGACAAGTGACACGGGTGGTCTCTCAGGGTCAGGCAGAACCAGGATAAACATAGGCCTTGACACTCACTAGTTGTATGACCACGGGCAAGCGATTTTGGTCTTCTGAGACTGTAAAATGGGGATTGTGTGAGGATTGAATAATGTCCATAACTGCAGTCTTCACCAGCCTGGAAGGATAAAAATGGAGTCAAGAGCTACTGAGGGCATACGTGGGTTCTGGTCCTTATCACAGTTTCAGGGCCTCTAGCCCTTTAAATTCAATCCAGTCATTGTTGAGTGACTCAGGAGATGACCTGGTGCACTCATCACAAATCCTCTTGGTCTCCTAGTGGCAGTTGCCATTTTCTACTGCTTAGGTTGACGTCTTCCAAGGAAGCTGACCTTCCTACACCACATGCCACTGCTGCTCTTGGGTTCTTCCCCTGGCACTGGAGACCCATATAGCTTGGCCTGGAGGATGAGAGAAAGAGAGTGGATGGCAGAAGCTCACCCCGAGGGGAGGCTGGTGTCATGGAAAGAGCTTAGGCCCTGAGGTCTTACCCACAGGGTGTGCTACCTGGGACAAGTGTCATGGCCCCTCTGTCTGAGCTTACTTTTGAAAATGTCAAATGGGTCTACAAGTAAGGGATTAGAGTTTATTCCTATTTTCTAGACCCTAGAGCAGTGCTGGACTCTTGTGACTAGGGACCTCAAGAAAAGTGACATAATCAGTGGTCTCTACCTTCCTGGGCCACATTCAGATAGCTTGAGACTTGGGGCTAACAGGCTGAAGTCTTGAGTCCTGATTCTTCTCTGAACATGAGCATTTTATTTTTTGAAATTTTTTTCATTTCTGTGATGCTGGGGATTGAACCCAGGGCCTCACACATGCTAGGCAAGTGCTCTACTACGAAGCCACACATCAGTCCTTAACATAAGTATTTTAGTTCACCTGATTGCTCATTCAACACCTTGATTTTATATCTACCAAATGCTGGGCCCTGTTCTAGACTAAGCATTAAATGCACAGATAATATTAAAAGGCTTAAAATATTACTGAGAAGTACAGAATAAAATTTGAATAGATGAAAGGCTAAATGATGCCCTTGAATGTGGTGAATTTATATTGTAGAAATGGCAAGGCCTGGACTGAAGTTTCGACTCAGTGGTAGAGTGCTTGCCTAGCACATGTGAGATACTGGGTTCGGCACCACATAAAAATAAATGAAGGTGTGGTCCACTTAAAACTAAAAGTAAGAAAAAAAGAAAGAAAGAAAAAGAAATGTCAAAGACTCCTGCTGGGTGTATTGGTGTATACCTGTAATCCCGGAGACTCAAGAGGCTAAAGCAGGAGGATCTCAAGTTCAAGGCCAGACTTCAGGACTTAGTAAGACCTTGTCTCAAAATAAAAACTAAAAAAAGCCTGGGGATGTGGCTCAGTGGTTAAGGGCCTCTAGGTTCAATCTCTGATACCAAAAGGTAAATAAAAAAAAATAAAGTTAAAAGTTAAAAGAACTGGGAACTCAGTGGTAAAGCAATCCCTAGTGCCAACAAAACCAAATAAAGTGAAAAACGATTCTCAAACCCACCTAAAAAACCTGTGTTCCAATACAGATTGAGCCAAAATTTATCTAAAAGAATAAGTGCTCTAAATCAATTAAAGAAATTTCAAAAAACAAGAATTTCAAGCAGAGTCTTTTTTACCAGGTAATATAACCAGGATATTGGATTACAGCTTATAAATAGTCTAGTTTTAAAGGGGAATAGATAAATGGCCATTGGGACAGAAGAGAAAGTGTACAAATAGACAACAACATCAGTTAAAATATAAAAATGGCAGCATATTGAATCATGGAAAATACATTATTTTTTTAAATGGCATTGAAAAATGACCAAGTATTTAAAAAGTCAAGTGGGAACTCCCCAGCCTCTCATTGTAGAATAATGATTTAGTTTACATAGATCCAAGTGGGTGATTGTTCATTTGAGATGCCTCTCTCTCTGTCTCGATCTCTCTCTGTCTCTCTCCCCCTCTCTGTTTGGCCTTCATGATATGATAGTGTTCGGGTTTTTCTCCTATTTCATTGGAAGATCTTTCTCAACTTTTTTCCCAGTTACTTGTGTCCTATAACAAAGATCACTCTTTTTTTTCTATTTCTACTCATTTTCTTGGTGATATTATCTGATTTTGTTATTTTTTCTACAACTTCTAAATTGAAATCTCTAGCCCTTGTATTTCTGGGAGAAATTCATAGTTTCTGAGTTCACCAGACAGAGCCTGAGGCTACGGTGGCAAAGGTTGCTAAATTAGCAGTACAGAATATCAGTGACAAGAGTTCACAGAGAAAGGACACTCTAGGATTTTGCAGAAAGTCCCAATCAGGTCTTCAGTGAATACTGCTCAGTGTATGCATGTGATAAAAGAGTCCCAGAAGTCACATACCCCAGGCTATCTGAAACAGTCTCTCATGACTGCCAGTTCCTGGGAGTCAGACTTCCGTGTCCCATGGCTCAACCAAGCCTGATTCTGCTAGTCACGGATGGCTTCCCACGCCAACCCATGAACTTTGGGGGACACATCCGAACCATACTAACAGAGAATAACCACCTGAAGTAGCAAGGGAAACAACCTCCGGAATTTACACCACCCAGAGAGGACTATCCTAACTTATTCAAGACCATTAAATCATTCATCCAAAAAGGCTTTATATCAGTACTGATATAAAATTCACCTTAGCATATGGCTGCATTTGTGTCCACCTAAAAAGACTTTTGAAAGGCTTAAAATGGCTCAAATTATTTCCAAATAACTTGACTGAATACAGAACAATATTCAAGAATATTTACAGAAGCACATACTATTCAGCATCTAAAAAGCTAAATTTCATAATCTTTTGCATCCAAAAAATAATTGCCAGACATGCAAAGGAAAGTATGCCTTATTATCAGAAAACTCAATCAATATAAACAGACTCAGAAATGATAGACATGATAGAGAACAAAAACATTTTCAAAGTTATTCAAATTGTATTATATGTTCAAGAAGGGAGAAGAGCATTTGCACGTGGAAACCAAAACAGAGATACAAAAAAGAATCAAATCAAACTTTTATGGATAGAAAAAAATTCCATTGGATGGAATTAATAGATTAAACATTGCAAAGGAAAACGTTAATGTGTTTGAAAGAAAGAGTAACGGACACTATCCAAAAGAAGAAAAGAAAGTTAAAATATGACAAAAAGACCAGTGGGCTATGGGACAAACTATGGGAGGCCAGTCCACAGTGAACTGGAATCTCTTAGAGAATAAGGGTCCCACATTTTCCAAATTTGATCAAAAACAACCTACCTACCAATCTACAAAAGCTTAAGAAACATGAAGAAAAGCTATACTTAGGCACAATCATAAGCAGATTCTTTAAAACCAATAAACAAAACAAATCTCAACAGTTTCCAGAGAAACAAGGGTAAGAATGACAGCAGACTTCAGGGAGGAAACAGACTTGTTCCTGAAGGGGCCCTGAAACCTGGCTTAAGCCCCTTTTGGCCAAAGGGGACAGGTGAGTGTTGGGAAACTTGCCTGTTTGTGTCATCCAAGGAGCTTGCCCACTTTGGTCTCAGCAGATGCTGAAACAGCCCTGAATCTTGACCCCCAGCTGCAGTTTGGGAGTAGATCTGCCCAGGCAGAGACCCTCTGGAAGATAAGCCCATGTGTGCCACCATGCCAAGACTGCCCATCTTAGTCCCACAGAGGATTCTGCATGGCCCTGGATCTCTGCTCCAACCCCTCTAAGCTGTGGTCTGAGAATGGTTCTTCTTGTCCCGAGACCTGGAGGGAGGCAAACCCCTCAGTGTCCCTAACTTGGCCCCCACTATGAATCTTGAAATAGTCCTATAAATCATCCCATCTCAACTGTGTCTGAGAGCAGGCTTGTCTACCTGAGAGCCTGCTGAGACACACATGCCTGTGACCGGAGGCAGGCTTAAATCTCAGTCTTGGCTGTGGATCATTGGCTTGATGTCTATTATCTACTTCTCCTACTGTGGCTTGGATATGGTTTTAGTGTACACCCCCAAAGATTCATGTTCTGGAATCTTTGTCTTCTTCTTTTTTAAAAATTTTTATTGAATTATAAAAAAAAATTGACCCATATTTTTAATTGGTGCATTATAACTATGCATAATGATAAGATTGTTACATATTGTTACATTTTCATATTGTAACACAATAGGCACACAATATGAAAATATAAATTGCTCAGTATATTCCCCAGTATCTCCCCTTTACCTCCCACATTCTCTCCCATAGATCCCTTTCCTCTATTCTACTGGTCTCCCTTCTAATGGGAGACACCCCACATATACCTTTTCTCCCCTTTTCCCTCTCTTGTTGGAAGCTTGGTCCTTACTGTAATGCTTGTAATATGGGAGGCCATTAAGAGATGATTAGAGCATGGGCATATCATTCTCTGAGAAGATTAATATAGTCCTTTCAGGATGAGGTCAGTTCCCAAGAAAGTGGATTATGAAGAGTCTGGCCCCTCCCTCCTCTCACACTTCCTTGCTCACACATGTGCTCCTTCTAAACGTGGCTGGTTCCCTTTCCACTTCTCTGCCAGCTGTGGCAGTCGGATGCTGGTGCCATGCTGTTTAGACTTTCCAGGCACCATAATCATGAGCCAAATGAATCCCTTTTCTTTTTAAAGTACCCAGCCTCAGGGATTTTGTTATAACAACACAAAATGGACTAAAGTACCTTCTCTATCCTGATTTTTTAGGGATACAAGGGTGAATTAAAATAGACACTGATGAATAATACCAGCACTGACTTGTTTAATTCTCCAGGAGTGCTGCTATTAGGGTTTGGATTTGGAACGTCCCTCCAAAGCTCATGGGTTGAAAACACAGTCCCCAGTGCAACAAAGGTCAGAGATGGGGCTTTTAGGCAGTGATTGGACCATGAGAGCTCTGATCTCATCAGTGGGTTAATCTATTTGCTGAATTAATCCATTGATAGCAGAATGGATGGCCTCTTGGTGTTTGCCATAGGCTATGTGTTTACACTGTACAGAAAGAGGAGGCAGGGTGAGTTTACCCCGTGTACACCTCAGCCCAGGCTGGATCTGTATTGTGAATGGGGACACATTGAAAAAAACAGATAGTTGAATTGAATGTATTACTGGAAGGTGGGACAGTTGGAGAAAATAGGTCACTGGGGGCATCCTTGAGAGGGTTTATCTTCCTCTCAGCCCTTCCTCTTCACCCCCCCTTCTTTCTCCCCCACCTTCCCAGCTGCCTTGAGCTGAGCACCTTTCCTCCACCATGCCCTTCCACTCCAGTGTTTCTGCCTTGGGGCCAGCTGACCATGGACTGCATCCTCTGAAACCATGAGCTTTAGCATAGAGATCTTGCCTCCTCTCAGTAGTTCGTGTCAGGATGCAAAGCAGACTAACACAGTTGCTCATCTCCGCATTTCCACCCAGCCCTCCTGATTGCTTCTGACTCACAGTCCTGCCCCAGGTGGTAGAACCAGTGTCAGGGTCACCACTTGGTCTTTCAGTTATAATCACTCAAGTTAAGGAGCCCCCGTGAGTGCCCTTCCAGCCATATGGCACACTCATTCTCTCAGGTACCTGGGAACTGGGGAAGTGTTCACAGCGTTGGTCTTTCACACATTGGAAACATTGCAAGCTAGTTTGGGACCAGGAATTTATTTGACTTTCTTACGAAAAGGGCTTATAGAAGGTCAGGTCCTTTGGTATATGGTCTGCTGGTGCAATGAAATAAAGGAAAATTAACTCATGGAGTAGTTTAGTAGTTTAGTTGCACTAAGGGGCTGCTGGACTTCTTATTCTTTCATTGTGATCAGCAAGCAGGAACTTTTCACTACAAAAAAACAAGATGTTTCTCTCCTGTCAATGTATAACTTTCCTTCCTGGAGAGTGTCATAATCTTCTTGGAAAAGTTCTGTTTGCAGAACTGAGAGCGAGTGGGCTGTGTGCAGCCCGTATTGTTTTGAACCATCCTAAGAAGATCCATCTGTAGAAAAACACCCACAAGAAGGAGATGGAGCCTCAGGACAAAATGGAGTCACGCACAGCAATCAATTGGCTTCAGCTGTGAACTCCAGAAGGCCCAGTTTTATGGCTCTCAAATTGACAGGTGGGAAGGATCTGCTGATGCTATTCTGGAGTTTTTAGTCTTGAAATTTTTAGGACTGATTCAATATTCCCATTCTAGATCTCAAGAGTTCATACTCCTCTGTCATGTTTCTGACTTCATCAAGAAATAAAATCCACTCTAAAATCAGGAACAAGGCAAGGGCGTCTACTTTTACCACCCCTATTCAATATGGTTCTCAAAACTCTAGCCAGAGAAATTAGGCAAGAGAAGGAAATTAGAGGGATAAAAATAGGAAAAGAAAGCCAAGTGCGGTGGCGCACGCCTGTAATCCCAGCACTTGGGAGGCTGAGGTAGGAGGATCACGAGTTCAAAGCCAGCCTCAGCAACTTAGCGAGGCCCTAAGCAACTCAGTGAGACCCTGTCTCTAAATAAAATACAAAATAGGGCTGGAGATGTGGATCAGTGGTGGAGTGCCCCTGGGTTCAATCCCCAGTACCAAAAAAAAAAAAAAAAAAAAATAGGAAAAGAAGACAAATTATCTCCATTTGCTGATGACATGATCCCACATCTACAAGATTCAAAGGACTCCACCAGAAGACTTCTAGAGCTGATAAACGAATTCAGCAAAGTAGTAGGAAGGTTAAAGATCAACATTCATAATTCAACAGCTTTCCTATACTCCAAGAGCACCTCTTCTGAGAAAGAAATCAGGAGAACTATCCCTTTTTCAATAACCTCAGGGGGAAAAACCACCTTGGGAATTAAATTAACCAAGGAGGTGAAAGAGCTCTACAATGAAAATGATAGAACACTGAAGAAAGAAGTTGAAGAAGACCTTAGAAGATGGAAAGACCACCCATCCTCTTGAATAGGCAGAATTAATATTGTTAAAATGGCCATGTTACCAAAGGTGATATACAGATTCAATGTAATCCTCATCAAAATGCCAACAACATTCTTCACATAACTAGGAGAAAAAAAGAGTCCTAAAATTGATTTGGAAGAATAGGAGATCCAGAATAGCCAAAGAAATCCTGAGCAAGAAGAGGGATGCAAGAGGCATCAAAATACTTGATCTCAAATTATACCACAGAGCTATAGTAACAAAAACAGCATAGTATTGGCAACTCAATTAACATGACCAATAGAATGGAATAGAAGAAACAAACCCACATACATTCGACCATCTGATACTTGACAAAGATGTCAAAAATATATGTTGGAGGGGCTGGGGTTGTGGCTTGCCTAGCATGTGCGAGGCACTGGGTTCGATTCTCAGCACCACATATAAATAAATGAATAAAATAAAGGTCTATCAACATCTAAAAATATGTAAAAAGTATATGTTGGAGAAAAGACAGCTTTTTTTTTTTAACAAATAGTGTTAGAAAAACTGGATATCCATATGTAGAAGAATAAAACTAGATGCTGGTCTCTTACCCTGCACACAAAAATCAAATCAAATGGATCAAAGACCTAGGAATTAGCAAAGACCAGAAATTTGCAAATTCTAGAAGAAAACATAGGGTCAACACCCTATCATATTGGTCCTGGCACCAACTTCCTTAAAAAGACCCCTAAGCTCAAAAAAGTAAAATCAAGAATCAATAAGGGGCATGTCACCAAATTAAAAAGCTTCTGCAGGCAAAGGAAATGATTAAGAGTGTGAAGAGAGAGCCTACAGAATGGGAGGTCTGTGCAGCTGCTCCTTTGACAGGGGATTAACATCCAGAATATAAAGAACTCAAAAAACTTAACAACGAAAAACTAAATACCCAATAAATAAGTGGGCAAAATAACTAAACAGACATTTCTCAAAAGAAGAAATCCAGATGGCCAGCAAATACATAAAATTTTTTAACATCACTAGTAATCAGGATAATGTAAATCAAAACTACACTAAGATTTCATCTCATTCTAGTCAGAATGGCAGCTATCAAGAATATAAATAAAAATAAACACTGGTGAGGATGTGAGGGAAAAGGTACATTGTTGGCGGGCTGCAAACTAGTACAACCACTCTGGAGAGCAGAACTAAGAATGGAACCATCGGAGGACCCGCCTCTCCCACTCTTCAGTATTCATCCAAAAGAAATAAAATCAGCATATTGCAGGGACACAGTCATGTCAATGTTTACAGCACCACAATTCACAATAGCCAAATTATGGAACCAGCCCAGGTGCCCATCAATAGATGAATGGATTAAGGAAATGTGGTATATATACATAATGTAGTTTTACTCAGTCATAAAGAAGAATGAAATAATGGCATTTGCTGGTAAATGAATGGAACTGGAAACTATCAAGCTAAGTGAAATAAGCTAGACTCAAAATCAAGGGTCAAATTTTTCTCTCATATGTGGAAACTAGCAAAATAATGAAAAGAAGGTAGTGGTGGTGGTGGGGATTGGAAATCATAAAGATGTAGGGAAGATCAGTGGAATAGAAGACCAAGAGGGAGGGAAGGGAAAGAGGAAAGGAGAGCAAAAGTGGAGTGAATTTAACAAAATCACATTACATGCATATCTGAAAATCACATTGCATGCATATCCATAGGGAATTCCACTGATGTGTGTGTATGGAAAGCACCAATCAAGGAAGAATAATGGATGAGCAAGGAGACCATCAGTGGAGAAGAGGGGGAGGGTAGGGAGGTGTGGGAGGGGGAGAAGGGAGGTGGTGGAGTTTGGGAGGAACAGGGACTGGAGTGGGTCAGATTCCATGCACATGATTTTTCTGGGATGAATCCAGCTACTATGTGTAACTACAATGCTCTAATTAAAAAAAAAAAAACACACGTAGCACAAAATACAGGTAATAAGTTCTCCTCCACAAGGAGAGGGTGCAGAAACTCCAGGTTGTGGCTGAGAATTTTAAGAGAAAACAAACCACAAGCGTTTTAATTCATCTTTCAGGACAGAAATTCAGATGTCTAGCTAAATTCAAAAGTAGGCACAAAGTTGAACTTTATGGAACTCTCTTTATGAAAACTAACAGCGCCAGACATCTCGAGGGTGTGTGTGTGTGTGTGTGTGTGTGTGTGTGTGTGTGTGTAGGTGTGAGAAAACCCCACATAAAAACACTTGGATGTCGAGGTGTTTAGTTCACCCCAGGAAGCTCGCGGGGAGCAGAGAATGGGAGGTCATGAGAGAATGAGTTAGTCAAGTGTTGGAGTTTTATGAACTGAAGTTCCCTTGGGAAACAAGACACCACAAATACACCATTAAAATGGTAAGATGCAGTTACAGTTGAGAAGCGGTCATTTCATTCAAGGAAATTTCTTTCAGAGCAAGGCCACAGATAACAAACTTTCACAGGATGGTCATAACAGGAAAGAAAAGAAAAAGAAAAAAAGAAAGAAAATTCAACTCAGGCAGTGGACTCCTTTGCAGCTCTCTCAGAGCACTTGCTATGACAACCCTGAGGGTTTAGTCCAGGGATATTTCCAGGTATTAGTGTGTTAGTCTGGGCTCCCT
This sequence comes from Glaucomys volans, assembly GCA_020662805.1. Lineage (NCBI taxonomy): Eukaryota > Metazoa > Chordata > Mammalia > Rodentia > Sciuridae > Glaucomys > Glaucomys volans. The sequence goes on from JAJEJO010004754.1 coordinate 302,152, forward strand.
AACCTAAGCAGAGCCTGAGACCAGCATTGTTGTGCATGCATTTCATTTGCAAGGTGATGCCGGCGGCAACAGTGAAGGACCTAGGAAAGTTAGGCAGGCAGGAAGAAAAAACCACTACCTGAGTAGTGTCAAGAGGACTGCTGTGGGCATCACAGGTGTGTTGTGCCAGGTTCTCTAGAGAAGTATACAGAGCACCTCCAAGAATCCTCCATCTGTCAGTTCCCATTCCACCTGGATTAGATTGACCCCAGGGATGTTACTCTAACTCCTTAATACTTCCCAGTTGAACATGAACATGTCTTACATGAGATTCCACCAAGAATGGTAGAAGTGAGGTCATGCCAATGTGAAAGGAGCCACAGCCTACACAGAACTGTCCACCTGCCCACAGGTGAATAGGTGGTGAGGCCAGGCAGCTGTGAATTAGGCAATAGAAGCATTGGATAACAGCCATTTTGTATACATAGTACTAATATGGATTATAGAATGCACTTGATATATTCGATCATGGAATAATTTTGTAAATCACTTCCCATTAGATTTTTGCTGTATGGAGGCCTTAATTATTTTATGCTACATTGAGATGAGAAGATTTTGTGCCACAATTAACTTTACAAATAAGCAGATATGGCATATAAAGGAGCTCAGTGCATTTCTGAATTGAATACATCCATGTTAGTGAAACTGATTTGTAGTAAGAATTTGAGTCAGAGAAGACAGCAGAATCAAAATGAAATGCATTTTTTTCATTTTTCAGAGGAAATATGTTGTTCTTCTTAGAACTGAGAAACACAGTAAAGTTTAATTTAAAAAACTCTGATAAATAAAATGCTTTGAAATCACATAATCACCAATTATGTTCTAGAAAATTTAACTTTTATGTTCCCAAAAGAGTTAATTCAAGGACTCTGCATGCTGTTTGGTTTACTTGCTGATGAGTGACTATTTTGTTACTCTGGGATATTTTTGTTTAATTTTAAATTGACACACCTAGCTATATTGTTTATTGGAGGCAATGTAAGGTTTTGATACATGTATACATTATGTAATGATTAAATGAGGGTATTAGTATAACTGTTATTTCAAATATTTTTCATTTCTTTGTGGTGAGAAAATTCAAAATCCTCTCTTCTCGTTATTTTGGAATGTACTACACAATATTGTTGACTATAAGCACCCAAATTATTGCAACAACAGCAAGACTTATTCCTCCTGCCTAATTGTAACTGTGTACCTGTTGACTGCTCTTTCTTCCTCCTGAGCCCCTGGTAATCACTATTCTACTCTGTCCTTCTAAGAGATCAACTTTTTAAGAGTACACATCAATAATTTTTGATGGAGTCTTTAGGTTATATAAGGACCCAGCACTGGGCTCCAATCCCCCAATTCTCAAGACTCTAAACTTGTTTTTCTTACCATCACACATATCATCACACATAAAATGTAATTTATCTTATGATTTAGTCCCATACTTATACTCTATTATTCCTGACTAGACTGTAGGTCTACTGGAGGTCTAATGAGGATAGAGGCTGTTGTCTCATTGCATTCTGATGTGTCCTTTGCACCTACAACACAGTGCCTGGAACACAGTAGAAATTAATTGAATGTTCTTGAAGCTGGAGATCAATATGACACCACGTATTCTCTACCCAGTTTTAGGATTCTGGCAACTCTATGCAGATGCTTTACTCTCCTTTATGCTTATATTTCTCAGCCTCTCAGTTATGATTTCTTCTTAAATCACACTTTAAAAGTGAAAGCCAAGCTTACACTGTCATCAGCCTCATTCTCTCACTTGTTAGTATTCTTTGATTAAACTACTGTGTCTATTTACACATTTCACAGGTATGTTTCCTCAGAACTCCATTGACCATATTTAATGTTTTAGTCATTACATTACACATCTCACAACTGATTTTCTAGGATAATTGCTTTTTCTCAGTATTTTTAGGTGTAGATGGACACAATACCTTTATTTTATTTATTTATTTTTATGTGGTGCTAACGATGGAACCCAGTGCCTTACACGCTCCACCACTGAGCCACAACCCCAGCCCCTAGGATAACCTTAACTCTTGTTATTTTCACTGCAACTGAAAGTGAAATGACACTCATCTCCTAGCAGAACCCGTTGCTGGAACCCAGCCCTTTCTCTCAGGGATGAGCTGCCTCTTCCCACACGTCCTCCACCAGTGGTCCCATGAAGTTGCTGTGTCCACAGCAAGTGCTACTTGGTAAATGGCTCTCCTATTCAGGCATATGTTAAATCATTACCAAAATGATTGACTATATCTCAGGATACCGGGTAAGACAAATAATCTGGATAAAATGGTTCTGCGTTGGCTGAGTGGGGCACAACCCCTGACTGACTACATAGCATGTTTCCGGTGGGAAGCGGCGACAGAGCTCCATCCGCACTTGTCCAGCTGCTCAAGCCACCCTGCAGCTTCCCCATCATGACCCCGACTAGACTATGTCCAAACGTTCTTGATTCCACAGCGTGGACTCTAAAGGTTCAGTCTACCTGTGTCTGAAAATATAACACTCATGTGATTCTGGATAACGTGTGCTGTTGGATTTTGTAGCTTCGGGGAAGATCTAAAATAAGGTGTCTCTAAAGTTTTCTGTGACCGTTCGCAGTCCATTTCACGGAATCCTCGGTGCGTCCGCTTTAACCAAGAAGGAGACCGGGTCGGGGACTCCAGCTCGCTGCGTGCTGCTCCGGCCTCGCTGATCTCTGGCTGGTGCGTGGGCGGGGTTGGAGTGGGCGGGGCTCGCGCGGGTTCCGACCAGGGGACTACATTACCCAGACGCCTCTGCGCGGGCGTCGGCTGCGCGGGGCGGAGGAGAGGGCGGTTTCGTACTTGGGAGCATAGGGACTTCCGGCGTTGTCCTTGTGGCGGTCGTCTTGGTGACCCTCAGGTGTCCCACCTGATGGGATTCTGCGTTGTCTCTGCCGCCCAAGGTAACGGAGCGGGAGGGCGCGAGGAGACGTTGTCCGCGATGCTCAGGCGGGGTCGTGGCCCGGGAGGGCGCCACAGGCCCGACTCCGCGCGGGATTGGCTGGCGCCGGGCTTTGGCTTGGGCGCCCGTCTCTCCCTACTCCTCCCCGCCACCTGCACAGAGGGGGACTCACCTGAGGCTGATGCTGAGGCTGAGGCTGATGCTGCGTCCTACTCCCCCGTCCTCCGGCTGTCGTCTGTTTGGACCCCCATCTCCAAATCCTGAAGCCCCCAGTGCGGGGCGCCTGCCCAGGTCACATCAGCCAGGTCCCGTTGTTCAGGACAGGGTGCCGTTGCTGGGTTAGGTCCCCATTTCTAACACCCAGCATGACGAGGAGTGGAAAAGTTCTTTTACCGAGCGACCAGCATCTGCAGAGGCTTGGAGGTGAGGTTGAAGAGCCTTCGGGAGACATTGTGAGCACATGATCCAGCTGTGGAATGACAGTCGCCTGAGCCTCTGAGCTTTCATTCCGAGGGCGCTGGTAGCCATATAGGGAATTAAGAGACTAGACTGAGTTAGAATTTAAAAAGATTCCCGGAGGTTGCGCAAAGGAAAACAGACTGGGCGTGAGAGGGAGGGAAGGTTGTTGAGTGGACTCCAGCAGAACCAGACTATAACTGATGAACCAGAGCACTAGCGAAGTTGTACAATTACAAGTCGGTTTTTAAGGATACAAAACGCATCCGCTAGCCTGCATATCCCCACCCCACGCCATTCTTTATTTGAATTTATGAAATGCCTCTTTGAACATTATGGATCAACTTTTCTCTAAAAGTGTACATAATTATGGGCAATTAAATATTGAAATGTGTGAATTTAACAAATGAATCGAGTACATAATATTTGGCTCACACCTTCATATATCACAAAACAATCAATATGGTAAAGTTATATTATCTCATGAGTACTTCAAGTATAACAAACATCTAAAATGTCAAAAAATATCATAGTTGCCCTGACAACATTAATAGAAACCATAATTCTGTGAACCATGATAGCTCCTGCCTAAAATCTGACATATACTAATGCATTGATACAAATACCAATTCTGTTAAGATTGGTGCCATTCTTATACCTTTTTTTTTTTTTAATGGTACCAGGGACTGAACCCAGGGGTGTTTAGCCACTGAGCCATCCTGGCCCTTTTTATCTTTTGAGACAGGGTCTCATTAGGTTGCTTATAGCCTCAATAACTTTCTGAGGCTGGCTTCGAACCTGCAGTCCTCCTGCCTCAGCCTCCCGAGCCTCTGGGATTACAGCCATGTGCCATGGCACCTGGCTCTTATGCCTTTTTTTTTTTTTTTTTTTTTTTTTACAGATTTAGATGCTGAAGCACAGGGAGGTTGAATCCTTGTCCAAGGTTGCAAACCAGTAAGGGGGAGAATCAAGGACTGAAGCCCAGAAGTTAGATGGTCATGTAGAGGTCACCTTGCTGCAGGACTGGCATGGGGGTCAGATGAGCTCTTGGATCTACACCATGGTTGCCCTCCACTCACAGTCTCTATTTCCACAGGTTTCCATGGCTTCTGAAACAAAGAGCCATGCACAAGTGAGTAGAGGGTGTCTCAGGCTATCCCCTTCACCAAGTTCAGCTCACATGGTCTGTAGGTTATATCCTAGAACTTATGCTGGCCATTCTACCGACGATTGGGTTTGGTGCTTCTGGGGTCTATTTAGACATAGGATCCTGGATCCAAGCCAGGGGTTATATGGAGAGTGCCATGTCTGGGTACCTATAGAATACCCTGCAGAAGGTATTGCAAACACAGGGGTCAGTTGTGCCAATACTTAGAGGTGAGACTGAACTGGCAGCTGACGGTTCCAGGTATCTGTTAGGTCTTGTGGGGTTGGAGAGCTGGGATGCAGAATTCAGGTCTAGAATGGCAGGATGTGGAACTGTGCCTTTATTCTGAGGGTACTGAGAGCCATGGAAGTTTGAAGTGGAGTAGAGGGGTCATGTGAATCAGGTCTTAATGTACTTCCTGTGGCTGCAGAGTGAGGGCAGAAGCTACTGCTATAGCAGATCAGAAGAATATCAGTGATGGTTGTTTTGGGTTGTGGCTGAATCAGGGTGGTGGCTTTGGATGTGGGAGAAAAGTACGACTTTTGGATTTGTTTTTCAAGTTGGTCCACTCGGACATTCTGATATTGAGGTTGAGAGAGAAGGAGAGGAGTCAGGCCTGATGCCAAGGTGTTTGGTCTTTGGAGCTGAAAGAAAGGAGGTGCCATCAGCTGAAATGGGGAAGTCACTTGTAGGATACTTCTTTGAAGGAATGTCAGGATTAGGTTTTGGCCTTGTTGAGTCAGATGTTCCAGGGACTGCTGTGAGGAGGCCTTGAATGGACAGCTGGACACACAGGTCTGGAGTTCAGGAGAGGTGTTCTGGTTGGAGATACCACAAGTTCATGGCCTGCATGTGGACTGGGGAGGGACCATAAGTCACATTTAGGAGGGGGAGAATTCATGTCATGGTGAGAGATTTGAGGGCAAGGAAGGGGAGGGTCAGATTGAAGGACAGGGTCTATCTGTTTTGGGTCCCTGAAAGGGATTAGTGAGTGTTACAAAGACTGATAAGGGAAAGTGGTGGCTGTGGGTTTGGAGCTGTCTGGCAGGGGACCAAGGCTTCCAAGGCAGAGTGGCCATGAGATTGATGTGAACATGGCACTATCGGAGGTGGGATAATAGGCCAGGACCTGTACCCACTCAACCCTTGAAAGTCTCCCCGCCCTGTTTTGCTGGGGCCTGGAGAGCCTTGGTGTATAGGCTGTGGCTAAAAGAAGAGTTAGTGAAGGCTGGGGCACCAGTGGCTCTCAGCACTGAATGGGGCTTTCCTGGAAAAAAGATGGCAAAGTTGGGTGGGGGGGCAGCTTGTGCAAGAGGAGTTACAGTATCTGCTACCTGCAGGTGGTTTTGGGTGACTGAAGTCAAAGCAAGAAACAGGGCAAGGTGGAACAGTCTCAAAAGCAGGGCTTGGGGCTTCCCCGGCACTGTGGGCCATCAGAGGTCCGAAACAGGATGGAATCATGATTGAATGTGCCAAGTACTCTGAATGCCATGTGCGGAGAGTGTGGAGAAAGGTCATGGAGATGTCCATAGTTTGGGGCAGGGGTTTGCCTGCAGCTCTGGTGAGAATTGTGAGGGTGGGATGTCCACATGGTGGCATGCTCTGGGAGACAACATGAACTAATGGTCCAGGGACTTGGTTCTAGCTTCTGAAGGTGAAAAACTGAGCCTGGGTTTGCATGTACAGAGAGGCAGGATTTGGTGACCAGGGGAATTGGTTGGTATGAGATGGGTGGGGCCCTTCATCCCAGACCTAGAGCTTTGATGGTATTTTCTGCCCACATGCCTTAATGGATATGGATGATAGTGATATGGATAGTGATCAGCAGGAACGTGAGAAGAACGGAGGACAGCAGCACCTGGTCACCTATCTTTTGTGATGGGAGCTGGGGGGGGACAGTAACCAGGAAGTGCATGACTTGAGGGGGGCAAGAGGTGGAATGGAAGTCTTAACAAAGAAACTGTTCAGGGACATGACTCTTCCTGTCGTGGTAGGACAGTATGACCTTTGGGGATGTGGCTGTGGACTTTTCCTGGGAGGAGTGGAAGCTTCTGGATGAGACACAGAGACTCCTGTACCGAGACGTGATGCTGGAGAACTTTGCCCTTGTGGCCTCACTGGGTAAGTCCCTCATACTTGCCCTGCATCCTGGGCTGGGCTCTTTCTCTCTGCTCTTCTCCAGGGGCTGCTTTTTGTTCCCAAAGCCTCCTATGGGTACTAATGCCTTATAGATTTTCTTGGGTAGGTGCTCTATTTATTCTCTTCCTACTTGGGGCTGAGAATCTTCGCAGGGAGGCACACAGGGGCCTGGAATCATGCAGTGTGCCTCACCCTGGTAGAGCCACCATCTAGAATCATTATACCTCTTTACCTCCAGTTCTGCTTCCTTCCTTTCCACTGACATTTCCTTGTGCCTGATAGTGTCAGGAACAACATTCCAACATTGTCAACTACTTGCAGGGACGACTACCTTTTTCTGAAAGGCATTCTCAGGTTTTTTTGTACTATTGGTTAGCTTCTCATGGTCTGTGGGGCTGGTGTTACCCTGCACTGCTGCTGTCTACTCACCTGCTTTGTCTTCCTCTCAGGACTTGCATCTTCCCAGATTCGTGTACTTGTCCAGCTGGAGCTGGGGGAACAGACCTGGGGGCCTGACAGGGCAGCCTTGACGCCAGCCACAGCAGGAGGGCCCTGGTGGGGAACTGGCTCTGGTAAGTGAGAAATGGGCGATAGCTCCTGTAAGGGCCCTGAGGTGAGCTGTGGAAATGGTTCCCTACTCTCTTGACCCAGAAAACCCCACAAAATCGTGCAAATTAAGAGGTTCAAATCTTCATGTTCACTTTAAGAACACTCATGAAACTACTTAGTCCATCAAAGGGTATGCATATGTGAAAAGCCAATAAGTGACTGATTGATGTCACCTTAAAGAAACAGTGTGTGCTATTCCAGTGTCACAGTGATAGTGTTGGTAGATGTGCCCACACCAAACAATGGGGCTGGACACAGGGTTGGTGGCCCAATAAGAGTGCAGAAATTTTGCAGCACATGCTTAAAAATGCAGTTATGCTGAATTTGAGGTTTTAGACCTTGAACACATCCTGGTGAACAAAGCACCTGCGATGCGCCGCTGCAGTTACGGAACTTGCAGCCGGCTGAGTCCGTGCAGAAGCTCCCCCCACAGCACTGAGATGTTCTCACTGGAAAGGAATAAATTGTTCCTAAACCTGAAGAGGAGGTTGCACAAAAGACTGAGACATCCCAGAAGAAACCGAAGAAACAAAAGTGTATGGTATGGGGGTAAGTTCAGCACAAAATAAAAGCAAATGAAAGTAAAAGAAATAAAAAATAAAAAAAGAGGTGAGTGAGGGCCCCATGTCAGCTGGGTTCTCTTGGTGCCAGGGACCTCTCAGTACACAGTCTCCTTGACTCACAAAGGTCCTGCCTGTTGAATGATGCCGCCAGTCTCTGTACCATGGACTCTTTGCCTCTCTGCCTTTAGCCTTGTGCTCCTAAGAGTCCCATGTACTTGTTCCTGGAACCACCATTCTGCCCTGAACTTCCATGAGCACAGACATTTGTTTTTTTTCATTAGTCAGTTGTTACAGTTTAACTGTTAGCTCTTCAATGCACGAGCATTTAACTGGAGAAAAGAACACATTTTGGTGTATAAAACAAGACTTTATTTTTAACCTTTTTTTCATTTTTTATCTATTTTATTTAATTAAATGATATATTTTTGTAGTGCTGGGAATGGAACACAGAACCCGGTGTGTCTTTTTTATTTTTAATTTTTTAATTGAACATGTATAATAATGATTTTATATATTTTGAAGTATCATGACAGTTCAATATACTATATGTTGAGTAATATTTAAATCAGTTTAAACATATCTCCTAAAACATTTATCACTTCATGGTGAAAACACTCAGAGTTCTTTCTTCTATCTTTTTGAAATGTGTACTGCATTATTTTTATTTATAGTCTCTACTGTGCAATAGCACACCGGAAATTGCTAATTATTATTTCACATCCACTGATCAACCTCTCCCCTGATTAAGAAATTTTTTTTTAGTTATTGATAGGCCTTTATTTTAGTCATTTATTTATATGTGGTGCTGAGAATTGAACCCAGTGCCTCACACATGCCAGGCAAGAGCTCTACCACTGAGCCACAGCCCCAGCCCCTTTCCCCTGACTCTTTATCCTTGACTCTCCTTTGCCTCTGGTAGCCACCGTTCTATTCTGAACTTCCATGGTATCAAATTGTTTAGCTTTCATACTTGAGTGAGTCATGTGTCATTTGTCTTTCTGTGCTTAGCTTATGTTCAATATGACAGAATTTCATTCTTTTTTTGGCTCATTCATAATCCGTTGTATATGTCTGCTACCATGTTTTCTTTATCCATCCATCACTTGATTGACATTTAGATTGTTTCATTTCTTTGCTATTGTGAATAATGCTACAGTCAACATGGGAATGCAGAAGTTTCTTCAGCATATTGATTTCATCTCCTTTGGTTATATGCCCAAGTGGGGTCACTGGATCATATAATAACTCTATTAAAAATTTTTCTTTTCATTGTTGGGGATCAACCCCAGGGCCTTTTCACTACTAGGCAAGCATTCTACCACTCATCTGCATTCCCAGCCCCTATGTGTAAATTTTTGAGGACCCTCCATACTGTTTTCCATAGCGACTGTTCTAACTTTAATTTACATTCTCACCAACAGGGTGTAAGTTTCCCTTTCTCCATGTCTTTGCCAACACTTATTATTATCTTTTGTCCTTTTGATAATGGCTAACTGAATGATGTAATATCTCATTATGGTTCTGATTTGCATTTCTCTGATGCTTAGGGGTGTTGAATTTTTTTTTTCATATATTGTGTTGACCATTTGTGTTGTCTTCCTTTGAGAAATGTTTCTACTTCTATTGCCTACTTGGGAATCAGATCATATGTATTTTGCTATTGAAGTTTTTGAGTTCAATATATATTCTGGATATTAATCTCAGATTAGAGGTATAGGTTGCAATTGTTTTCTCCCATTCTGTATATTCTCTCTTTTAAAACACAGGCATTTTTGATAGGGCCACTTCTTCCCACCAGGGTCTCCATATACTTCAACAACATTTTCTGCTTTCAGGTTCTTGGTTTCGAGTGGAAGATGAGGAGGCTCCTTCTCAAGGAGGGTCAGAGGCTTGGGCTCCCAAGGCCAGTTCAGCCATCCTGAGAGCCTACCCTTGTGGAATGTGTGGCCTAGTCATGAAAGACATTTTGCTGCTGACTGAGCAGCAGGGAGTACATCTCAAGCGCAAAATGCATACATGCGGGGCATGTGGGAGACAGTTCTGGTTTAGTATAAGTATTCATCAGCCCCAGAAGCAGCACAGTGGGAAGAAACCCCTAAGAAGGGATAAGGACAGAGCTTTGGATGTTAAAAATGGTAGAGTCCACATGCCAGGGATTCGTTTTACATGTGATGGTGGGAAGGACTTCCTACCCAGCTCATGCCTTCTGCAGCATCAGATCACTCACACCAAGGAGTATTTACCCATAAGCCCCGAGTGCAGGAAGGCTTTTCACACTGGAGAAGAACATTATAGGTGTAGTGGAATTGGGAAATCCTTCGGCTATACACACGGCTTTCTTCAACACCAGAGAATTCACACTGGAGACAAGTCTCATGAGTGTAGTGAATGTGGTAAATCCTTCAGACGGAAATGCAGACTTGTTCAGCATCAGAAAATCCACAATAGAGAAAGAACTTATGAATGCAGTGAATGTGGGAAATCTTTTCGACAAAGCTATGGTCTTATTCAACATCAGAGGGTTCACACTGGGGTAAAACCTTATAAGTGTAGTGAATGTGGGAACTTTTTTAGCTGTAAAACCACAGTAGTTCGGCATCAAAGAATCCACAGTGGGGAAAGGCCTTATGAATGTAGTGAGTGTGGGAAATCCTTTAGACAAAGGTCTGGCCTTATGGGGCACCAGAGAGTTCACACTGGGGCAAAACCTTACCAGTGCAGTGAATGTGGAAAATTCTTTAGTCGCAAAATCACACTTGTTCGGCATCAGAGAATCCACACTGGAGAAAGACCCTATAGGTGCACTGAATGTGGGAAGTTCTTCATCCAAAGCTCTGGCCTTACTTCACACCAGAGAGTTCACACTGGTGAAAAGCCATATGAGTGCTCTGAATGTGGGAAATGTTTTAGCCATAGATCCAGCTTCAATTTACATCAGAGGGTTCATACTGGTGAAAGGCCTTATGAATGCAGAGAGTGTGGGAAAGCCTTCAGCCTTAAATTTACACTTGTTAGACACCAGCGACTTCATGAGGAAGAGAGGCCGTATGAATGCAGTGACTGTAGGAAATTGTTCACCCACAAGTCCAGCCTTGTAAACCATCAAAGAAACCATGTTGGAGAAAAACCTTAAGCCTATGGCTTTTCCTCCTGTGGTACCAGAAAATTTACCCAAGAGAAAGGCCTTGGAGTACAGGTACATTTTATCTGCTTTGGTCAACCATGATGACACCAGAGAAGCTCTGAGAGCAACCCTTATGAAGAAGTTATTGGTCACAAGTCAAACTCATTTGGACATTCACACTGGAGAGATTTTCTAAAAGGTGTGTGGAAAGCTTTCAGGAGCTCCATTGCACTTTCTAACCTGCCCAAGGCAGGTCAGAGCCAGTACCTGAGCATGTAACTGCCAGTACCTGTGACCAAAGCCACCTCATGTCTAGCAGCTGGCTAGTGTGTTTCAGGTTACACAGTGCTCAGGGAAGGCACACTTCTACTTTCCCCTTCCCTGGAGGAAATCATGAGTAGTGTGGGGTTGTTGAATTCTACATAATACATGCACATGTTGGATGTGATTAGTGGAGTTGGGGTCAGCAAACTCAACATCACCATCTGATGTGTGAAAATGCTTCGGTCACTCTGTCGGGGAAGAGGGTAAACTGATAGTCTCAGGTCTTCAAATTTAGTTTCTCCCGTAGACCTGGTCATTGGGAGAGCAGATGGTCTAATGTTTGGGCTGTTGAGGCTGTCTGGGCGGGTCACCTGAAGGTCTTTGTTACACCGGCAAAAAGGAGAGACAGAGGAGAGAGACTATGATCCAGTCACATGACTTCTGACTAACAGCCTTTGTTACTCAGTTGTCTGCTTCCACTGAGGCCGTGTTATCATTTTGAAAGGGTGAAGATAGTTATGGTGGAATCAGTCTGTGTTTGCCAGATCTTCTGGTTTTTCAAGAGAAGCAGGACATCTATATTTTCATGTTAGACCATTTTTTTTCAGTTGTTGATAGACCTTTTTTATTTTATTCATTTATATGTGCTGTTGAGAATCAGACCCAGTGTCTCACAAGTGCTAGGCAAGGGCTCTACCACCGAGCCACAACCCCAACCCTAAACAATTTCTTCAAAAGCTCTATTGCAATATAATTTATGTGCCATATGCTGGGCATATTTAAAGTGGTAAGTTTTATGTTTATCCATTAGCTTTAGGTTTATACCATGAAATCATTACCACAGTCCTGATAATGAACATATTCATTACCCCAACATTTTCTCATCCCCGTTCATAATTACTCTTTCGCCCTGCCTGACTCTCTAGTTTCATTCCCAAGACCAACCTTTGATTTACTCTTTGATTTTACAGTAGTCTCACATGATTTGTTTCTCTGATTTTAGTTATCAACAGTGGCTTGAAAATATTAAATAGAAAACAAATAATTCATGCATTTTAAATAATGTTTATTATGATATATTGTCTTAATTGCTCTATTTATTATTTTTGTTAATCTCTTTGTATGTCTAATTAAGCATTATAGTAGGTATGCATGTATAGGAAAAAACCAAGTGTATGTAGGGATGGGTCCCATCCATGGTTTAAGGCATCCACTGGGGGTCTTTAATAGTCCCTGAAGATAAAAAGAGACAATTGTAGACTCGTTTTTATTTTCTGGAATTTTATATAGATAAACTAAGATATCTGTATTTTCTTTGGCTTTTTTTTTTTTTTTGCCGTGCACCATAATTATTTGTATTCCTCCGCGTTGCTTATATAGTATGAATGCTTCATGTTTTATGATAAGCTAGTATTGTCTTATATGGATATTCCACAGTTTGTTTTTCTATTCAGCTGTTAAGAGACATTTGAATTACTTCCAGCTTGGGGCTGTTAAAAATGAAGCTGCTGTGAACATTCACTTCCTAGACTTTCTTGGGTTAATACTTAGGAGTTAAAGGCCTGAGTGTCTTGTTTCTGCCCAGGAGATTTTACTTTATGGAAGTTAGGAAGTAATGAAACAGAAAGCCACATCGTTTAAAGAACAATTTATTATGTTTCCCAAGAGAAGGGGTGAATACCATGCAACTCAGGGCCACGTGGGGTGCACCAGTGTTGGTCAAGAGGCAGGAATGAATAAGGGGAAGAACTTTCTTGGGGATTCCACAGGAAAGTCAAAATGGCAGAGTAAGTAGTTTTAGATTAACTGGTTGAATAATTCAGGCAGGTTTTGGATTATAACCTTAACGTGGGATGTTGTAGGGCGGGGGAAATACTGACTTGGTGTGTTAACAGAGGGAGTCGGGTCTGTAGACTCAGGTTTGGTTGTCTTGTGTGTGAGAGATCTCTAAGAAAGGGCTAGTCCAGGGAGAGGCAGTCTCCCCCAGCCAGCAAGCTTTTCAAGATGTCAGAGCATCAGAAAACAAACAAAAGCACCCTGCGCCAAAGGGTAAGCAGATGTTTATCTTTTTACAAATGGACAAAAATTATGCACCTAAGTGCTTGTACAATTTTACTTTCCCACCGGCAGTGTGTGAGAATTAGTTACCAATACTTGCTGTGGTGGATCTTTTTGGTTTTTGCCATTCTCATGAGCTATGTACTGGTGTTTCTCCGTGATTTTATTTTGTATCTCCTTAATGACTAGTGTTTAGAATTTGTCACTGGTGCTACTGCCATTCCTCTCTCTCCTTTGATTAAGCATCGGTTCAGCGCTTTGCTTATTAAATGTTTTCCTTTGTTTTATTATTGAGTTTTGAGAATGCTTGATAAATTTGGACACAAGCCAAATTTGATATGTGATTTGCCACACAAATCAGTCTTCTAGCATGTGGTTTGTATTATCATTCTCTTCATGACCTTTCCCACAACAGAAATTTTTGCTGTTGATAAAGTTCAATGTATTTGTTTTCTTTTTATCGAACATGTTTTTGGTGTGTATTTTAAGAAGTGTTTCCCAAGATATAAAAGGTCCCTCCTGTGTTACCTAATGGAAGCTTCATACTTTTTGTTTTATAATCCATTTTGCATTAATTCTGTATATTGTGTCAGGGTTTGTTTGCATTTTGTTTTAAAATGGATAACCAATTGCTCCAGCAACTTATGTTGAAAGCACTATCTTCTCTATTGAAATGCTTTTTCACCTTCCTTAGAAATCATGTGATCTTGTATGCATTGGTCTGTTTTTAGACTTCATTTATATTTTTGCTGATATTTTAAAATCTTTTTTTAAATTTTTTTTATTTTTTGTAACTGGGGATTGAACTCAGGGACACTCGGCCACTGAGCCACATCCCCAGCCCTATTTTGTGTTTTATTTAGAGACAGGGTCTCACTGAGTTGCTTAGGGCCTCGCTAAGTTGCTGAGGCTGGCTTTGAACTCGAGATCCTCCTGCCTCAGCCTCCCAAGTGCGGGGATTACAGGCGTGCGCCACCATGCCCGGCTTATTTTAAAATCTTTACATTCTTATACTATATCTCAAAAATCAGGTAGTGTCCTTTAACTTTACTTTTTAAAAATCATTTTTAACTAGTCTATGTCCTTTACATTTCTATATGAATTTTAGAATCCATCTGTGAATTTCTAATGAAAGCATTATGGGAGTCTGGGACTGCATTGAATATATTTATCAATTTGAAGAGAACATTTTTAAAACTATTGAGTGTTCCAAATTGTAAACATGGCATACCTCTTCCTTTATTTAGGTCTTTAGTTTTCTTCATTTTTTTCTAGTTTTCAGTGTATTTATATTACACATTTTATTGTCACCAAGTACGTTTTATGTTGTATGCTCTTGTTAAAAGTATTCTTTTTAAGTCTAAGTTATCAGTTGTTCATTCCTAGAAAATAGAATCACAATTCTATTTAAAGGTATTCATTTTCCACCTCAAAGTTTGTGAATTAAAAATTTTTTTTTGTAGTTTAGATGGACAGAATGTCTTTATTCTGTTTAGGTTCTGTGGTGCTGAGAACCAAACCTAGTGCCTCACCATGTGCTAGGCAAACACTGCCTCTGAGCTACAGCCCCAGCCCCTGTAAATTAATTTATTGTTAATTTGAGTATGTATTTGTTTTTGTTTTTAGACTTCATGGGATTTTGTTCATTTACACTCATGTTGTCTATAAATAAATTCACTTTTATGTTAAACCAGCAATTGTGGAATTTGTTGACAAAAAATTATTCATATATGTAAAATCTGTAGACTCTAGCAATGTCATCTCACATGTGCCTAACCTCTGTGGTTTGAATGTGTCTTCTGAAGCTCACGTTTGTGAGCTTTAATCTCCAATGCGATAGTGTTGAGAGGTCTGACCTTTCAGCAGTAATCAGTCACGAGGGCTGTGCTCTCCCCAGTGGGTCAATATTATTGCAAGCATGGACTGAGAGGCCTGGCAGCGTGTGGCAGTGTTAAGAGTCCCTGCAAGCAGCCTGGATGGGTGAAGCTGTAAGAGTGAAGTCAGATCTGCAATGGAGACCCAGGAAGGTGGGAAACCTAGGGAAGCTTCAGGCAGGCAGCAGAGCCAGGCCAATAGAGAGGCTATGTGGCTAAAAGGCATCAAGGTCATAGGGATGGTGCTGCCCTAGCCTTTGGAGATCATATCATATCACCATATTCCCCAGATACTAGACAAGGAGCTGGAGGATTTAATGTTTGCCGTGCTGGTTTTCAGTTTAGCTTTGGTCTGATTTTTTTTCCTATGCCCTATTCCTCCCTTTTGGGATAGGAGTGTTTATTCTCCATTGTATGTTGGAAACATGTAACATTCTCTTTGATTTTTACAGAAGCTCACAGCTAAGTTTGCCTTGAGTGTAACCATGAAAATGTTCAATTCTGCTGCTACCTCAGTGACCCAATAATTCAAAGAGGCAGAATAGTGAGAGAAGGAAAGATTTTTATTTAACTCCAAGGTGGCATGTTGGAAGATGAATGGCTGAATGGCTCACATTTTGTCCAGAGAAGTTTATATAGCATGTTTTGTGGGAATGTTAGTTATCTCAGTTTCAGGCAGGTGGGCACTAGGGTGGTTCATTAGTTTTGAGAAATGGGCATTTCTGGAATGTGAGCTATGAGCACCATATCTTCATCCATAGGTCACTGTTACGGTTTGGATATCATCCAAAAAGCTTATGTGGCAATTCAGGAATGTTCCAAGATGAAATGATTAGATGATGAGAGCTATAATCTAATCGGTAGAATAATCCATTTGATGGATTAACAATTTGAATGGATTAAAGGTGGTGACTCTAGGCAGGTGAGGAGTGACTGGAGGAAGTAGGTCACTGGGAGCATTCCCTTGAGTGTTATATTTTGTTCCTGGTAACTCTCTCTATCTCTGCTTTCCAGCTGCCATGAACTGACAGCTTTCCTTCACCAGGCCTTTCCACCATGATGTTCTGCCTCACCTCAGGCCCAGAGCAGTGGAGTTAGCTGACCAAGGACTGAACCTCTGAAACTGTGAGCCCAAAAAAGGTATTTTGTTCACACTGACGAAAAGTTGACTAACCCACTAAGTAGTCATCGCAGACCTATTAAATCTAAGACAACATAATTATTTAGAGATTTGCTGTTTGTGGTTTCTGTCATTGTCAGTTTCTACATTTTTATGACTACCTTATATAAGTGGGACTTTTCTCATAACCTGGGAATGGGGAATGCATAGGCAAAGGGCTAGTACTTTTAACCAATTGTTCAGTTAGCCATTAAAATATGGAGCAAGGTGCAGAAGAAAATATAATCACACTTGTAAATTGAAAAGAAGAAACACAGGAGAAAAAGACTTTATGTACCCTGAAGCTGACTCAGGGCACAGCTTCAGGAGGAGACTTTGGAATTTTCAGCAAAGCTGGAAACAGTTAAGACTTTGGGCACTCTTTTTATTAAAAAATATTTTTTTAGTTGTAGATGAACACAATATCTTTATTTATTTTCATGTGGTGCTGAGGATCGAACCCAGTGCCTTACATGTGTGAGGCAAGTGCACCATCACTGAGCCCCAGCCCCAGCCCTGACTTTGGGCGCTCTTGGGGATGGATTAAATGCATTTTGTACTGTGAGATGTACATGAGTCTCTGGGGGCCAAGGTGGAATGCTATAGTTTGGATCTGGAATGTTCCCCAGAGGCTCATGTGCTATATAGGCTTGGTCTTCAGTGTGGAGCTATTAGAAGGTGGTGTAATCTATAGCAGGTGGCACCTATAGGAAGTAATTTAGTGAGCATGTCCTTGAAGGAAATTTGGGACCCTGCCCCCTTTCTATTGTTCTCTTTGCTTACTGGCCACCATGATGTGAACAGGCTTCCTCTACCATACACTTCTGCCACAAAATATCATGCTTCCACAAGCCCAAAGCAACAAGGCCAAGCAACCCTAGATTGAATGCTCTAAAACTAAGCCAAAATAAACCTTCCTTCTTTTAAGCTGATTGTCTTGGGCATTTTGTCACAGTAATGGATAGCTAACTCCTATTTTCTTTGGAGTTACAGACATCACTGGTAAAAACCAAGACACACAGTTCACTTCTTAGAATATACACTACTGGACTTTTGAGAAGACATTTACTACATCTTTCATGTCTCATCCTAGGTCCCACTTTATCAGTTTGGTAAACATAATTCAAACAATTCCTTTTCAAATTACTATCCAACAAACGAATCCCTAAAAGTCTCTTTCTTGCCCTGGACTTGAACCTATACTTATGAAATTTTGCTTTTACTCTCATTTTATAGAGCGGAGTTTAAATTAAGGGCTTTTAATTTCCTATGACCCATACACCATAAATTCCCACAGGCTAGGCATCTGCTCCTCTGATATTGAACCTAAATGTACACCCAAACCTCAAAACCTCGTCAGGTTCAGCTGCACACCATTCTGTTGACAGTTGATCTTATTCCCACTGGTCTGGGTGCTTTCTTGGGTTTATGATCCCTGGGTCCAAAATCTCCAACTAAGTCATGGCAAAAATTCATGGCAAATGCTGAGGCCCAGATCAATTGGAGTGGGCATCCACCTGGAAAAAATACCCTAGCCTCACAAACCAGGCCCTGACATCACCCAGGCCCAGAAGCTCACTGCAGGAGAGGACATTGCCTCGGATGACACTCATGCCTACTAAGAACATCACCTCTGGAGATAAGTTCGTCTGCTGGAAATAATTTCAGATACTAAAACCTCTGCCCTAGAAATGCCCATGGACTGCAACTCCTAAGGACTGCCTTCGTTAGACAATCCAGTACCAGGCAAGTTGGGACTTCCTCTGTATCTCAAAACCCACTAAAATTATTCAACCTAGCCAGTCCTAAGGTGTTGATCCTGACTGCCTCACCTTTCCCTGGAAACCCAGTGGTTTAAACCTCATACTAGCTCCTATTTTCTGACTCTCAACTCTTATGGTGTCTTTCCCATGTGGCCCTGCATGATGTGACATGTCTTCTGTCTCTGAAAGCCATGAGAATAATAAACTTTGTTTTTTTCCTAAGTCTCTCCAATTTCTTCTGTGGCCACACCAGACTAATCATCTCATAAAAATACAAAACACAAATTAATACACAGAATTTACCATGAGAACAGTATATGACATAAAACACAAGCTGTATGTCACAGAGGACAAAAAACAGACAAAAGAATATTAACTAAATACAAGTATATTGTGGCAGAAGGCTTTGGAAATATGACTGAGTTTAAGGTAGCAGAAGCCCCTGAGAATGAGATCAAACTAGTGTTGCTCCAAAATCTGATGTATTGACAAGGAACATTTACTCAGCTGATGAGACTGAAGAAAGCAGCGTTTGCTCCTTTCACACACATGACTAACTTACATGTTAGTAACTAACTAACACACATGACTAACTTCTTTTGGATGATGTCCAGCTGTCCTTTCCCCATTTAGGGAATGTGCTGAACTAGAGGATACCTCCTAACTCCCCGATTTGGTACAGACAACACAACCTCAAAAGATACACCAGAGGAACCTCTCATGCTGGTCATTCTTGCAGGAACAGTTCCTGATTAGCAGAGAACCACCAAGAGAGTGCCCTATTCCCTGCTCAGTGGTTGTGCCCCTGTCACCACTGGGTGAAGGTAGTGCAGAGCCTCACATACCATTGTCCTTTTACAGTGCAGGTAGAAGAAAACACATGAGAAGCAGTCCAGGGGGCAGGGAGACCCCCTTTCCAGTTCCTAAAACCTTAAAACTAGATTCTGGAAAGCTCTACTTCTCCTGAGGGCCAAACGTGGATGGGCAAATTCTTTCACCAGCTATAAAAGTCAAGATCGTTGCAGAATGGTCCAAGAGAAAGCAAAGGAACCTTTTTAACCCTTAGGAATGGTGGGCAGGGGTAAGTTCCAGCATAGACACTGTGTCAACAACTGAAAATGAAAGTTTTTCAATTCTGTATCAATACCTGGCAGGCCTTGAAAGATCCCAGAACAACCAGTCTGTGAACTTCAAAATTTGTGACCCCACCTGGATTTCCATCAGTGTCCCATCCCCTGGCTTTTTCAATATTTGCTTATCTCCAAAGAATGCTGAACTATGTATCCTCTCTTCCTTTTTGCCATCAAAGTTTCAGCCCTGCCTCATCATATTGGAACACTCGATTCACTTTCTAACATGAATGGATAATTCCAATTTGCAATTCTATTCTGCACCCAAATAAAATTATTTTTACTTTCCTTTTAACCTTATTTTATGTTATCTATGTTATCATAATAGTAACATAGGATCTAGGTATTTATCATTAAAAAGCCAAATACATATGCAATGATATATATTTACAAGGATATTATTTACATTTTAAGTAAAAATTAGAGAAAAAAACAAATATTCATCATAGGGAGATCATCTAAAATCTGGTGTTATGATTCTGAATAGAGAACACCACATTTTCATGTACTTGTTAAAAAATGATACCGGTTCTTTGACTAGGTTAGCATGTTAAGCCTCTTTCTGTAGGTGGATAGCATGAGCTATATTATATTCTTTTTCTTAGAACTTTTCAAGTGCTCATTAAGCTTTGTTTTTTAAAAAAACATTTTCCATCCATAGACTTACTTTCCCAAATGAACATACACATTGAGGTTCACCTCTCCTGAGCCATTTGTTAAAAAAGAAAAATGGAAAATCAGTAGGAAAAAATTGAGCTTTCTATCTAGTAAGTCCCATGAAATGTTCTCAGGCTTAAGGTCTAAATGAAGTTTCTTCTAATGGAAGTAAAGCAAGGCTCATGCCAATTCCTTCGTGATCCCAAAGGGAGGAAACAGGGAAGAAAAAGAATGAGATGGCATAAACATGGCACAGACAGAGCCTCTAGCACCAACTCTCAGTTTCCCTCAGGGAACCCAGTCAACTGACCAAACAATGGCTGCACACTGTCAATTATATGTGTACTAACACATCCTATGGAGTTCATCCTTTAGTCTCTTTTCTTTCTCAAAGGTCTGTTATATTTGTTTAAAATGAGTTTATTTAGGTCTATGAGTTTCCACGCTACCTGCTCCTGAATTTCTCTTCCTCAGTCTCTTAATCAGAATGCTCTAGCCTTTCTGTTAATAATGCAAGTCATGGAGCATTCACATGCCAGTTTTATAGTAACTTTAAGAGCTGGCCCACTACTGAAATAAAAGGACTAATCCTCTAGTTAAATTCTTCTCACCTCTATCCCCAGTCACATCTAGTCCTTTAATATTAACCCTTTTTTCTGTCACAAGTTTAATTCATGTTTCAAATATTTGAGGAATCATAATGGGAAGTCTACATATTTCTGCCAGGAAGCTTGAAAGGGAAATGCAGCAATGTGAAGAATCCCTATGTAAAATTTTCTGGATGGACTGGGTAGGGACCTTATGTGTTAAATTTAAAGTTGCTTCCAGAGTATTAGTAATATAGATCTTGTCTGAAAATAAAATGATATAATCTCTAGCAGAGAAAGGCACTTTCATTCAAGGATATGGGATTTTAAATTTTGATTTCAATATTTTCACAGCGTCTCCTGGAGAGAGCTCCCGCCTGCGGCAGCTGGACCCCCACCCCAGCAGGGATCTTAGGCCCTTCGGTGCCATTTCACAGTGTCCCAGGGAGAGAGCAACCACCTGTGACTGCCTGAGGCCCCAGCGCGGAGTTCAGGCCTGCCTGGGCTCTCAAGCCCAGTGTCTCCATCACTGAGCAGTTCTGCGCCCCCACCCCAACTTGGTCTAGTGCCCAGGCCCACACCCTGGCCCGGTGTCTAGCACCTGTGCTGCATCTGATCGGCTATCAACACCAGGCCGCCTCTGCCCAGAAATGTTGATCATTCCCAACCTGGAGGTAGTGGGACAGCACCCTTCTTGGGTCACTGCTTGATAAGCACCCCTCAAACATCAGACCATTGAAAAATAAGAGGTTTGAACTGTACAGTATATCTTTATCGCAGAACGTTTTTAAATTAATTGTAATACTACAATTATTCCTAATATACCCACTATATTCCTACCTTTTTCTTTTATTAATATGCTTATCATTCTATCTTCCTCTTATATATCCGTTTCCTTGGAGAATCTCTTTTTTCTCACGCTAACAACCTATTTCTTTTAATTCCACTTCCACTATTCATATGACATAGTATATCTATAGACTCACTTCTTATCTCATTAGTGTTTTGTTCTATACCCCTCCTCATTCTCCCTGTCCAACATTAGGATTTGCAGTCCTTATTGAAAACTTACTGGTTATGCTGTAGATAATAATTTGAACTCATCTCTGTTTATTAAGACAACACTGTTAATATCTTAAGAGGGACTATTTAGGTTAAAGACCCATATTGTTTACATGGTGTGCTGCCAATATTGATCTCTCAATTCAAGGGGAGGTATTGAAAATAGGCAGGAACCCTATAAGTCTTTAAGGGGAAACTGCAATACCTAGGATTCGCACTCCTAGAGGGGAAGATACACTAGCAACATGAGAAAACATGGGAAGAAAACGTCCCAAACAAACCCAGATACTATACCAAAAAAACCCAATGACAGCATGGCAGAAGCATTGTCAGAAAGGGAGTTGTACATAATTAAAATGATCCGAGAAGCGAACGAGGAGTCAGAGCCAATGCAGGCAATGCTAAAAGAGCAACTGCAGGAAGCAAAAGATCATTTCAATAAAGAGAGATTCTGAAAAAAAAAAAAAAAAAACACAAACAAACAGAAATCCTTGAAATGAAGGTTACAATAAACCAAATTAAAAACTCAATAGAAAGCTCAACCAACAGGCTAAATCACTTGGAAGACAGAACCTCAGACAATGAAGACAAAATATTTAATCTTGAAAACAAACTCAGCCAGACAGAGAAGATGGTAAGAAATCATGAACAGAACCTCCAAGAGTTATGGGACATCATGAAAAGACCAAATTTAAGAGTTATTGGGATTGAGGAAGGCAGAGACACAAACCAAAGGAATGAATAATCTGTTCAATGACATAATATCAGAAAATTTCCCAAATCTGATGAATGAAATGGAAAATCAAATTCAAGAGGCTTATAGGACACCAAATGCACAAAATCACAACAGATCCACACCCAGGCACATTATAATGAAAATACCTAACATACAAAACAAAGATAGAATTTTAAAGGCTGTAAGAGAAAAACATCAGATTACATATGGGGGAAACCAATACGAATATCAGCAGATTTCTCAGCCCAGACCCTAAAAGCAAGAAGGGCCTGGAACAACATATTCCAAGTATTGAAAGAAAATGATGCCAATCAAGAATCTTATACCCAGCAAAACTTACCTTCAGATTTGAAGATGAAATAAAATCATTCCATGATAAACACAAGCTAAAAGAATTCACAAATAGAAAGCCTACCCTACAGAAAATCCTCAGCAAAATATTCCAAGAGGAAGAAATGAGAAACAATAATGTAAGTCATCAAAGGGAAAAATTAGCCTAAAGGAACAGCCAATTAAAGGAAAAACCAAGTAAGATTAAAATCCAAAAATAAGTCAAAATGACTGGGAATACAAGTCATATCTCAATAATAACCCTAAATGTAAATGGCCTAAACTCATCAATCAGAAGACATAGACTGGTAGATTGGATTAAAAAGAAAGACCCAACAATATGCTGCCTTCAAGAGACTCATCTCATAGAAAAACATGCCCACAGACTAAAGATGAAAGGTTGGGAAAAAAACATACCATGCACATGGTCTTAGTAAAAAAGCAGGAGTTTCCATCCTCATTTCAGATAAAGCAGACTTCAAGCCAAAGTTAGTCAGAAGGGATAAAGAAGGACATTTCATACTACTTAAGGGAAGCATAAATCAGCAAGACATAACAATCATAAATATTTACGCACCAAATGATGGCGCATCCGTGTACGTCAATCAGATCCTTCTCAATTCCAGGAACCAAATAGACCAAAACACAATAATACTGGGGGACTTTAACACTCCTCTCTCACCGTTGGACAGATCTTCCAAGCAAAAATTGAACAAAGAAACCATAGAACTCAATGACACAATCTCTAATTTAGACTTAACAGACATATATAGAATATTCCATCCATCAAAAAGCAAATACACTTTCTTCTCAGCAGCTCATGGATCCTTCTCTAAAATAGACCATATGTTATGCCACAAAGCTACTCTTAGCAAATACAAAAACATAGAGATGCTACCTTGTATACTATCAGATCATAATGGAATGAAATTAGAAATCAATGATAAAGTTAAAAAGAGAAACTACTCCAACACCTGGAGATTAAATAATATGCTATTGAATGATGCATGGATAACAGAAGACATTAAGGGGGAAATAAAAAAATTCTTAGAGGTCAATGAGAACAAAGATACAACATATCAGAATCTCTGGGATACTATGAAAGCAGTGCTAAGAGGAAAATTCATTGCATGGAGTGCATTCAATAAAAGAATGAAAAGTCAACAAATCAAGGACCTCATGTTACAGCTCAAAGCCCTAGAAAAGAGGAACAGATCATCACCAAAAGTAGTAGAGGACAGGAAATAATTAAAATCAGAGCTGAAATCAATGAAATCAAAACAAAAGAAACAATTCAAAAAATTGACAAAACAAAAAGTTGGTTCTTTGAAAAAATAAACAAAATTGATAAACCCTTAGCCACATTAACAAAGAGAAGGAGAGAGAAAACTCAAATTACTAAAACTCATGATGGACATGGAAATATTACAACAGACACAACTGAAATACAAAACATAATTACAAGTTATTTTGAAAATTTATACTCCAACGAAATAGAAAACCTGGAAGACAT
The DNA here is from genome assembly GCA_020662805.1 of Glaucomys volans. Classification (NCBI taxonomy): domain Eukaryota; kingdom Metazoa; phylum Chordata; class Mammalia; order Rodentia; family Sciuridae; genus Glaucomys; species Glaucomys volans. The sequence goes on from JAJEJO010004754.1 coordinate 326,290, forward strand.
CAATAGGTTCCTAGAGGCATATGAGCCACCCAACTGAATCTGGAGGACTTACACAAATAGATCAATTTCAAGCAATGAAATAGAAGAAGTCATCAAAAGTCTACCAACAAAGAAAAGTCCAGGACCAGATGGATTCACAGCCGCGTTTTACAAGACCTTCAAAGAAGAGCTCATTCCAATACTCCTCAAAGTATTTCATGAAATAGAGGAGGAGGGAACCCTTCTAAACTCATTCTATGAAGCTGATATCACCCTGATACCAAAACCAGAGAAGGACACATCAAGGAAAGAAAATTTCAGACCAATATCCCTAATGAACATAGATGCAAAAATTCTTAATAAATTTTAGCAAATCGCATACAAAAGCATATTAAAAAGATAGTGCACCATGATCAAGCGGGTTTCATCCCAGGGATGCAAGGTTGGTTCAACATCCGGAAATCAATAAATGTAATTCACCACATCAACAGACTTAAAGTCAGGAACCACATGATTATTTCAATAGATGCAGGGAAAGCATTTGATAAAATGCAGCACCCCTTCATGCTCAAAACACTAGAAAAAATAGGGATAGTAGGAATGCTCCTTAACATTGTAAAGGCTATCTATGCTAAGCCCACAGCTAACATCATTCTAAATGGAGAAAAATTGAAAGCATTCCCCCCTGAGAACTGGAACAAGGCAGGGATGCCTTATTTCTCCACTTCTGTTCAACAACGTCCTTGAAACTCTAGCCAGAGCAATTAGACAGACCAAAGAAATTAGAGGAATAGGAATAGGAAAAGAAGAGCTCAAACTATCCCTATTTGCTGATGACCTGATTCTCTATTTAGAAGACCCTAAAAATTCCACCAGAATACTTCTGGAACTCATAAATGAATTCAGTAAAGTAGTAGGATATAAAATTAATGCTCATAAATCTAATGCATTTTTATTCATAAGTGATGCATCTTCTGAGAGAGAAATTAGGAAAACTATACCATTCACAATAGCCTCAAGAAAAATAAAATACTTGGGAATCAATCTAACAAAAGAGGTGAAAGACCTCTACAATGAGAACTACAGAATACTTTTAAAGAAAGTCTGAGAAGATGGAAAGATCTCCCATGTTCTTGGATAGGCAGAATTAATATTGTCAAAATGGTCATACTACCAAAAGCGCTATACAAATTCAATGCATTTCCAATAATATCCCAATGACGAACCTCATAGAAATAGAGCAAGCAATCATGAAATTCATTTGGAGGAATAAGACACCCAGAATAGCTAAAACAATTCTTAGCAAGAGGAACGAAGCAGGGGGTATCACAGTACCAGACCTTCAAATATACTACAGAGCAATAGTAACAAAAACAGCAAGGTGTTGGCACCAGAATAGACAGGTAGATCAATGGTACAGAATAGAGGACACAGAGACAAACCCACATAAATACAGGTATCTCATACTTGACAAAGGAGCCAAAAACATACAATGGAGAAAAGATAGCCTCTTCAACAAATGGTGCTGGGAAAACTGGAAATCAATATGCAGCAAAATGAAAACTAAACCCATATCTCTCACCCTGTACAAAACTCAACTCAAAATGGATCAAGGACCTAGGAATTAGACCAGAGACCCTGCACCTAATAAAAGAGAAAATAGGTCCAAATCTCCATCATGTTGGCCTAGGACCAGATTTCCTTAACATGACTCCCAAAGCGCAAGAAATAAAAGCAGGAATCAATGATTGGGATGGAGTCAAACTAAAAAGCTTTTTCTCAGCAAAGGAAACAATCAGGAATGTGAAGAGAGAGCCTTCAGAGTGGGAGAAAATCTTTGCCACACACACTTCAGATAGAGCACTAATCTCCAGAATCTACAAAGTGCTCAAAAATCTTTACACCAAGAATACTAATAACCCAATCAATAAATGGGCCAAGGAAATGAAGAGACACTTTACAGAAGAGGATCTACAAGCAATCAACAGACATATGAAAAAGTGTTCAACATCCCTAGTTATAAGACAAATGCAAATCAAAACCACCTTAAGATTTCATCTTACCCCAATTAGAATGTCTTTTATTAAGAAAACAGGCAACAACAGGTATTGGCGAGGATGTGGGGAAAAGGGGATACTCATACATTGCTGGTGGGATTGCAAGTTGGTGCAGCCACTCTGGAAAGCAGAGTGGAGACTCCTTAGAAAACTTGGAATGGATCCACCATTTGATCCAGCTATCCCACTCCTTGGCCTATACACAAAGGACTTAAAATCAGATTACTACAGTGATGCAGCCACATCAATGTTCATAACTGCTCAATTCACAATAGCTAGATTGTGGAACCAGCCTAGATGCCCTTCAATAGATGAATGGATAAAGAAACTGTGGTATATATACACAATGGAATATTAATCAGCCATAAAGAAGAATAAAATTATGGCATTTGTAGGTAAATGGATGATGTTGGAGACTGTCATGCTAAGTGAGATTAGCCAGTCAAAAAAATCCAAAGGCTGAATGATCTCTCTGATATGTGAATGATGATGCATAATGCAGGGTGGAAGTGAAAGACCCCAACTCTATGTCCACCCCCCCCCCATAGGAAGGGAACAAATTCCGGGAACTACAAACCCATGACATAGGTCACTCCACCCAACCCCAACCCCCCTAGGGATGTTTCGGGATCTGGTCTCGGGAACTGGTTTTAGGAACTGGTTTCGAGAGCCGCCCGGAGGTTGATAAACTTAAACTGATAAACAGGTTAAGAAACCACAGGACAATTGAAAAAGTATAGGTCACCTTGTCCTAGCAAAAATCGTGGTTGTTCCGGGAGTTAAAATGTAAACCTATGTGCTGTATTCAAAATATCCAATAAGAAACCTGTCGCTTACTGCGCGCGCGAAACCTGCCCTTTTACCCTATAAAAACCCTGTACCCCAAAGCCCAGTGTGCCAGTTCACCAAAGCTCCGGCTGAGGTCTCGCTGTGCACCCGCAGGCGCCTGTGTTCCAATAAACTCCTCCTGCTTTTGCAGCCAGCAGTGTCTTCGCGTGATCTTCCTTGGACAGGGGGACTGAGGGTCTTTCAGAAGGGAGGTAAGAATGGAGGAAGGATAGATAGCATAGAGGGAAGGGAGGAGTGGGGTTGGGGTGGGGGGGCAAGAATAATAACAATGAGACAGACATCACTGCCCTGTGTACATGTACGAATGCACAGATGGTGTGACTCTACTTTGTGTACAACCAGAGAAAAAATAGCTGTACTCCATTTGTGTTCAATGGATCAAAATTAAATGAATAAAAAAAATTGATTTCAAGAACAAATTTTTAAAAGAGCAAACTGTGAATAGTTAAAAACCCACAACTAAACAAAATAAGTAATAAAATAAGAGGGACAAATAAGCCTACAATGGAATCCACAAAGTTTCCAATTATTGTTATTTTTTGATCATATTTGAAGCAACTGTATCAACCATGTTAAAAAAATCTTTGAAAAATTGGAATGACAAAATCTCCTGGAGAGGGAATTATGAATGGCAGATAGAGCACTATAAATTACACAGAGTGCAACAGATACTTGAAAGATGGAAATTACAGAGGACAGAGAAAAAAGACCTGTCTTACAACTAATTGGAGTTCACAAGGGAGAGACAGAATGGGGAAAAAGGAATTTAAGACAGTGAAAGTCTGCTGGGCCTGGAAGGATGGCACTTCACAGATTTAGGTGGCTTAACAAATCCCAAATAGGAAAAAAATTTAAAGAATTTCATAACTAGAAACATGCAAAATTGCAGAAAACAAATTCAGTTACTGAATGCAGTTCCAAGTTCCGGATCCTAATCTGATGCGCAGGGCTGGAATTGTTATTATCTCTGCACTTCTTCCTTAAAACACTGAATTTTTCTGTATAATTTGCATTTTAACATTAAAAAGGTCATCACTTAAAAAAGGACATGACCAAAAAATATGCAATTCTCAGAAACAGTAGACCAATAAACATATGAAAAGATAACCTAACAACAAACAAATGCAAATTTAAACCACATTGAGTTACAATTTCACACCTGGTAGAGTGTCAAATTTTGAAAGTTTCACAAAATTGAGTAGTGACACTAATGGTTAGCAACCAAATATAAACTCTGAAAGGAGAGTAAAACAGTACAACTTTGAGAAACAATTTGTCATTGTATAATAAGGTCACAGATGGGGGGCTGGAGTTGTGGCTCAGTGGAAGAGCGCTTGCCTGGCATGTGTGAGACCCTGGGTTGATACGCAGCAACACATATAGATAAATAAGATAAAAAGATCCATTGACAACTTAAAAAAGATAAAAAAAAAATACAAAGTCATAGATGGGAACATACTTTGCACTACCAAATGTTCCTTACTACATAGTCTAAGCCTTGAGAGAAAGCCAGCGGAAGCCAATGTTTCAATTTTTTTTTTTTTTAACTCCGGCTCTTACAGTAATTAAATACCACATCCACAAGATATACCAACAAACCATTGTCTAATTAATATCATACACATAAGTACAAGAAGATTCACGGCCACACTGTAAATCAAAGTTTAAAATTGAAAAAAAAAAAAAAAAAGGACCCAAATATACACCAATACTAGATTGCTCGGGCTTGGCCATTGCTGCTTTAGGCAGGCTGGACAAGGTCAGACAAAGCCAAAGCACCACGCTGCATACAGATGCGGGTCAGGCTGAGGATTGTGGGAGGAGTAATTCTTCCCAGGATAAGGGTTACTGTCATCAGGACGCTCGTTGCAGTTCATTATTTCCAGGTTTTTCGGAGGCCAGTAATGCACATCTGAATAGCCGTCTTTAGTGTTATAAAGATACCTTGTCCTCATGAACTTCCGGAAATGTCTTAGGTTGGTGGACGACGCTAGCTGTTGAGACTGTCCGGCCATTGGGCATCCCAGGAGCTATACGGTCCAGTACAAGAGGACGTCAAGTATCCCACACAGGACAGCGCGACGGCAATAGTCTGGATAAGAGGAAACCTTTCGCTAGTACCAGGTAGGCAAGCCCTAGCCCCCAGAAGAGAGCGCATTTGCGAGCTCACCGATGACCCGGAAGCCGGTGCCGCTGCCGCGTGGCTTTCTGGGAAGTGTAGTTTCGCGGTCTGAACGCAGACGCAAGGAGAGCGTCGCCTTTGTTTCTGGGAAGGACAGTACATCAGAAGACACTGTGTGCTCTGATCCCCCTGCGCGTGTGTCCTGGTTGGCCGCTTAGGGGCGACATTTCTGGGCGGTACAATTTCCTAGAAAACCGAGACCGTTTTCATCGCGGCGCGCCACGGCCGCAGAGGCTCCCGGGAAGTGTGGCACGAGGTCGGCGGTTCTGGGCGCGGAGAGCCCCTGTTCCGGAGGAGTCTGGACAGGTCGCCGGACTGCGGCGCCAGCTGTCCGCTAGTCCCGCGGCACTATCCGGCCTGGCTCTTGTCTTTTGGAATCGGCTGGGAGATTGGGCAGGCCGTTCCCGGGTGGGGGCGGCCGTTGCCGGCTCACCGGTGTCCGGAGCGGCAGGTACGAGGAGATGCTGACTCCGGACGCCTGGCGGCTTAGGCGCCCGTGAGATGCTGCTGAGGACTCCGCAGGTGTGGGTCTCGGGAGGGCGGCCGGCGGAACCCGGCGCCGCGCCTGACCTCCGGAATTTGCCGACTTAGGGTCTTCCCGGCGCGGTCCTCGAGGCGACCTTCGGTTATTACCCGGCCTCCACTCCCGACTCTGTGGAGAGGGAGTGAAGGCGCTGACCTCCCGAGCTGCTGCGGAAACGGAATGGGCGAGTTGTGTGCAGTCCTGGCTCAAAACAAATGCCATCGACAGTGGTTTAAATGTTATTCAGTCATGACCCTGACGCCTTCCAGTTTTGTCACCTTGATCAGATGTTTTAAATTTCTGAGTTTCTGTTTTGACATTGTTTAAAAAGTAGGTCTAGAGCAACATAAATGCCTACCGTGCATGGCTGTGAAGACTGAACGTGGCGATATTCCACCTTATTATTACTACTTTCTGATGCATCTGTCTCTTATGTACAAAATAGTTGATTTTCCTCACCGGTGGCTTCCTGTCAAGAAGCACCCCATTAGTTCTCAGAGAGAGATGAGAGCCCAAGAGAATGGTACCAGTGTGCTTTTCCGTTTTGGAGTGTTACAGAACTCCAAGAAAAGCCTGATTTTTTTTTTCTTCTTCCCAGCCCTTGCTCTGTTTCTCAGGATACTACCCATCTATAAGCCACGAAGCTAAAAAAGGAACTGTGTGGACTATTGGAAATTGTAATGTCTCAGGTAAGTCAGCAGATCCCCCAATCTCCCTGAAACGCTTTCTTACCAGCACTCTAGTTTTCCTTTTGCTGCTTCCGCCAGTTCCCACTAAACAAAGCCCATTTAGGGATTGGATTTGTGGTTCCTTCCATTATAGGAAAGGATAGAGCCCACAGGAGAGTTCCAAAGCACCCTTCTCTCTTAGTGCTTCTCTGTTCTACCATTTTATGCTAGAAGACTCTCTAGAGTCGTTAGCCAAAAATTTAAAATTACAATTAAAAACTCAAGTTTGGAGTTTTAGGTTGTTTGCTCTATGGTTGTCAAAGGTGTGTGGTGTAGTCTTTGTGGTGTCAGTCCTGCCAGTTGCTCAATTCAGGAGATGTCTGGAGTTGTCCTTGATTCTTTTCTCATATTGGCTCACATTCAGATGCTGTATTTGGAATGAAAATATAAACAATATATATGAAGTCTGACTTGGCTACCTCACCACTGTCACACTAGTCCAAGCTGCCTGGATTATTGCAGTAGCCTACTAGCTTGATTCCATGCTTCTGTCCTTGCCTTCTTCAGTCTTCTCTCAATAGAGCTGTCACAACTGATTCTGTTAAATTCTGTCATTCCTTGATTTAAAAGTTTTCAGTGGCTCCAACTCAAAATGAAAGTCAGTTTTGCAATGATGGATGAAGTTTGTACAATTAGGCTCTGATCCCACCTTCTCTACCTTCTTGTCCCTGTGGGTGCCAGTTGTTGCCTCCAGGCTTTAGAAGTTACTGTACCATCTTTTTGGAATATTCTTCCCCCAGATATGTACGAGCTTGCACGACCTTCTTTGTGCCTTTGCCTAATGGTTACTTTCTTAGAAAAATTTTTCTGAATATCTTTTTAAAATCGTAGCCACCTTCCCTTGCCTGTTACTCTGCCTTCATCACTGCCTTGTGTTGTATATGCACACTGTAGGAATTTGCTCATTGTTTATCTCTCCCTGCTGTCAGGAATATGTTGTCTTTTTTGTTGACTGTTACATTTTTCAGTATCCAGGGTAGTACCTGGCACAGAGCAGATGCTTAGTAAGTATTTGTTGAGTGAATAAAATGAGTGAACCTCCACCCCCCACTCCAAAATGGTGGGGCAGAATTATGGGATGGGAGGTGAAATCTTGAGAAAATTAGATTATTAGAAAAACTTCGTGCGGTACTGGGGATCAAACCCAGGGCCTTGTGCATGCTAGGCAAGCACTCTACCACTTGAGCTACATCCCTAGTCCTCTTATTATTTTTTTTAAAAACAAGGAAATGAATGCCAAAGTCATTTATTGATTTATCTTCTAAACAATTATAAAGTACTTGTTAGAAAAAATTATACCACAGTTTGGGTGAACACTGATAGCACTTCCTGATGTGGTACAGTACTGTCTAAGCTTTCTACATTGGTGGAAATGTTCTGTATGTGTGCTGTCTAGTACAACAGCCACCAACGTCCTATGACTACTCAGTATAATTTTTTTTTTTTGGAACCAGGGATTGAACTCAAGGACACTTGGTCACTGAGCCACATCCCCAGCCCTATTTTGTATTTTATTTAGAGACAGGGCCTCACTGAGTTGCTTAGGGCCTCACTAAGTTGCTGAGGCTGGCTTTGAACTCGTGATCCTCCTGACTCAGCCTCCCGAGTTGCTTGGATTACAGGCGTGCGCCACCGTGCCTGGCTCAGTATAATTTTTAATCTAAATTTTAAAATCTAAATTTTATATGGCCAAAGTGGTTAATGGCTACTGTACAGAGCAGTGCAGGACTGGAAGAAAAATAAGAAAGCATAAGATATTAAGATAAGTGCTGGGACAAATCTCCTGAGTTCTTCTGGGGACAAAAATAGCGAATACCCTGACTGCCCAGGCCATTGAAGGGGAAGGAAGTGTTGAACCACCCCTGGGGAAGTAAGGGTACATTGGTGGTGGTGACTCATAGCATCAGGGAGGAAGCTGTAGAAGTGAAGTTACATTGAAAACACTGCGTATGGGTAAAGAGGCCTCAGCAGGTCTTTCAAGGAGCTACACAAATTTTCTAAAGTGGTGGTTCTCAGACCAATGATTTCACCCCCCTCTGGCTGTACCCATAGGAGACATTTGGCAATGTTTAGACATTTTTGTTTTTTTCTAGTTGTCACAGCTAGGATGGGGATGAGATTGTTTTGCTACTAGCATCTAGTAAGTAGAGGGCAGAGATACTGTTAAATGTCCTGTAATACAAAGGGTAGCTCCCCACAACAAAGAATTATCCAGCTCAAAATGTCAGTAGTGTCAAGGTTGAGAAGCACTGCACTAAATAAAGAAGAGAGACTGTCTGTTGTTGAGATTATGTGGATTTTCTTCTTTATTAATATAGTGACATTAATATACATTCAAAACAAAACATGAAATATCTTTGCATTTGTGGAATGAAATGTAATGTTTTATGTATCTGTTATACTGTTGAATTTTTTATTAGGCTTAGCAGATTAGCTTTGTAAAAGTTAATAATTTAAAAACTATTGTGGAAAGTAGGAAAAGATTTAGAAAACATTCAGTTCATATATGACTTAATCCTGTAGTATGTGGGTAAGTGTGAACACAGGTTTAAAAAAATAAAAAAGAAAAGAATTGCCCCTAATGCCAAAAGGAAAAGAGACTCCCCTACCCTTTTCTAGAGTACTTCCTTGTGAAAAAAATCTATAATTGTAAAACCATTCTCCATCCCTTTGTGTATATATAAATCTTTTTAAAAGTTAAATAAACCTCTTGCCAGTTTTACTAGTCTTAAAAGTCTGGGAGTCATCATTTTGAAATGCAGACATTAAGGAAGTTAGTGTCCATCTGTGCTGTATGTGAGTATTTAGCCTGGGTCCTGACTCCAGTAAAGACCTGCTTGTCATTAAGATATGAGAAATTTTATTTTTCTTCGGGATAAATTCAGTTAACGAACCCACGGCCACTCAAATTAACAGGTGAATTTAGGATGAACTATAAGGTAGCATGTTATTCTGACAAGTCCTCTTAGATGAGGACAAGTTACCATTTGGAAACATGTATATAATGGATCGTATCTACCTGACTTTGTAAAAGGGTGAGATTTCTTTCTGTCCTTGCAGTCTTATTAGTGGGATGCCTTTGTAGTGCTTCAGTTTGGTTTACTGCTTATTCAAGAATGAAACTGTTTTCTTTCTTTTCTGCATTTGTGGAGAGGATCTTCTGCATTGGCCGGAGATTTGATTTTTAATTATTTTCTCAGTACTTGTCAAGGGTAAATTCCCCCTTTTAAAACCAAAAATCAGTTACTGGTGAACATACACATGAAATATCACTTCTGTGTTCACACAGAACAGCACAGGACAGACAAAGACACTGTAAGAGGCACTTAAAGCACAACTGGTTGATATACAAATCTGCTTTACTATGTCTGTATATTTACATATGTACACATACATTCATATGTTTTATATGCATGTGTGTTTGTGTGTACTTTTAGGCTATATGATTGTATTTCTTTTTTTTTATTTTTTTTGAGGCGCTGGGGATTTGAACCCATGGCCTGCTTCATGCTAGGCATGCACACATGCTACCACTCAGCTGTATCTCCAGCCCCATATGTATGTTCTTGTTCACATGTATGCATATATTTATAATATTTCATGTGAAAATTCTTGGAAGATATACATAATAAATATTTTTAAAATTAAAAAAAAAACACTGTACTAGAGTAGTAGAATATTGAATCAGCCACTCTTGGAACGAAAAATTTACCATTGCCAAACCATGTCCGTTTCATAAGTGAAAGATAGTAACAGTGCCATTTTAAATGAATATATTATAATTTGAATAACCAATAATATATCATTGAACATTTAAACTTTTTCTAAAGTTTTAAATAACACTGTGAATGTATACTGTTGAGAAGAAATTTCCAAACACATCTGTGAGCATTCCTTTAGAATATTTTCCCTGATATGTGTCCTTTCTTTTGTTTTCTCCCCCCTTACTTTAAGATCCTATTCAAGTACTCCTTATTGGCACGAAGCCATCCTTCAGTCTTCTCTCCCAGGGGTCTCAAATTACTTTAATTATCTGGTCAATAAAGGGCTTAAGTGTATACCATAAGAATACTTTCATTTTTTGTTCATAAATTATTTATGTATATGCAGTCTATTTGTGCTTCTATACAGAATATCACAGACTTAAGTAATTTATAAACAGCAGAAATTTATTTCTCACATTTCTGGCAGCTGAGAATTTGACAATTGAGGCTAGCACCTGGCAAGGCCCTTCTTGCTGCATCATCCCATGGCAGAAGGACTAAGAAACAGGGTGTAGAACTCCCTCCCACCATATCAGTTATCCATTCATGAGGACAGAGTCCTTGTGACCTAATCATCTCTTCAAGGTGCCAACTCTTAATATTGTTACAATGGCAGTTAAGTTTGTAGCACATGCCTTTTGGGGGTCATGTTCAAACCATAGCAGTGTATGTTTATCATTCTTCAATAGAAAGATGTTTTTTTGTCTGAATTCACTGGATCATTCTTTTTTCCTTGAACTTTAATGAATCATCTTGAGTATTTTATGTGAGAGAAATTGCTTTGACCTTATTTTTCATTACTCATATAGCACTTAAAGTATACAAGATTTAAATAAGTACTTTAATATATACTGTCAAATGTTGAATGCTGATTATTAAAATTTTGTATAATTTTATTCTCTTTGATGAAATTAACTCCTCTGAAGCAAAGTTCTTCTATGTGCCTGTCATCTTCCTATATGATAATGCCGAGCACATAATTATCCAGTTTCCATGTAACTGAGATTGGATTCTTGATTGTTGTTACAAGTTCTGAATCTTGTCTTCCACAACCAGGATAATTTTACCCCTTGTACAGTGCCAGAAGAGGCCTGGGCTGTCATTGAACCTAAATATCTTGCTGTTTTAGGTGACATTTAGTGATGTGGCTATAGACTTCTCTCATGAAGAGTGGGCGTGGTTAGATTCTGCGCAGAAGGATTTATACAAGGATGTGATGGTGCAGAATTATGAGAATCTGGTCTCTCTAGGTAAGATATCTCTCCCGCCACTGCAGTAGGAGAGATCTTTCTTTTGCCACTCCAATTGCTGAAGCTCCTCCTAAGTAAATGACTGAATTTCTGTGCCATGTTCCCAATGAAATGTGCAGCTCTTTTGTGCCTTCCTAAAGCTTATCTTCTCATTTAAGTGAATATCCTTCAACCCTTCCTTTGGCTCCTCTTGTGATGGCCTCTCATCCTTGAGGAGCACAGCTTTTAAAAGTTCTGTATTCTTCCTGTAAGCAGGTCTTTCCGTAACTAAGCCATATGTGATCACTTTATTGGAGGATGGAAAAGAACCCTGGATGGTGGAGAAAAAACTGTCAAAAGGTATGTTTCTAGGTGAGTCAGGTGACTCAAGCAAAGGAAGTCTTTGTTAATAATGCTTGTTGTGTGAGTATGGAGGCATTTTAGGGACACTAAAATGGGATCCCAGAGGTAAACAAAATGGAGGTATCCTTGGCTTAGATTCAAAACAATCACTCTACTCCCAGATTACTCTGTCTCTGTTACTCATTCCATGTAGTCAGAGGTGAAGGATTTTGCCATTATAATAATTCAAATCCTATTCTATTCATAACACAATAAGACAAATTATTTTTTCTTAAGTCCATTTAAGGAAATGGACTTATGGGTTGCTTTAAGCTAAGAAAAGTTGTCAGTTAGATGAAAAATCACTTTGTCTTTACACTGAGTTTCCTAGGACATATGAACATAAATGTTAGTGGAAATAAGAAACATATTAGAATGTATTTCTAAGAATAATATTTTCTCATGTCCAGTAAGTTATCATATGATTTCACACACACACTACATAAACTCAGAAAGTCTAAATTCTTTATCACCAATAAGGAACACATAGATATATTTTGTTGCCATTGTAACTGTTTAATGTAGCAGCATAAATTTTCTTCCTAATAGCTTCATTTTTTTTTTTTTTTCAAATAGTGGTTGTCTGCATTTTACCTCCTTCCCTGTTATACTCTGTTCCTGCTTCTGTAAGCTGTCTGTATTCTCTGTGCATATGGTTTAGCCATGGCTAAAAGCCAGTGCTCACCTGAGCATTGTTTAGAAATCATTGAAATATATGAATTGTTAGAGCTGTGTGTTTTCTAGAGGCTTCTTATCTAAGTCTATTTCTACCCTAGTAGTTTCTTCTCAAAAGTATAGAAAAAGTGGGCTGGGGTTGTGGCTCAGTGGTGGAGTGCTTGCCTAGCACATGCGAGGCAGGGGCTCGATCCTCAGCATCACATAAAAATAAATAAGCAAAATAATGGTATTGTGTCCATCTTAAAAAAAACAAACAAACAGAAAAAGCATTGCTTTGCTTTCTTGATATATTTCAGATTGGGAATCAAGATGGAAAAACAAGGAATTATCAACAAAGGATATTTATGATGAAGATTCACCTCAAACAGAAATAATAAAAAAACCCATAAAGCAGCATTGTGAATTTTCAGATTTTAACAAGAATGGGAAATATAAAGAGAAGTTGGAGGGGAAGCGTGGACATCAGGTAGAACATTGCAGACCAGTGACCCTCCCCTTTAGTGAAAGCCCCTCTGGGCAAAGTGTTGATACATACAGTACGTCATTTAGAGGCATCTTCCATGTAAAGCCTACTGTTTCTGGACCACAGAGAATTTCTTCTGAAGGGACATCACATAAACATGATATGTTGAAGAAGAGTTTACCAAAAAGGTCAATTATAAAAAATGAGAAGATCAGTGGCAGAAATAAAGTTTTGAGTTCTAATGAAAGTGTGGCAGCTTTTAGTCAGAGCAAATCTCTTACCCTTCACCAGACTTATAATAGAGAGAAGATCTATACATGTAGTGAATGTGGGAAAGCCTTTGGCAAACAATCAATCCTTAATCGTCATTGGAGAATTCATACAGGAGAGAAACCTTATCATTGTCATGAATGTGGGAAGACTTTTAGCCATGGCTCATCCCTTACTCGTCATCAAATAAGCCATAGTGGAGAGAAGCCTTACAAGTGTATTGAATGTGGGAAGGCCTTTAGTCATGTCTCTTCTCTTACTAACCATCAAAGCACTCACACTGGAGAGAAACCATATGAATGTATGAACTGTGGAAAGTCTTTCAGTCGTGTTTCACATCTCATTGAACATTTAAGGATTCATACTCAAGAAAAACTTTATGAGTGCCAAATATGTGAGAAGGCCTTCATTCATAGGTCATCTCTTATCCACCATCAGAAGATTCATACGGGAGAGAAACCTTATGAATGTAGTGGATGTGGGAAAGCTTTTTGCTGTAGTTCACACCTTACTCGACATCAAAGAATTCACACTATTGAGAAACAATATGAATGTAACAAATGTCTGAAAGTCTTTAGTAGCCTCTCATTTCTTATTCAACATCAGAGTATTCATACTGAAGAAAAACCCTTTGAATGTCAGAAATGTAGGAAATCTTTCAACCAGCTTGAATCACTGAATATGCATTTGAGAAATCATATTAGATTGAAACCTTATGAATGCAGTATATGTGGGAAAGCATTCAGTCACAGGTCATCCCTGCTTCAACATCACAGAATTCACACTGGAGAAAAACCTTATGAATGTATTAAATGTGGGAAGACTTTCAGCTGTAGTTCAAACCTTACTGTACATCAGAGAATTCATACTGGAGAAAAGCCATATAAATGTGATGAATGTGGAAAAGCTTTTAGCAAAGGTTCAAATCTTACTGCCCATCAGAGAACACATTATGGAGAGAAACCCAGTAATGCAATAAATATGGAAAAAGTCCTTAGACCAGATGAATCAGTATGTGTATGAGAAATCATACAAGAGAGAAACTATATGAAGCAGCATTTGTCATAATAAATTTCATCCACAAATCCTAATTCAATATCAAAAAATTTTGAGAATAGTCTCACAAGTGTAGTGCTTATGGGAAGACCTTTAGTAATGATACAACTTTTATTGTTTGGTAAGTTCATGCTATAGAAAACTGTAAAAAGATAACAAATATGGGAAAGCCTCTGTCAGTTTTAATCTCTTAACTGACGTAAGTAAACACAGGAAAAAAAATCTATACATGTAGCAGATATGGGAAAGACTAGGCAATATGAATCTCTTACAAACCCATACAGGGGAAAAGCTATAGGATTACAGAAAATTTAGAAATTGTGGGCAGTCCTTCATTCAGTGCATTCCTCATTGTACATCAAAGAATTCACATTGGAGAGAAATCTGATGTAAGAAAGGCAGTATTTGCTAAGGGTTAACTTAGACATCAGGAATTAATCATAGAACAACTTGAAGGATGTAGGAATTATGTATAAATCTTTCTTTGCAGTAACACTATTTATAAACAATCCTACAGAAGAGCAGACAAGCATATTATAGATGAATAAACAAAACAGTAGCTTGCAATTTGAGACCTACATAGAAATTATTTTTAGCTAATGGGCATGTGATGACAGTCATCCAGTGAATCCAGTAAATGTTAAATGTTGAAAATCAAAGCTGCAAAAGAATAGTGTTAATAAAGTTATTGGTATCTAATAAAATCATTTTATGCATAAGGAACTTCCACTGTTGGCTCTATTTCCTGCAATTTTTTTGTGTTACTTCTTAAAGATAATTTTAACCATACCTTAATGGGAGACTGGAAAACCTAGGGAAAAATGGCCTGGTCTCTGTGCTAGGAATATCATTTTGATGAAGAAATTTTATGGTCCACTTCTTGTGGACTTTATTTAATTCGCATATTTCAAGATAGTTTTTTGAGCATTACTCATGTATTACAGGGCCATCGGCCGGGAAGTTAAGTGAACTTCAGAGATGTCAAAATCACCAGGAGAACTCATTCAAACACTTATTGCCAAGCTCCACCTCCAGAGTTTCTATATCAGTTTAAGGTGAAGCTAAGAACTTGTATTTCACAAATTTCAGGTGATATTAATTCTGTCTGCCAAGAAAGTACCTTTTGATAACCACTGTAACAACTAAATGTATCCTCTTCTTAGAGATTGTAGCTGTCAAAAGAGAACAGCTAATTTGAAAAAACTCAAGTGCTCTGAGAACAATTAAAAAGCAAGATATTACAAGAGATTAGAGTGTACATTGCTGTGGTGTGGTTTTTAATCTGAATCCTAAAGGATGAGTTACTGATTTTGTAACCAGGCATCCTGTGGGTGTTGTGTGCTGGGTGTTGGTATTCTAGGTAAAGCAGGCAAGCAAATTCTGTCTTACATTGTACAGCTGGGCTCTGTTCCAGTATCTAGTTTCAAGTTCTGTGACTTCAAGTACTGCTGCCCATAGCTTTGATCACAGCAGTCATTTTTTTTTTCCATCCCTGGGTCAAGTTCCGGGGGTTTACCTTGAAATCAGTAGCCTAGAAGTAGTCATCGAAAGGGCAGTTACATAGCTTATGTTTCAGATTTTGTTCTTTATGGTATTTGGGAGTTATAAGTAAAATATGTTGTTTTAAAAATGAACATTTTATTGATATGATTCTGGTGTGGAATAAGTGATAGGGTTTCTGATTTTAGGCAAGATGCTGTCTGATACTGTGCAAGTTTAAATGAAAGCCAAAGCAGGAAGCATAGTCCAATAGTGATGCCCAGTGCTCAGTAGAGATGGGATGGTGAATTTCTTAAGTGGTTGGTGTTCTTTTTTTTGTGTTGGGGTTCAAACAATGTCATGCATACTAGGCAAGTGCTCTACCACTAAGTCATAATGGGGTGGTGAATTTTTAATATTCACCAAGGATGTATCTTTGACATATTTGTCATCACAAGATTTATTTTGAAATGCTATGGAATGCTGAAGGATCTTTGAGAGAGTTATAATTAAAGAAGCATGGTATGCCTCTGTGTGTGTGTGTGTGTGTGTGTGTGTGTGTGTGTATTAATGGCAATAGCTATTTTTCTCACGTTTTATTTCCTCTACTCTCTCAAGCAACTGGTACTGCAAAGATTAAGTAGTTCTGTGATCATTCAATCCCTAAATTTTATCTTCTTTCACTACACATAATTTTATACCACTTTGGCACTTTGTTATGAGAGGAATCATTTAAGTACCAGTGTGTACTCATGATAATGTTTTACAATTCTTCAGTTAAAGTACCCTCACAATGACTCAAAACTAGGGGGATGAGAGGCCAAATTTTAAAATAAAGATAGGGTTTTAGAAAAGCAGTGAAATGTTATCTTATTCTGATAAAAGATTGGGCTAAGATCATAATGATATGCCATAATTAATAGGATTGTATTGTTTCCTCAGGTTTGTTAACCACTTCTTGAACATACGCTGTGGGCAGATAAATAAGAAACCATTCCCTTCAAGAGCTGAAAGCTCTGTGTTGTGTGTGAGGGGCACAAACTCTGGGGTCCTGCTACCTGGGTTTTAGTCCAGGTTGCATGTTTACTGGCTTTGTGTGACCTTGGACAAATTATTCCAGTGTGTCCTGCCTTAGTTTTCCATTTGTAAAATGATAATAACACCTATCTCACTGAGTTATTATGAAGATTAAGTAAGTTAATTGGTATAAAATACAACAGTGGCACCTCAAAAACTCAGTAAATATCAGCTATTGATTTAATCATTTTTCATGGCTGCTTCATCATTCTAGTCTCAAATGTCACATCTAGTGTGTTTTCCTAATCATTTTTCACTCTTCTACTTACTGTTTCACTTTTTGTGGGGAGAGACCTTATAAAACAACTTCATTTCCTTCTAATGAATTTTCCTTTGGTATCTGAACCATTTTGAGGGGGAACATATTTCTTGCCCCAAATAATCCAAGGACACAAAGAGACCAGGCAGGAGGTGAAACAAGAATGCAGCGAGGATGTGGGAAGAAGAGGGTATCCTACGGATTGGGATAAAGAGAAGAATAAAGAGGTTTCAGTTCCCTGCAGTGAGAAGAGGTAAAGCTTTACCTCATGAGGCCTGAAGCCTGCAAATTTTCAGCATCATCCCAGTACATGGTCCCCTGGGCTGCAATGCAACTGCTGTCTTCCTGAATGATGGTTACAACTATGTCACTGCACACTGATGCCTGGTAAGTCAAACAGTCATGTTAGACATGGGCTAGTCAGGTGTGATTACAACCTGTTGCTCAGTCATTAGTAAAGATTTAGAAAGAAGGCACATATCACTTTCTGGGAGTCTAGCTCTGTGCTGGGCTTTAAGGGGGAGTCAGACACTCTTTAAACAGGCTATAATTGTATTGAAGAAAAAAGGTTATGTAGAGAAGTCACTGATGGAAGAAAACATTGACAAGGCCACAGGACCTAAGAGGTGTAGAATGTAAGTGTTCTGGAAATAAGGTAAATCAGGAAAAATTACAATAATAATACAGTGTTGTTAATAGCGGCTGAACCTCCTGCGTCACTGTGTGCTGGAGGCTTTTGGGGCAGCATTCGAGAAATTAAATATTCTCCTGCTCTCACATCCCCAACATCTTTGAAAGCAAGTACTTTTCATGCATCAGGTTACTGAGGACTGGGACATTTGAATAATATATTACAATTTTATATATTCTTTTATTTTTACATTTTTTTTTTAAACCAGGGATTGAACTCCAGGGCACTCGGCCACTGAACCACATCCCCAGCCCTATTTTGTATTTTATTTAGAGACAGGGTCTCACTGAGTTGCTTAGGGCCTCACTATGTTGCTGAGGCTGGCTTTGAACTCATGATCCTCCTGACTCAGCCTCCCGAGTTGCTTGGATTACAGGTGTGTGCCACCACGCCCGGCCATTTTTACATTTTTCTTTTTCTTCTCTCTCTCTCTCTCTCTTTTTACTTTCTACTTTCCTCTTATCTGTGTCTCCAGTCTCTTTCTCTCTTTTCTCCTGCTAATAGCCAACTTATTTTGATTCCTGTTTCACTCTTCTTATGATCTATTACCTTTATATTCTCACCTTCTGCCTCATAAACTTCACTTCATACACCACCCCCTGCCTGGTTCTCTCTTTGTTCATCATTAGAAACTGTAGACCCAAACCTACTGTTTATATTGTAGATAATCATTGAACACATCATTTCTGTTTATTAAGAAAAAACTGTAAATGTCTTAATAGGGCTATTTGGTTTAAGGCTGCATATTGTTTGCATTGGGTGCAGTTAATATTGATCTCCTCCTTAAAGGTGAGGTATTGGAAACCAGAAGGGACACTATAAATTTATAGGGTAGAAACTACAATACCTTGGATTCACACTGCTATAGGGGAAGACACATAAACAACATAAAAAAAAAAAAAACAAGGGAAGAAAGTACCCTAAACAAACCAAGATGCTATAATAATAGAACCCATTGACAGTACAGTAGAAGAAATGTCAGAGAAGGAGTTCAGAATGTACATAATTAAAATGATCTATGAAGTAAAGGATGGTATAAGAGAGCAAGTGCAGGCAACAAAAGAAAGATCACTTCAATAAAGAGATAAGGGCAAATGAAGGTAGCAAAGATTACTTCAATAGATTCTGAAAAAAAAAATCCTTGAACTGAAGGAAACAAACCAAATTACAACTCAATACAAAGCATCACCAATAGACTAGATCACTTGGAAGACAGAACCTTAGGCAATGAAGACAAAATATATAATCTTGAAAATAAAGTTGAACACAGTGAAGATGATAAGAAACCATGAACAGAACCTCCAAGAATTATGGATAACATGAAAAGACAAAATTTAAGAATTATTGGTATAGAGAAAGGCACAGATATCCAAACCAAAGGAATGTACAATCTTTTCAATGAAATAATATCAGAAAATTTCCCAAACCTACAGAATGAAATGGAAAAATCACAAGAGGCTTACAGGACACCAAAAGTACAAAGTTACAGCAGGCCCACACCAAGGCACATTATAATGAAAATGCCTAGCATACAAAATGATAGAATTTTAAAGGTTGCAAGAGAAAAGTATAAGATTACACGTAGGGTTAAACCAATTCAGATATCAGATTTCTCAACCCAGACCCTCAACTCCAGGTCCTGGAACAACATATACCAAATTCTGAAAGAAAATGGATGCCAACCAAGAATCTTATATCCAGCAAAATTAAACTTCACATTTGAAGATGAAATAAATATCTTCCATGATGAACAAAAGTTAAAAGAATTTATAACTAAAAAGCCTGTACTACAGAACATTCTCAGCAAAATATTCCATGAGGAGGAAATGAAAACCAGCAAAGGGAGGAAGTACACTAAAGGAAAGTCAATCAAAGGAGTAACCAAGTCAAGTTAGAAACCCAAAATAACCCAAAATGACTGGGTATACAAATCATATCTCAATAATAATCCTGAATGTTAATGACCTAAACTCATTAACCAAAAGACAGACTGACAGATTGGATTTTTGAAAAGACCCAAAAATATGCTGCCTTCAAGAGACCCATCTTATAGGAAAAGACATTCACAGACTGAAAGTGAAAGAATGGGAAAAAACATATCACTCACATGGACTATGAGAGTTTTCATCCTCATATCAGATAAAATGGACTTCAAACCACAGAAGGGATACAGAAGGACATTTCATACTGCTTGAGGGAATCATACATCAATAAGACAAAACAATCATAAATATATATGCTCCAAACAACAATGAAGCAACTATGTACATCAAACAAACCCTTCTCAATTTCAGGAATCAAATAGACCACAACGCAATAATTCTTGGTGACTTTAACACACTTCTTTCAACATTGGATAGATCTTCCAAACAAAGTAAACAAGAAACTATAGAATTAAATAATACAATCAACAATTTAGACTTAACAGACATATATAGAATATTGTATATGTCTTGTATCCATGAACAAGTAAATACACTTTTTTTCTCAGCAGCATATGGATCCTTCTCCAAAATAGAACATATGTTATGGCACAAAGTAACTCTTATCAAGTACAAAAAATAGATACTACCCTGCATTCTATGAGATCATAATGGAATGAAGTTAGAAATCAATGATAAAAAATAGAAGCTGCTCCAACATCTGGAGACTAAATAAAATGATTGAATGATGCATGGATAGCAGAAGACATCTGGAAGGAGATTAAATCTTAGAGGTAAGTGAGAATACTGATACAACATATCAAAATCTCTGGGATGCTATGAAGGCAGTGCTAAGAGGAAAGTTCATTGCATTGAGCTCATTCATTAAAAGAATTAAAAGTCAAAAAATAAATGACCTAAAATTACATCTCAAAACCCTAGAAAAAGAATACAAATCAACACCAAAAGTAGTAGAAGACAGGGAATAAATAAAATCAGAGCTGAAATCAATGAAGTAGAAAAAATTGAAAAAATCGACAAAACAAAGTTGGTTCTTCGAAAGAAATAAATAAAATTGATAAACCCTTAACCACACTAATAAAGAGAAAAACTCAAATTACTAAAATTTGTGATGATAAAATATCATGACAGACACTATTGAAATATAGAAGATAATTAGCAACTATTTTGAAAATTTATACTCCAACAAAATAGAAAATCTTGAAGACATTGACAAATTTCTAGAGACATATGATCTACCCAAACTGAAGCAGGACATAAACAATTTAAACAGATCAATGACAAGCAATGAAATAGAAGAAGCCATCAAAATCCTACCAACCAAGAAAAGTCCAGGACCAGATGGATTCTCAGCCAAGTTCTACAAGACTTCAAAGAAGAATTAACATCAATACTCCTCAGAGTATTCCATGAAATAGAAAAGGAGGGACCCTTCCAAACTCATTCTATGAAGCTAGCATCACCCTGATACCAAAACCAGACAAAGACACATCAAGGAAAGAAAACTTCAGACCAATATTCCTGATGAACATAGATGCAAAAATGCTTAATAAAATTCTGGCAAATTGCATAAAAAACATATTAAAAAGATAGTGCCCCACAATCAAATGGGGTTCATCCCAGGGATGCAAGCTTGGTTCAAACTGTGGAAATCAATAAATGCAATTCATCACATCAATAGACTTAAAGACAAGAATCATATGATCATCTAAATAGATGCAGAAAAGGCATTTCATAAAATACAGCACCCCTTCATGTTCAAAACACTAGAAAAACTAAGGATAGTAGGAACATACCCTCAACATTGTAAAACCTACCTATGCTAAGCCCATGGTCAACATCATTCCAAGTGGAGAAAAATTAAAAGCATTCCCTCTAAAAACAAAAAAGACAGGGATGCCCTCTCTCACCACTTCTATTCAACATAGTCCTTGAAAGTCTAGCCAGAGCAATTAGACAGACAAAAGAAATTAAAGGGACATGAATAGAAAAAGAAGAACTCAAACTATCACTATTTGCTAATGACAAGATTCTATACTTAGAGGATCCAAATAATTCCAACAGAAAACTTCTCAAACTAATGAATGAATTCAGCAAAGTAGCAGGATATAAAATCAACACTCATAAAACTAATGCATTTTTATACATCAGTGATAAGTTCTCTGAAAGAGAACTTAGGAAAACTACCCCATTCACAATAGCCTCAAAAAAAAAAAAACAACAACAAAATACTTGGGAATCAATCTAACAAGAGGAGAAAGACCTCTACAATGAAGACTATAGAACACTAAAAGAAATTGAAGACCTTAGAAGATGGGAAGATCTCCCATGCTCTTGGATAGGCATAATTAATATTGTCAAAATGGCCATACTATCACAAGCATTGTACAGGTTCAATGCAATTCCAATAAAAATCCTAATGTCTTTCCTCATAGAAACAGAGAAAGCAATCATGAAATTCATTTGGAAAGATAAGAGACTCAGAATAGCCAAAGCAACCCTTAACAAGAAGAGCAAAGCAGGAATCATCACCAATATCAGACCTCAAACTACACCACAGAGCGACAGGAACAAAAACGGCCTGACACTGGCACCTAAATAGGTGCACCAAAGGCCCAGGATAGAAGACACAGAGACCAACTCACATAGATACAGTTACCTCACACTAGACAAAGGTGCCCAAATTATACATTGGAGAAAAGATAGACCTTTCAACAAATGGTGCTGGGAAAACTGGAACTCCATATTAGAGTAGAAAATAAAGAATGAAGGTAGTAAACAAAGTCTAAGAGTTTTGTGGGAATCCATCCATGGACTAATATATATATATATATAATGGAAGTCCCAGGAGAACAGAAAGATAAGGGACAGAAAAATTATTTTAAGAAACATTTGCTGAAAACCTCCCCAAATTGAGGAAATATATGGATCTATAGATCAAAGTTGTTTGATAAACTCAAAGTAAGATAAATCTGCAGAGACCCACATGAAGACATAGTCAAATGCTGAATGCCAAAGACAAAGAAAAACAAATTTTTTTTTTGTAATACCGGAGATTAAACCCAGGAGCACTTACTACTGAGGCACATCCTCAACCCTTTGTGTTTTGAGACAGGTTTTTGATAAGTTGCCAAGGTTGGTCCTCAAATTTTCAATTTTCCTGCCTCAGCCTCCCTAGTCTCTGGGGTTATAGGCCTCAAACTCCTCAGCTCAAATGATTCTCCTGCCTCAAGCTCTGAAGAAACTGGGACTATAGGCATGCACCACTGTGTCAAGCTTATAAAGAAATAATCTCAAAAACAACAAAATAAAGGTGACTTGTCACGTACAAGGGATCTTAATAAGATCACCAGGTCATTTTTCAGCAGAAACCCTGCATGTCAAAAGGCAGAAGTATGATATGTTTAAAATGTTACATCTGGGCATGGTAGTGCATGCCTATAATCCTAGCTAAAGCAGGAGGAACTCAAGTTCAAGGCCAGCCTTGGCAACTTAGTGAGAACTTTTCTCAAAATCAAAAAATAAAAAAGTTGAAGATGTAGCTTAGTGATAGAGCACTTCTGGATTCAATCCTCAGTACTGATGAATAAGTAAGTAAATACATAAATTAATATGTTGTGTGGGGAAAAAACCCTGTTAATCAAGAATTCTATATCTAGCACAACTGTCCTTTGAAATGAGGGTACAACATATTCTCAGCTAAACAAAAGGATATTACTTACAAATAGATATACCCTTGGGAAATACTAAGGTCCTCAGATTGACATGAGAGGAAACTAGAGAAGCCACATGAAGAAATAAAGATTTCTGGCAAATATGTGAGCAAATATACAAGACAGTATTTTATAATTGTAGTTTGTAATTCCAGTTTTTGTTTTCTAAACAACTTGAAAGAAAAATGCATAAAATAATTATAAACCACAAAAAGGCAAATGCAGTTTGATATCACTTATGTGGAATTTATAAAAGTTGAACTCATAGAAATAGAGGATAAAATTGTGGTTAGGAGGAAATGGGGGGGGGTGGGTTGGGAGATGTTGGCCAAATTCACGTAATTTTAGTTAGAGAGGGTAGGTTTAAGATATCTATTGTACAATATGATGGTATAGTTTCATGAACCAATAAATCATTTAATTTTTATTGAAGCCATTTACAGACGATTTTATGTCACCCAGTAGTGAGAAAGTCTTATCTGACACACAACAATTTGTCCTCAGTGTTATTGCCTGACACTACTGAATTCAGGCCACACCCATGCTTTAATCATGTTAAGGAAATTCTCTCGCCAAAGCACAGCTCTGTTTTCCAGCAAGATTGATTCATAGAGAGGCCTCTCCATTAAGAAGAAAAATGGCTTCCAGCAACACCAGCTCATGCCTCCTGGCTGATCAAACCCAACCAAAAAGTCCCTCCTTCCTTGCAATCCTAGCAAAAGTTCTGAATAGTGATCATGGAGTTGGCTCAGGGAACATGAGCAATTCCTGACCCAGCTGTTGTAGCTGCAGTTAGAATGCTCTGACTGGACAGGTTTGAGGCATGTGTTCAATAAATATCTGATGAATGAGTGAATAAATTAAGCATGGATATACTTTTTCCTTCACTGTTAGCAACAAAATCCTCTTTGAATCTTTCTCCAAATCTACCAGTTTGCTTAGGACTTTTGAGGCTAAATGATTATATACACCAGAGCCTGATGTGTCAGTGCAAATCTCAAATAAGACAAAAAAATGAAAAAAGAGAAAATGGACCCTCTTGCTGACATCTACAAAGCAAGACAACACCTTACATTCTGAAGTACTTCAAAGAGTGTCAATATTGTTCTCCAGGGTAATATGGAATATTCTGAGTATTCATAACTATTGCAGTTTTTTTTGAGAAAATAACGACTGCCCTATTGCCATGAGTACTGAACACATATACAATAGTTGGAAGAGTTCTTTGCTTCCTCAGGTATCCTTTAAAAAGACAAAACCCCTAAACAATAAATTATTGAGCCATTTCCTTTATGTCTGTGTCCCTAAAACAAATATTTCTCTGCATTTTGAAACTCACAGGTACAGCCATACTTAGAAAACTTCAAGGTGCAGAGGACCAGAGTTCAGCCTGACGTTCAGACATTGAGAGCAAAGAAGTAGGAAGACAATAATGTCAATTTAAATAAAGGGGATTCAAGTGGTTTATGAAGATGAGGACATTTCAGATAAACTGTTGAAAGGATGTCATCACTGAGAGAGGTGTAGGTCTGGGGAAGGTGTCCCGTACTGGTTGAGGAAACAGGTAAATGTGTGCTACCACTGTGAGAGGAGAAGCAGAATCTCAGGGCAGCCAGCATTCAGCCTAAAACTAAGGTTAATAGACTTCCTGTCCATAACATGCACAGTTCAAATGATCAGCACCCATGGGACCTTTTTGGAAAACACCTCCCCAAGCCCTAAAATTAGCTTCTGAGTTAAAAATCCCAAAGATGACCAGAGGCCAAGGTTGTGGAAAGAGTAAAAGGGCTCTTCACCCATGGAATGGAGGCTCTTTTATAAGAACTAACCTGGCTGACCACACAAAGAATTTGAGCTCTGATGATCTATGTTAACCTTCTTTATTTATGTGCTTAAGTGTGTGAACCCTATGTGGTTCTTGTAGATTTTCACTCTGATTCCAGGCAGACCCTCTATGTTGTCTGCAGTCAGGAGTCATACTTAGGAAAAGAGGACCTGAGACCAGGTGCCCAAGTACAACTCAGGGTGGCAGAGAGAATTTCATTAGAACTGTAGTACCAACTGCTGATCAGAAACCTATGTGCAATTCTGTCCCTGGAGATGCAAATAGGTATACTTTCCCCACCACATCACTCTTAATATCTGAAGATTCCTTCTTTCTTCCCAGAAGGCCACCTAGGAGTTGTTATATTCCTATCTGGAAGTCACAACTATTGGCTTAGGGAAGTACCTTCAGCCAGTGTATAGATTTTGCCAAATCAACTACCTTCAAGTTTTTATTTTAAAATTAATTTCCTATGTCAATTTTTTTTCCAAAGTCGAAAAATTCCAGGTACAACTTCAGTTTGTGGTCAAGTTGGAGAAACAGGAACTAGATTTACTCCCTGCCTCCAAAAGCTATAAAGGCACACATAATATATGAAAAATAGTTCTCAATATATTGTGTACCAAGCAAAGGACAGTAATCCCTGAGAAATGGGCAAAAAAGTAACTGAGCCCTACCACTGTCACACCTTTCTGCTGGAGAAAATATCCATGGGCAGGTAGCCCAGATGGAACTTGGATATCCCCTAAGGTGAATGGATGGATTTATAAATATGGGGAGGGCTAAGGCACATGGAGTTCACAGCCAGAACACCAGAGAGGAGAAAACTATATATAGTGAGCACCTCAGAGAACTGCAAAAGGCCTCTTCCTATCTTCATTTGAATACCAATGAGTGTGAGGAAACTACAGAGCAGGAAAAGAACTATTAAAAAGATAGGTGAGAGCTGGGAGTGGTGGTACATGTCTGTAATCCCAGTGACTCAGGAGGCTCAGGTAGGAGGTCACAAGTTTGAGGCCATCCTGGGCAACTCAGTGAGATTCTATGTTAAAAAAAAATCCCAGATAGTACAAATGTCCTCAATTAGTTCTACTATCAAAATAAAAAACCTCACAATTCATATAACATCATTAAGTTTCCAGAAGGATTTCATCACAGCAATGGGAAAATTAGACCTAGATGAAACACTTCTCTGGTTTTTCTTTAAAAAGATTCAGCGCAAGTCCCAGAAGGATAAAACTCCCAATTGCTTAACTGTGGTTCTTAACAAATCTCAAAAATATTCACAAGAATACAAAAACTCTCAAACCACAATGTCTGACATGCAATAAAAAACAGAGGTATACAGAAGTAGGAAAATATAATCCAAAATGAGATGAAAAAGCAAGCAATCAAAATAGGTTGAGTGACAAAGACAGTAAAAAGAGAATACATTACAACAAAAATGTGAAGTGCTCCTGGGTTCAATTCTCCAGTACTGAAAAAAAAAAAAGGTGAAACTTGCAGATCAGAAAGCTGTAGAAATATTTAAACAATCAGTTCTACACAGGAAAAGGCTTATATGTAAAAGTAGGTATCAATGTTGATCAAGACCATTGGCAAATCAACCAAATGGTATCTGAAGTCCTTGATTTTTATTATTCAAAGATGGTGCAATCTTGGTATTGCGTCTCTCAAGTGCAAATCCCTAATGGTGTATAGAACCCCAAATTCCAAGGAGTTTAAAGGAAAAAATTTGAACTGCATTCCAGTCCATTTTAAGGGGAACAAAATAGTATGAGTGATCTCAAAAATATTCTGTGATTGGTTCCACAACAGTTTCATTCAAGAAGTTGAATGCTATCTTTAAGGCAAAAACCTTGCCTTCAAGGTTTAATTTTGGATAATGTCCTGTGGATAATGCCCTGTTCCATTACCATTGAGAACTTGAAAATTCTCACCCCAAGAAGATGTTCCTATCATGCCCACTAATGCTATATATTTGTTATCTAACCTCTTAATCAGGGCACACTTAAAAGCTTCCAAGGTGTTTCAAAAAGGAGCTTTATAGTAAGTCATCACCTAGGAAACCACCATGATAGACCAATGGAAGTCAGTCACTATATGTAGTTATTTTGCTGGCAAAGCCTGGGGTTGGATCAAGCAAGCCACTATCTGTGATTGTTGGAAAAATATTTGACTAACTGGACCACATGAAACATTTTGAAGGCTTTGAAAGAATTACAAAAAAGTAGGAAGAACAGTATCAAACAGAATGCATATTGCAAGGCAAATAAGTGGAAAAGGCCTTCATGGCATGAAGACATGGAGAACATTTTGGTAGGAAAGGCTCTAGAACCCACCAATGAAGACACAATGAGATGTAGAGTGAGGCACTGATGTCAGTGATGACAAGATAGATAGTGAAAAAGTCGGCCTGATTCCATGAATTGTCCTTCTCACAGAAGCTGAAATATTAGAATGAAACTCTGCCTTTAAAAAATGTTCAATGACATATAAGAATATGACCCTATGCTTGAAGGCAGCTTCAAATTTATGCTTGGACTTCACTTGTGTGGAATGCTTAAAGATTTGAGGTGAAAAGCCAAAGTGGTTTCAAGCTAGTTTGGGAGGGAAAATTGGTGATACTGTCAACAAGAGGTGAGTCAAGCTCTTGAGGTAGCACTACCAGATGTTAACACATCAGCCTCATAAATGTTTTCCTCTTCTGCAAGAATATGTTTCATCAATCTCTTTTCTTGGGGCAAGCCAAAGTCGAGTGAAGGTCATGAAGTTTAACCACACTGAGTGCTGTCCCATCACACATCCTGCAGCTCCACTGAAAGTATAATTTATATCTTTTTTTTTTGAGCTTTTGTATTTGCATTTATTCATTTAACTTTTAAAACACTACTATAATTGAATATTAAAACAAAAACAATAGCAAGTAGTGAGCATATTATGATTATAGTCCTTCACTCATTCACTATTGCATATAAAATGCCTGCAGTGAGTGTTATTCACTGGCCCCCTTAAGAGGTTTGACACTGAACACCACCTCTGGGATGATGTTCATCATCCTCATATGCTTCTCCATTTTAATGGTGCCATTTTTCCTGATTTGGATCAAAGTCCACCAGTTCTACCTGATCCATTTCATCAGTCTCTTCTACTTCCTTCCTCTCAGGTAGGAGTTTTTCCAGCAAAGAGAGTTTGTCAGGAGAGAGAAAGCCATTTTCAGGAAAGTTTACCTTAAACTCAGTGATTAGGCAACCCTTTTCATATGGTCTACGATAAATTGGCATACCTTCGTTTAGCACACACTTTATATCTCCATGCTTGACAATCTGACCTGGATGAGAGGTGATGACTATGGTTCGATTATCAAGAGTGGATATTGGCTTCTGGAAGCCACATAATGCTTCCACCAGCTGTATGTCCATACACATGAAAAGGTCTTCTCCTTGTCGAGTAAAAACAGCATGGTCCTTCTGATCTAACACAATGATAATACCTCCTGGTTCCAGTTCTGGCTCCTGGTCTCCTTCACCATGGAATGTTATCTTCTGTCCATCTTTCATGCCTTTGTCAATATGAACTTCTAGAATCTTCTCTCAAACTATTTTCCTTCCATTGCAGCTTTTACATCTATCTTCAGGACTAATTCGTTTCCCATGGCCCTGGCACTCCATGCACACAATTTGCTGAACCATTCCAGGTCCTATCTGATGAATTCTCATCTGCATTCCAGTACCTCAGCAGTTGGGACAGCACTCTACTGCTCCTTTCTTGCCACTTCAGCCTTTACATTTGTCACAAATCACATTCTTTTGCAGAGCCAGTTTTCTTGTTGCACCATTATTTAAATCTTCTAATGTTACTGAGAGCTGATACACAACGTTTTTACCTCTCCTTTCTCTCTGCATCCTTCCTCCTCCTCCAAAAAACATATCAAAGATGTCCATGGGAGAGCTAAAACCACCACCTGCTCTACCCTCCTTAATTGCCTGTTCTCCTCCTTTGTCATATAATTCCCTTTTCCTGGCATCAGAGAGAACTTCATAAGCTTGAGAAATCTGTTTAAACTTTTCTCCTTCATTTGGATTCTTATCAAGGTGGTACTTCAAGGCCAGTTTCCTGTAAACCTTTTTCAATTCTTCCTGGGTGGCATTGGGTTTGACCCTCAAAACATCATAGTGAGTGGTTTCTTTCACCATTTTTTATAGCCAGTGAGCAGACTGGGGCCGAGTGGGGGAGTGGAAAGGAGCATGTAACTGTGTGCAGCTCAGGCAGCCGCCGCTCCTCCGCCTCTCACTGAGTGTTCTGGAAAGTTCTGAGCATTTATATCTTGAATGGATTTTTTTCTAGGACTGTCTTTATTTGCATGACTGTATAGACCATATGCTCAAAGGACCTTTTCCTATGAATACTAGAGTGTACATGAGTACTGTACATGAACACTGTGCATGTATGTATATAAAGAGTTAAAGTAGTACACTAACATACTGCAGTCTACCAAAATACCATCATTAAAATATTGTAAAGAAAAGCAATTATAAATTTGTACAAAATATATATTAGATTCAAAGTCAGCCTCAGCAATTTAGCAAGATCCCACCTCTAAAAAAAAATATGAAAAAAAAAAGGACTGGGAT
The DNA here is from genome assembly GCA_020662805.1 of Glaucomys volans. Taxonomy (NCBI): domain Eukaryota; kingdom Metazoa; phylum Chordata; class Mammalia; order Rodentia; family Sciuridae; genus Glaucomys; species Glaucomys volans. The sequence continues at coordinate 356,091 of JAJEJO010004754.1, forward strand.
GTGGCTCAGTGGTTAAGTGCCCCTGGGTTCAATCCCTGGTACCAAATATATATACACACATTTGTATTTTTTTATATTAGTATATGTTGGCTTTATATTTAAAATGAAAAATATTATGAATTTCTTGGTTGATGAAAATGTTTGGACTAGAGACTTATAGGAATCTAATCCTATACTTCCCCTAACAACGATTCCATATTCACTAATTCAGTGTGTTGCAAATTCATAGGACACAACTACTATGAATAACAAGAATTCACTTCAAATCTAAAGAAGTATGCATGTGAGTATTTCATGACTCAAGCTTTTGTTTTTCACAAAATCTTATGCTACTTGGGGTAGAAATAAACAAAGAATGCTTTTAATAAGTGCTGGCAAAGCCACCCTTAATGGTCCAACTCTCCTGACTGAGGATGAAGCCTTTTTAATCTCTCATCTCCCTTCCTCATGACAAATTATCAGAGCTTGACAGGGAAACTGGAAAAGAAATGTGCCTGCATTTCTTTTTTTGTTCTATTCTTTTCCTCCCATCTTTTCTTATTTCTCTAAAATATCACATTAGATTTATGGTATAAATAAGAAGAAAGTTGTTGAGGACATTTTACCTAAATGCATAATAACTACTGATTCTCCTTGTGGCTTAAGCTGGGCCAATTTCTAGTATAATTCTCTGTGTGATGACTAATGTCACAGGGATGACAATTAATGATATTTATTTTCAGTATGAATTTTTCTGGTCAAAAGATCTTCCTCAATAATCACATTCAAAAGTAAATGTATTCCACCAGTATATGTTCACCCAGTTTGGCTGAGGTGAATGCATATGCAAAATACCTTCCTATCTATTTTTATCCATTAAGTCCCAAGTTTCCAATTCTGTGAATATTTTAACAAAATTGACACAGGTGCATTAAAATAGGTTGGAAACCATAATTTAGAGCTTATATAACACACACTATATATGTATATGTATGTATATATGTGAATGTGTATATATATACACATATATGTATTTTTCAAATGCTCAAATAATTTACCTATTATTTTTCTCAAAAGAATAAAACTCTAGAAACATAATATTTCAGAGTGACCACAATGGTTGTTGCTCAGTTGAGTTATTATGGGTGTTCCACATCTGGGTTGATGAGACAAAATAGGTTAAACTCTGGTATGAATCTTTCGATGGTGAGTGAAGGATGAACTGTGGCTAAAGGTCTTTCCACACTCACTGCATTCAAAGGGTTTCTCTCCAGTGTGAGTTCTCATGTGCTGAGTTAAGGCAAAGTTGTCACAAAAGGCCTTCGCACACTCTTTGCACTCAAAGGGTTTTTCTCCAGTGTGGATCCTATTATGCCGAACAAAATTTGCAGGTTGGGTAAAGGCCTTTCCACATTCTCTGCAAACATAGGGCTTCTCTCCAGTGTGAATCCTCATGTGTCGAATGAAGGAAGAGCTATAGTAAAAGGCTTTTGTACATTCTTTACATTCCAACGGTTTTACTCCACTGTGGGTCCTATTATGTCGGATAAATACAGAGTGGTGTGTAAAGGCCTTTCCACATTGGGTGCACTCATAGGGCTTCTCACCAGTGTGCATCCTCATGTGTTGAATTAAGGAAGAGCTGTCACAAAAGGCCTTTCCACATTCTTTGCACTCAAAGGGCTTCTCTCCAGTGTGGGTTCTCTTATGCCTGATAAACGTGGACCGATGGGTAAAGGCCTTTCCACAGTCGGTGCACTCATAGGGCTTCTCGCCAGTGTGAATCCTCATGTGTTGAATGTAGGATGAGTTGAGACAAAAAGCTTTTCCACATTCTTTGCACAAAAAGGGTTTTTCTCCTGTGTGGGTCATATTATGCTGGATAAAAGTAGAGCGGTGAGTAAAGGCCTTTCTACATTCATGACACTCATACAGCTTCTTTCCAGTGTGAATTCTCATGTGTTGAGCAAATGAAGAGCTGTAGTAAAAAGTTTTCCCACATTCTTTGCACAAAAAGGGCTTTTCTCTAGTGTGGGTCATATTGTGCTGCATAAAAGAAGAGCGGTGGGTGAAAGTTTTACCACATTCTTTGCACTCATAGGGCTTATCTCCAGTGTGAACACGCTGGTGCTCTGTGAGGTGAGACCTGCGTTTGAAGGCCTTCCCACACTCAATACATTTGTACGGTTTTTCCCCAGTATGAAACCTCATATGTCGAATGAAGTCAGCCATATAACGACAGGCTTTCCCACATTCATTGCATTCATAAGGTTTTACTCCAGTATGAATCTGCTGATGACGAACAAGGGCCCAATTCTTGCTAAACCCTTTCCCACATTCTTTGCATTTATATGGGCTGCTCCTTTCGTCAACTCCAGGGTCTTTTCCTGGTCTTTGGGAGTCATGTTCATGGACAGCATCTTGTGGAGTGACTCGCTCCTGTAAGACTCTTAAACATAGACTACCATCTGTCTCCAAAGCATCATGTTTATGGCACAACTTTCCAGAGTGTGCTTCCTTGCAGGGGTCTGCTCCTTGTCTCCAGTTCCTTTCCTGCATTTCTGACAGCCTTTCCTCATCTCTGGTCTGCTCCAATCTGGAATCCTCTGAGAACCTCTGTGCCAGTTGTTCTTGGAAACAGGATTTCTCATAGAAGGTCAGTTGACAAGCAGTAGGTGCTGTGGTATTGGGTTTTGCTTTTTCACCTGAAGGAAATCCAACATAAAAAGGTGTCTTAGTATGTACACAAACAAAATCACCACTTCAGTGGAAGAATGAGGATGAACACAGAGCCGCTGATGTCTTTTTCATTTGTACACCTCTTAAAATTAGGTTTGCAATTTCTTTCTTTTCCAAACCTTGGGCTCTTGAGACATTTCAAGGGAAACATATAAGGAAAAGTAGGTGGAGTGGACAGAGGACATGGAGTGGGGACTCTGCTTCACTCTCCAGCAGTGGGGAGGGTGGGCAGAGAGAAAAGACATCACGTGTGATTAATGTGTTCCAAGAGAAGAAGCCTCATGGTACCACAACTAACAGGGAACATGCCTCTGACTTGGCCCATGTGGGAGAAAGGGATCAGTGGAGGCCACCCAGAAAAGAAGCTATGTTAGATTACTTCTAAAGAGGAGTAAGAGTTACCAGATGAGGAACTGGGACAGAACGCACATATCTTCACATAATTTACTACAGTATGTTGTTATAATTGTTCTGTTGTATTATAATACTGTAACTATTTTAGAAAGCAAGAGTATCACCTGCTTACCTTATAATCCCCAAACTCCAGAACTCCTATACATGTACCTGAGGACATATGTGTATGAATTTTCACAGCAGCACTGTGAGAACAAAAAACTATAAAGCAAATGCCCCTGAAAATGAATAGATTGTGCTGTATTCATGCAATCGACTATAGCAGAAAAAAAGTGAACAACTGCTACACACATTATGAATCTTAGTAACATCCTGTTTGATAGAGTGAAGATATCAGAAGACAATATAAATTATGATACACTTAAAAGCAAAATATGTATACGTACACAAAAAGTACAACAAAACAATCATTTTTTTTTGGAGAATGTTGGTCAGTTTTTAATGGTATTACAAAAATAGTATCTATACATCTTAAACTTATTTTTTTATTTAAAACTTTTTTTCATACATGTATATAGGATAATGATATTTGGCTCATTCTACCATCCTTCCCATCCCCACCACCCCCACTCCCCTCTGCATAATCCAAAGTTCCTTCATTCTCCCCTACACACCCCCGACTATGAATCAGCATCTGCTTATCAGAGAAAACATTCAGCCTTTGGTTTTTTGGGATTGGCTTATTTCACTTAGCATGATATTCTCTAGTTACAACCATTTACCTGCCATAATTTCATTCTTCTTTAAGGCTAAGTAATATTCCATTGTGTACAGGTACTACATTTTCTTTATCCATTCATCTGTTGAAGGGCATTTATGATGGTTCCATAGTTTAGCTATTGTGAATTGAGCTGCTATAAACATTGACGTGGCTGCATCACTGTAGTATGCTTGCTTATAAACTGAAGAGTGGGATAGCTGGGTCAAATGGTGGTTCCATTCCAAGTTTTCTTAGGAATCACCATACTGCTTTCCAAAATGGTCGCACCAATCTGCAGTTCCACCAACAATATATGAATGTACCTTTTTCTCCACATCCTTGCCAACACTTATTATTACTTGTATTCTTGATAATTGCTGTTCTGACTGGAGTGAGATGAAATCTTAGAGCAGATGTAACATTAGATTGTTAATTTGTTGACTTTTAGTTCTTTTAATGTATGAGTTCAATGCAAAGAACTTTCCTCTTAGCACTGCCTTCATAGCATCCCATATCCCTGATATGTTTTATCGGTGTTCTTATTTACCTCTAAGCATTTTTTATTTCCCCTTTTATCCATTCGTCATTCAAAGCACGCTATTTAGTCTCCAGGTGTTCAAGTAGCTTCTATTTTTTTATTTTATTGTTGATTTCTAGTTTCATTCAGTTATGATCTAATAGAATGTAGGGTAGTATTTCTATTTTTTTATTCTACTTTTTTCTATTTTTTTCTTTTTTTTTTTCTATTTTTGCTGAGAGTTGCTTTGTGGCATAACATATGGTCTATTTTAGAAAAGGATCCATGTGCTGCTGAGAAGAAAATATTCACTCAATGATGGATGAAATGCTCTATATATGTCCATTGAGTCTAAATAATTGATTGTATTATTTAATTTGTTTAGTTTTTGTTTGAAAGATCTATCCAGTGGTGAGAGAGGTGTATTAAAGTCACCCAGTATTATTGTGTCTGTTTGATTCTTGAAATTGGGAAGAATTTGTTTGATGTACATAGATGCTCTATTATTTGGGGCATATATATTTATGATTGCTATGTTTTGTTGGTGTATGGTTCCCTTAAGCAGTATGAAATGTCCTTCTTTATCCTTTCTGAGTAACTTTGGTTTTTGAAATCCACTGTGTCTTATATGAGGATGGAAAACCCCTGCTTGTTTATATGGTCCATGTGAGTGATATGTTTTTTCTCAACCTTTCACCTTCAGACTGCAGATGTCTTTTACTAAGAGAAGTGAGTCTCTTGAAGACAGCATATTTTTGGGTCTTTTTTAAAAAAATCCAATCTGCCAGTCTATGTCTTTCAATTAATAAGATTAGGCCATTAACATTCAGTATTATTGTTGAGATTATGATTTGTATTCCTGGTCATTTTGGTTTATTTTTGGTTTTCAACTTGACTTAAGTCGTCTCTCCTTTGACTGAACTTTCTTTTAGTGTAGTTCCTCCCTTTGCTGGTTTTCATAGTTTTTTTTTTTTTCATTTCTGCCTCATGGAATATTTTGCTGTTGGGCATGGTGGCGCACGCCTTTAATCCCAGCACTTGGGAGGCTGAGGCAGGAGGATCGCAAGTTCAAAGCCAGCCTCAGAAACTTAGCGAGGCCCTAAGTAACTCAGTGAGACACTGTCTCTAAATAAAATACAAAATAGGGCTGGGGATGTGGCTCAGTGGCCGAGTACCCCTGGGTTCAATCCCCAGTACCCCCCCACACCAAAAATATATTTTGCTGAGTATGTTATGTAGTGTAGGCGTTCTAGTTGCAAATTCTTTTAACTTCTGTTCATCATGGAAGGTTTTTATTTCATCTTCAAATGTGAAGCTTAATTTTGCTGGATATAAGATTCGTGGTTGACATACATTTTCTTTCAGAGCTTGATATATTTTATTCCAGGACCTCCTGGAGTTGAGGATCTGGGTTGTTAAATCAGCTGAGATCCAAATTGGTTTCCCCCTATATGCAATTTGAATTTTTTCTCTCACAGCCTTTGAAATTCTATCTTTATTCTATATGTTAGTCATTCTCATTTTAATGTGCCTTGGTATGGATCTGGTGTAATTTTGTACATTTGGGGACCTGTAAGCCTTTTGTATTTGTATTTCCATTTCATTTTTTTTTTTTTTTTGGAACCAGGGATTGAACTCAGGGACACTTGGCCACTGAGTCACATCCCCAGCCCTATTTTGTATTTTATTTAGAGACAGGGTCTCACTGAGTTGCTTAGGGCCTCGCTAAGTTGCTGAGGCTGGCTTTGAACTCGTGATCCTCCTGACTCAGCCTCCCAAGTGCTGGGATTACAGGCGTGTGCCACAGTGCCCAGCTCCATTTCATTCTTTAGATTTTTAAGTTTTCTGCTATCATGTCATTTAAAAGATTGTGCATTCCTTTGGTTTGTATCTCCATGCCTTCATCTATTCTGATAAATCTTGAATTTGGTCTTTTCATGTTATCCCATATTTCTTGGACTTTCTGTTCATGTGTTTCTTACTATCTTCACTGTGTGGTCAACTTTATTTTCAAGAGTATATATTTTGTCTTCATTGTCTGAGTTTCTGTCTTCCAGGTGGTCTAGTCTGTTGGTGATATTTCCCATTGAATTTTTAATTTTGTTTATTGTTTCCTTCATTTCAAGGATTTTTGCTTAATTCCATTTTATAATCTCTGTCTCTTTATTGAAGTGATCTTTTACTTTCTGTATTTTCTCTCCAATACCATCCTTTAGTTTGAAGATCAATCTAATTATGTATTTTCTGAACTCCTTCTCTGACATTTCTTCTACTGTGTTGACTATGGATTCTATTGTTGGAAGATTTTGGTTTATTTGAGGCACTTTGTTCCCTTGTTTTTTCATATTGTTTGGGTGTCTTCTCATCTAGCAGTATGGAGCTGAGGCAGTACAGATTCTACCCTGTAGTCTTGTAGTGTCCCTGAAGTCTTCCACTACCTCACCTTTAAGGGGGAGACGAATATTAACAGCACCCAATGCAAACGATCTACCACCTTAAACCAAAGGGCTCCTATTAAGGTATTTACAGTTTTGTCACAATAGACGGAAATGAAGTGTTCAATTATAGTCTACAATATAAATAGTAAGTTTGCTAAAAGTGTTTACAGTTTCAAATGATGGACAGTGAGGGAACAGAAGTAGTATAAGATGTATTGTTTATGAGGGAGAGAAGACAGAGGTAAAAATTCATAGTAAGAGTGAGGGAGGAATTAATAGCAGTTGGCTGTTAGTATGAGAGAAGTGAGAAAGAGAATCCAGGGAGACAGGTAGGTGAGAGGGAAAAAAAATATGTACAGATTTTTTTTAAAGTAAAAATATAAGAATACACAACAAAATTGTCATATACTATTCAGATATCCCATTCCTCAATAAATTGATGCATGAAAAATATTTGGATTCAAAGATGGTAGAGGTGTGACAGAGAGGGCAAAAAAATAAAAAAAAAGGAGGAACGTCTGATAGAAAATTGAATGATTGCTTCCACTGGCTTTCAAAATTTTTCTCAGTTTCCCTTCTCTGCCAATAGGTGGGGTTTGATGTTAGCTTGATGAAGTTTGATGTAAGCTCCAGTCCAGTGGGTACAGATGGTGGGTAATCATGGTGAATGAAAGGACAACGAGGACTGCCGTGCAGAGAAGCACTGTTTCCTCTGCTTGAATCCCCAGTTACTGAGCAACAAGGAATGCAGCCTCCTCCTAGTCCACCATCTTGGATCTCTTAAATTTATTTTTTTACTGCAGAACATATATAACATGAAATTCACCATTTTAATTAAGATAAAACAATCTTAAAAAGTAATGGGTAAACAGCCGGGCATGGTGGCACATGCCTTTAATCCCAGTGACTCGGGAGGCTGAGTCAGGAGGATCGCGAGTTCAAAGCCAGCCTCAGCAACTTAGCAAGGCCCTAAGCAACTCAGTGAGACCCTGTCTCTAAATAAAATACAAAATAGGGCTGGGGATGTGGCTTAGTGGCTGAGAGCTCCTGAGTTTAATCCCTGGTTCCCAAAACAAAACAAAACAAAACAAAACAAAAAAAAACAAAAGTAACGTGTAAACAGATTAGAAAGCATAGACAAATCCCTTAAATGACTCATAAAATATCTGAATAGCTTATATTATCCAAAACAATGTATTTTCCTATAGAACAAGCATGGGAAAAACAAATCCACAACAAAGTGGCCATCTAAGCAAGGAAAGCTGTGCAGGACTGGGAAAGGAAGAAGCATATCAATAGATGTAGGAAGTAGGCAACCTTCTGGTACTTGGGTAAAGGGTTCTTATTTGTTCATTACAATCTTTTTAAAGAGAATAAATACCTTAACAAAATAAAGATTAAGTAGAAAGCTAAGATATGAATTGACCAATGATGATGGTGTGTCATAAATCATGATTTCACAAGTTTTCTAAATCTGCACACCTTAAGACAATTATAAAAGTCAGAAGGCCTACAGAGTATTATAGCTAACTTTATGGACTCTGAGGACAAAAGCCCCTCTGAATTTCCAGCAACACCCCGCACAAGCTCTGTCACCTTTAGTGGGCCACTTGAATTCCTAAAGTTTCAATGAAAGAGCTATTGTGAGGACGAAGTGAAATAGCACATACAGTCCTCAGTAAGGCACAGGCACTGGGTCAGCATCAGTGTGGATCCACTGTCATGCCTGTGTTATGGGGCCTATCACACTTGGGTTAAAGTTGATAGTAAACATGAATGAGTATGCCTAGAGAATAAAAAGAAAGGGCTATGAATCCAGTGTTGAAGAATGGATGAGAGTCAGAAAACAACAGTGAAGGTCAAGTTAGAAGAGGGAAAGAAGAAACAAGAACAGAATGCTAGGGACTGGGGCTGTAGCTCAGTGACAGAGCACTTGCCTAGCACATGTGGTGCACTGGGTTCAATCCTTGGCACCACATAAAAATATAAAAACAAAATAAAGGCATGCTGTCCATCAACAACTACAATAAAATAAAATAAAATAAAATAAAAGAACAGAATGCTACAAGGCTCCAGCATGATAATGTGGGGGACGTTTCTAGGGGAACTGAGAAGCAGTGGAACATCATTAGAGTATGAAGCCAGGACACTTTGTTCAAATTCAGCCTCTACCAAGCTAGGTGTTCCTGGCAAATTAGCTTTTTGTTAGGAACTGAATGGTTGTATTCTTCCAAAATTCCTGTTGAAATCCTAGCTCCCAATGTGATTGCATTTGGAGATAGGGCATTTATGGAAGTAACTAAGGTTATATGAGGTCATAAGGATAGGGCCCTAGCCACATCTATGTTCATAGCTGCTCAATTCACAATAGCTAGATTGTGGAACCAACCTAGATGCCCTTCAATTGAAGAATGGATAAAGAAACTGTGGTATATACACACAATGGAATATTACTCAGCCATAAAAAGAATAAAACTATGGTATTTGCTGGTAAATGGGTGGAGTTGGAGAATATTATGCTAAGTAAGATAAGCCAAGCCCAAAAAACCAAAGGTCGAATGTTTTCTCTGATCAGTGGATGCTGATATATAATGGGGGAGGGTAATGAGGGGGATAGGAAAGAATGGAGGAAGTATGGATGGTGTAGAGGAAAATGGGATGGAGGGGATGGGGGAAGGAAAAATAGTAGACTGAGACAGACAGTATTACGCTATGTATATGTAAGATTATATGAATTGTGTGAATAAAAAAAATAATAAGAAAAAAAGGATAGGGCCCCGACTCATTAGGATTAGTGTTCCTATAAGAGGAGATACTAGAGAGATTGCACTCTCTCTCTCTCTGCATGCATGCACCAGGGAAAGACCTTATGAAAACACAGCAAGAAGGCAGCTACCTGCAAAGCAGGTGAGAGCCCTTTGCATAACTCAACCATGCTGGCATCCTGACCTTGAATTTGTAGTCTCCAGAGAGAAAATAAATTTCTACTGGATTAGATACCCAGACTATAGTATTTTGTAACAGCAATTGAAGCAGGCTAACACTTTTCTAAGACTCAATATCCTCATCTGAAAAACTGGGAGATTCTCAGTTCCTGCTTTACAAGTTGTCATGAGCATTATGTGAGGAAAAAACATTCATTTACATGTCAAGAGTAAGTGTCCAATAAACTGCAGACTACTACCTATCATCATTATTATAGTTGTTATATTTGGCAACAGTGACCTGAGTAAGAATGTGTTCTTTGTGTCCTATGCCCACCACTCCTGGGCCTCAGAGTAAAGAGGAAGACACCAACTGCTCAGGAGCATGTGAAGCAATGAAGACTCACGTGGGGCTGGTAGAAATGTGAAATGGTACAGTTACTCTGAAAGTGATGGTTTCAATTAAACTGATCATATATTGACACATAACTCAGCCAGTCCACTCATGTTTATATCCCAAACAAAAATATAGGTTTATATAAATAAAACTATGATCAAGAATATTGATAGTATTCTTCATAATATTTAAAAAATGGAGACTGAGTCAAATATCCTTCAATAGGAAAATGGACAGACATAGTCTATTCATTCAGGAAGATACTGTGAGTAATGAACTAACTCCAACTATATGCGATCATATGAATGAATCTGAGTTGTAAAGATTACTGAAAGAAGACAGGCAAGACAGTAGGTACTGAGGGTTCTATCTCTGTGCCCCAAAACTAAAACGTGGTAACAGTCTAAATGTTGGTAACTTCTGTGAAAGGGAATATTGACAAAGAGGAAGCACAAAAAGCCTGTAAATTGCTGGAAATTTCTATTTCTTGATCTGTGTGGTGGTTTCTCTAATTTATATGTATGAAAAGTTTAGATATGAACCTTTAAGATTTGTGCATTTACTATATATAAATTATACCTCAGGACAAAAATAAAAGGGAAAAAATAATAAAGGCTAGATCTTGTATAGATGTCTCTTCTAAGAAAGAAAAAACTTCAAAAAGCTTGGTTGTTCAGATAAAGTAGAATCAATAATATTTAGATATTGTTGAAAAACCAAGAGCATTTTAAATTTGTTGTTTCTCCCAAATGTCAAAAACTTAACTTTTTTTTTTTTAAGGTTGAGTAGAGAGGATAGAAGAATAGGAAATAAGAGAAGCCTGTTCCCTGCTGTCGCACTCATGTTTTCCTCCATTTGAATACTGGCAGGACTTAGCTTCTACAGAACGGACTATACAAAGGTGAAGGAATGTAAGTGATAAAATATGCCACGCCCACCACTACTCCCCTCAGTGCTTGACATGGTTCCACTGTGAATAATGAAGATTCTTGCACGGTCTAATTGTCTGGGAAATGTGGATGTGGCATGCTCCTTCTTGTTTTTGTGTTATTTCTTATTGTTATTGGATGTTTACATTTAAAGATTTCGGTAAAAAATCAGACATTAAGTGATTTGGAACATAAAAATAACACTGCTCAAGCCTTAATTGATTTCATATTAATATTACCTTAAGCAAACAGAAAAAATGTCGTGGGTCAGATCAACAAGAGTTATTGTCCACTGCTCTCAGTTAGGTTAACACAGCCAGACTGCCTGTCTGCTTTAGCCCAAACCAGGATGTGCCCCCTCTTAGGGAAACTGTTTCCACAGTTCAGGGACCACAGTGAATTGCATATAAGATTGATGAGAAGCTGTATCTTGGGTGTCATTTAACTATTAACAAAAGGAAGTTCCACTTTATATACTATGGACAGGTCAAAAGGTATTTATGCTGCATATCAGCCTGCCAGAGATGCCTAAAGGACAGCTGTTATCCTTGACTTTAAACCATGACATGTCAAAATCTATATAGTTTATGAGGATGGTCTCGACTTTTATTGTTCCTAGTAAGATGAAAACCAGAACCAGTTAATGGTTTAGTGTTGTTTTGTTTAGAAAAGTAGGATAATTTGATTTGTTTTGATTATACTTATGTCCATCACATTTCCTTAGAGCTTTACCACCTCCCCTTCTATGTAACCTCAAAAGAATGCACTCAAGCTGAATGTATAGATATATATAGATCGTGTGTGAAACAGTAGCTAGAGTGAACTTAGAACTAAGCCATGAAATAGTAAAATTACAACTAAGCCTCAGATCTTCGAATCTGTGTCGCTTTATTCTCGTCACCGACGCCTTCCCCCCACCAACTTTGTCACGACCCCTGCTCAGGCTGGACCGCGGCAAAAATACATCTGATTTTGTAAGACTGCAGCATCAGTCCTACTGGAGTCCCTCAGATCATTGCTTGATTAGAAGAAATTAGCTAATGTGTGGTGAGCTACCTATGACTGAAGACCCAGCTAAGTGTACCTGGACTCCTGATCCACAGTTGAGAGATAAAAACTAGTGATACTTAGGCTGCCGTGTCTGACGTACTATTACCCAGCAATAGATAACTCATGCATTGGAGAAGGCAGGAGAGGTGTGATCTGGACTCTGCTGGGGGAATGAGCCATGCTGAGGTTGAAAATGCCTCCAGAAGGTGAGAGGGAAGTTGCAGGGTCGACTCAGTAAGGATGAAGGAGCAAGAAACACAAGCATGTAGGCTTTGTTTTCAACTTGAAATAGGTCATAACGCTGAGACATCAATGGCAAGGATGGTGGTGATATTTGGAAGAGTATGTGAGTGGATGGGGAAGTGAATATAACACATTGAGCTGAGAGGCACAGCAGATGTAGGAAAACCAGTTTGGGCTCTGTTAGCAACACGCAGGTTAAGTGGCAAAAACAGCTTAGCCTAGAGTGCTATCACTGGAGCTGATGGGATGGGTGAAGACGATGGATTAGGAGCTAGGTATGATATAAAATGATCAAGATTCAGGGATTGGGTGGTTGTTGATACAGCTCAGTTGGTAGAGTGCCTGCCTCACAAGCACAAGGCCCTGGGTTCAATCCCCAGCACCGCCAAAAAAAAAAAAAAAAAAAAAAAAAAAGATTCAGGGATGCTGAATATTGGGTTTGGTGGAGACTGAGGTATTGATAGGTTTCCTAGACTTGTTTTTAATCTTATTCACTGATTAAAACTCCAAAAAGCTTGGCTGTTCACTAATTGAAAACAAGAAGGGAGAAAAGGACAACATCATGAGATTCTTTTTGGGCATGAGTGCAAGGTGCCTTCGAGACATTCAAGTGAAGATATGGAATGGGGGAGAGGGCTGAAGCTGGCTGAGCAGCCTGAAAGAACACAAGAGGGGAGAGAGTGTGGATCTGCAGTGGCAGCGATCCACACACCTGATAGCTCAGTTGCTCTTGAACTGGCAAGGGCAAACATGTCACCCTGAGGTTTTAACAAGACAGAGGGGCAAGAGGACAACAGGACTAGGGGATGTTTCCGAGTATCTGATTGACAAATGAAAGGATAGGCACATGTATGGATGGATAGTTCAAGAAATTATTGGCTGGAGAAGGGAAAGTGAGTGGAATGCAGAGTACAAAGTAAAATGCAGAAAAAGAAGGACCATTTTATGAATATGGAAGGAAGTTTGAGATGTCACTATTCACTATAACTAACCAAGCATAAATATTAATATAACAGGGAACTTTTGTTGAGCGACTCTGGGTCAGGCTGTGTGCTAAATCATTTCCTATTATATATTCATGTTCCCAAACAACCCAAAGATGCAGAAACTATTATCACTACCTTTTCCAAGTGCAGACCAAGTTTAGTAGGCTGAGTATACCCCAGGCTCTTTTCCCTGGGCACAAAGCTAAACTACTTTTCCCAGCCTGATCCAACAGGTAGCCTAATATCCAGTTCTCATCAATGAGATGTAAACAAAGTGACATATGTGCTAATGAATAGGACTGCTGCCCTTCTCACCTATTTCTCTTGGCTAGGGACTGAAAGACACAAGAGAATACAATTGGATCCCTAAATAAATATGTGGTACAGAGCTCTCCTGCTGATCCACAATAGACTATGGAAGAATGGCAAGAATGAGAAAAAGAGCTGTTGAGCCACCAATATTTTAGAGTTTATGTTTTAGAGCAGGTAGCATTAACTCAGGCACAGGGAGGTCATGCAGCTTCCACAGGATCAAGAGGCTGGGGAGTGCCAAATAATTCAGAACCCAGAGTCTATCTCCTCCCTAAGTGTATGTGAAGTGGGCAGGAAGGAAGGGGGACAGTTCCAAGTGCTCCTTAACCACCCACCTCAGTTTGGTCACAAAAAGAAGCTGCTCATTAATTTCAGACACAGTGATCCTTTGGTGGTCTGCAGGTTGCCATGACACCCAGTGCCAGACTCTTAATCACTTACCTGCACAGGTGCTTTGGGAGAGGCCTCTCTTCTCTGTCCATAGTCCCTGCCCATGATCCAATAAGTAAATTAGCTCTGGTTTGGGAACAGGATGTCCTGGCATGAGAAATAAATAGAGGATGGGTATACAGTAAAGACGAAAGGAAAAGTCTCAAGTTTATAGGAGTACATACCTTTAACATGCCTAAGGACAGAGCACTAGTAGTTTTTAAAGCTTCCCAGGTCATTCTGGGGCCCAGGGATGATCGGAAACACTGGATCAAATCAGCTAATGAATGGCATCTACTAAAGTCAATTGTCTGAGGCAAGAAGGTGACCTAAGCCAGCTACCCATTCTGAAGAAGAAGCCCTTAATTCATGTTTGGAGGTGAGAACTTCACGTGGCAGCCTCCTGCTCTACTTGCTTTGGCATCATCCTGTGGTCCCTACACAGGTGCTGGCCTGATGACCTAGACCAGGACAGAAAACAGATGAACAGAGGGCTGGGTTGGTATCTATCAATTTGGGAACCAGCACCACCTTGGGTTTCTCATTTGATGAGGTGGTTTTTTTCCTCAGGATGAAACCAGTATGAGGTGGTCTTCTGATAGACTTAGTCACACACACTTTGCCAAATGTGAAGGCTAAAAGAACACTCTGGAGAGAACTCAAGGACTGAGGCAAAAAAACACAGAAACATCAACTGGAAAATCTTGGACAGCAGGCCAGAATGCATCCAGGCATCACTTAGCCAGTGTTCACTGATGTCTGCCATATGCCTGGCACTGAGCTCAGTGATGGCGTAGTGGGCATCAACCCTTTAAGTCTGTAAAGGAATTGAGCTCCCTATCCCCTCTGGGACTCTGCTTGTGTTGTTCCCTCCTCCTAGAACACTGTCCTCCATACATCTTCTTTCAGTAACTAATCACAACTGTCATCAAATCACAAGAAAGTTATTTTATCCTTGTTATTTCATAGGATAACAATTCTGAGGATGGCAAGACTGGTTGAAGCCTGGCAGAGGTAACCATTTGAACATCTGGGAAAATGGAGACCTTGGGTCTTTATATAATTCCTACTCAGACCAATTTCTGGGTAAAGTGGCCATTATCAAAAGTTTAGATAGGAGAACACTTGGAATTTATTCATTTGTTACATACAACAAATACATGTGTAGAACTTGCTACATTCCCATTTCTCTTTTGGGCACATTGTAGATATTAGCTCACTTGCTTTTAGATATTGGTAAAAAGTTACCATAAAAATGTTAAAATAATGGCATTAAGTCCCAGCAAGCTCATGCTGCCTGCTTAAAGTTGGGTTTGAGCTACTTCTTTTTGCTGAGGGAGAAATTAGGCACTAACTATGGGAATGTAGGAAAGGACAGCTTTCTCAGATGCCCATCAATGCCATTTGATAATCTGTCCGTACATTCTCTAAAATCACCTCCCAGACAAGCAGAGAAGCAAGGTACATACCTTAGGAAATAAAGGTCAACTGTGCAGGTACTAGGATCAAAGAAACCTTTTTTTTTTTTGGATTGGGGACTGAAACCAGGAGTACTTTACTAGTGAACTAAATCCCTAGTCCTTTTATATTTTGAAACAGGGTCGCTAAGTTGCTGAGACTGGGCTCAAACTTGTGATTCTCATGCCTCATTCTGCTGAGTTGCTGGGATTACAGGTGTGTACCACTGTGGCTGGCCCCAGAGAAGCCTTTCAGCTGAGACTGTTGCTGAGAAAGATATCAGTAGGACTGAAGACAAACACTTTCTTATTGCCTGTTTGAATAAGACAGTAAGAACCTCCCATTCTCGGCCAATCCTGTCAACCAGACTGAGGGCATTTGATTCAACTATGCTGGGCCACCTTCCTTCATGTGAGATTATAGAATAATGATGTCAGACTGTGTTCAGCTTGTACTAGACATTGAAAGTGTTGAGAAGGACTATGTATCCTACACAGCAATCCCTAATGGAGATGCAGAGAAACCAAGCAAGAGGAAATCAGACCATAATATGTAAGGCTGCAGGGAGGAGGGAAGTGGGCTCCTGAGGCTTTCTCATCCAGGCACGCCTAGAGAGAGAGGGAGTGGACTGAAAGAGGCTTCAGGTTCTCACCTGAAGATAATGAAGCCTTACCCAGTGAGACCAGGAGGCCACAAGTCTCCAGCATCACCTCCTGGTAGAGGGTCCTCTGGGCCAGGTTCAGATGCTTCCATTCCTCCCCAGTGAAGGTCACAACCACATCTTCAAATGATACCAATGCCTGTAAAGCCAAACAGAGGTGGCAGGATGGTTGTGTAGCTAACAAATGAAATTAGAACCTATTGCTTGGTTACTGTAAAGAATCTAGAGTCCCAAGGCCTGAACCACTCAGCATATCCTGAGAACCTAGCTTGTACTGGGCCCAGGATGAGGCAGATGATGCCTTTGACAAAATACAAAGGTGTGGGAGAGAGAAGCTTCCCATATGGGAAGCCACAATGATAATCCCATGTGGACTGTGTGGAGCACATAAGTGCTCTGGGACATTGGAAGAGTGAGGAAAAACAATAATTCAAACAATGTTTACAGTAGCAGCATCTGAGCCCTGTTTACCTGCCCCTGAGGACTGTGCACGCTGGTTAAAACAATTAAAAGTCTCAGGTTTCCTGGGGTTTAAATCCAGGCTTTTGAACCAATAATTGCCAGATGTATGACCTCAGGAAAGTCTCTTAATTTCTTTGACTTTCAATTTCCACATCAATACGACAATAGTTCCTACTTCACTAGACCGTTGTGGTAATTAAAGAGAAAATGTTCATAAAGCAAACATGGCAGAGTCTGCCACATGTCACAGGGATAGATTTGCGTTTTTGCAAATTTTATAATCATTCCATAGCCCATAAGATAAATGCTTATGTCACAATCAGCAAATCGAGTCTGAGTCAAATCACTCAGCACTGTACATGTAATAAGAAGAGACAGGACTTGAACCCAGATCCCTTTGGTCCAGTGTCTAAGGGTATAATCCTTTCCTCAATTACCACAGTGAATCCACAGTAACAAGGACAAGAAACATTTCCAATAAATTTTGCATTTAAAAGCATTTCAGTCACTCCTGAAAATATTTCTATACATATGGAAGAGCAGAGCCCTTGTCACGGCCTCACAGAAGACCTGAGCAGGTGCCAACTGCCGGGGCTTGGTAGGGCTCAAACAAGCTCTCCCTGCCCTCAGCCTGTAGCTGGGACTTGCAAACTCCCTGAAAGATTCGTTAAGGAAACACCAGCCTATTTTTTGTCTTTCTGAGCCACTGTCAGCATATTTCCCTAAGGTGTTGCTACTAAAGTACCAGGTAACACAAGTGACTAAAGATACTGCAGATGTATCTCAGAACATGGGAAACAGCCTTTAGAGTGAGGTCTACCTTGGTTGAGGATGGAATGATGGGATGTGGATCCAGTGGTCACACAATCTCACCCTTCTGAGACACATTCCATAGCTTATGAGAGCCCTTGGCAATCCTCAGGCCCTTTCATGCCTCCTTGAACAAAACACTCCCTTTGCCTGGAAGTTTCCCCAAATCCCCTGTGTTCCCATGGCCACCTGCCAGAGAAAGGCCTGTATCTTCCCCTTGCAAAGTTTACTTTAGGTGTCACCCCTAGAACTCTCAACCTACCCTGGATGGAATATTTGTTAAGATTTCTTTTCTACTTGCTTCTTAGCACCCTGGGAAAACTCAATGCAGCACGCCCCCAAGGGGCAGTCTTGCAGAGATCTGGTGACAATGTGAGAGAGAAAAGTGAGCAAACAGACAAAACACTCCCATACACTGTCATGAATAAATACTGTAGTGGATTTGCTTTGCCAATACAGATAAATGTGTTAAACAGGAAAACGGATTTCCTGAGGTCAAGTGGTAAGTAAAATTCACTTGTAATAAACAGATGGTATCTGCAAAGATGAATCCAGTGATCTTGTCTTATAGCCTCTTGGGGTACTTTCTACTATTATCAAAGAGCAGCAATTCCAAAAACGGTGCTCCAAACTCACCACTGTCCTTGAGATTCTCGTCCCGTCTCCCACCTTTTATTTAGAAGCCTTAGGTGGGGAGGCCAGGGGGCCTCTAAGATAACAGCAGGATCTGGGAAGTTCCTCCCCAGAAATGGCAGTAATGCTTTCTGGGTTGTACCGAGCATTGAAGGGCACGAGTCACATGCACACCTTCTCCAGTTCCCTCAAAAAACAGAATTAATATTCAGACCAGAGGGAACAGAGGCCAAGGGCAGCGAGGCGACAAGCACAAGGTTAAAGCCAGAAATGGGGAGCTCGCCTTACAAACCCCGATCTTGATTGAGAATCCTGATTTGGAAGTGCTTAGTACCCCTGCCCCTTCGTGCCCCTCCCCACCCCCAGGATCTCCAGGTCCAAGAACATCAAAAAAGGTGGGTTGGCGTTCCAGGATCACCTCCATCACGGCGGGCGGGAGCGAGCGCTGCGATCCCGGCGCGCGTGGGCCTGAGGAACCCTCCACTCACCAGCGCGGGCGCAGCCATAGGACCCAGTGGGTGGGGCGAGGCCGTGAGTGGAGGCTACAGAAGCTGGTCCGGCGGCCTCGGATGATCCCTCGCTCCAGACCGAGGGAGCCTAGGACCTCAGTCTCTGCCGTGTGAAACGAAAGCTCCGCGAGCCGCCTCCGGGTGCTGTGGAGACCGGGGATGCCGAGGTCCCGGAAAGCGCTCAGCGGGAACCCTACTGAGGGGCGGGCAGCGGGGGCAGCGGGTCGCACAAAAGGTGGAAGTGGGTCCCATTCTCCTCACCGTCCTTCTCCGCTTGGTGTTGAAAGCGGCTTCTTCCCAGCGCGGGTAAGGACAGATCACCCACATCCCAAGGCAGGACGCGAGAAGCCCGTCCACGCAGCCCCAGGAAACGCCCCCTTCGTGTTTCCCCCTTCGCGTTCCGTCATTGGCTGGCGCCTGCCTGCCTCCGGCGCCCGAAGCACTGCCTTCTGGGTAATGTAGTTTCTGACCTGAGCCGAGCGGCACTTGGAGCACTCTTTCTGTTCTCTGTCAAACTGCAACCTAGGGCTCCAAAGGGAGGGCGTGACTGCGCCTCCTCTTAAAAGGGGACACTTTACACATTCCTGTGCCAACTTGAAGGTATGATCTTCAAGAGTCTTTCACAGGTGACCGATGCCTTAACTTTCCTGCCTGAGTATCCCCGCACCAACACTTAATATCGTTGAGCCTTGAAATCAAGATTTATAAGAAAAACAGAGAGAATTCTTTAACATCATAATATTAAATGTCCCACTATTCAGTAGTTTTCAAATCATGTCAGTATTACCTGGGCATTTGTTACAAATTCAAGTTCTCAGACACCACCTGAGACTCACTACATCAGGCACTGTTTTCTCTATGAGTTTTGATGTGCCTAACAAGTTTTTATTTATAACAACCTCAGTGGTAAAGTGCTCCTGGGTTCAACACCTAGTGCCACAAAAACAAAAACAAGAAACAAAACCAAGACAACAACAAAGAACTCCAACCCCTTGGATGCTGTTTGGGAGAGTGCTAATTCCAAATGGCTAGAATTTGTTATCTCGTCTACCCACTCTCCATGACCATCCTCATATTGGCTTGAATAAACTCTTTCTTCTCATATTTGGTGTTCCTCAACTTGCCTTTTAAGTTGACAATCTCTAATCACGGCAATCATGGCCTCATCCCTTTCCTGCTGCCCTTCCAGCCCATAGGGCATCCAGGACCAGGCACAAATGAGTGACTGTGAGATAGTCCAGCTAAAGTCCAATAGCTCAGGGTCAGTGAGTCTTGTTCTTATCAAGACATTGTCAACTCATCACCCATTGTCAACTCATCACCCAAACAGAGGGTAGGGAATATAGCTTAGTGGTAGAACACTTGTCTAGCATGTGTGAGGCCCTGAGTTCAATCCCTAGTACCATGAAAACAAACAAAAAAACCAAAGATCACCTGAACAGAGCCCACAAGAAGACAGCAATAAATCCTGGGTATTATGATTTGGATATGGAAGTCTACCAAAACCTCATGTGTTGAAAGCTTGGTCCCCAATGCAGCAATGTTTAGATCATGAAGTGATTAGATCAGTGGATTAATCCAGTGGTGGATTCATAATTGATGACATTATTGGGAGGTGGTGGAAATAGAAGATAAGGCCTAGTTGGTGGAAGTAGGTCACTGGGAGCATGCCCTGGAAGTGTATATCTTGTCCCTGCCTCCTTTCCCCTCACTTTATTTCCTGATTTCCACCAGGTGAGCAGGTCTGCTATGCCACTCCTTCTGCCTTGATGCATGGCCTCAGCAGAGGCCCCCAAACAAAGGAGTGATTAGCTGAAACCTCTGAAACTGTGAGCCCAAATAAATATTTCTTCCTCTAAGTTGATTTTCCAAGGTATTTTGTCCCAGTGACAAAAAACTGACTAGCACATTGGGCATTGTGAAAATGAAAGCAACGAGTCTAAAGAGGCATCTCCAGGATGGAACAGAAATGGAGGAAACAGCAAAGGCACAATTTCATAGTCAATTCTGCTCTAATTCCATTGTCCAGAACTCATTCACATAGTCCCCAAATACAGGGACATACTGTCTTCCAGAGCAGCAGAAAGAGATAATGGAACTTATAAGCACCTATTCATTTTCTAGCATAATGCATTAACTTAACCATTGATATCCATTTTATTATATATTCTCCACCTTCTGCAATCTTATTTCCTCCTTACTATGTCAAATCAAAACTCCCATCCATACTCTGACTTCATCTAAATGTTAGCATCTCAGGGTGATGTGTTATGTTATGCATCCATTTTGTTCCTCTAAGATTAGAAAGTTCTAAACAGAGCTAAAAATTATCTCTACCATACCTGATATGGTGAACATAATGGAAGGACTATTCAAACTGTTGGAAGAAAAAAAAACAACCTAACAACAACAGTCAACAGCCAAACTAGATTGCTATGCACAGTAAAAATTTAATGGCAAATAATCGCATAAAATGACATCCTAAAAATCTCTTTAAGGTCAAAATAAAGTGTTTCTAATTGAAAAACCTATAATGATAGAAAGAATGAGGATACAGGTAAGAGATAAAATGGCAGATTTAGACAACCATTCATCAGCTATATAAAATAGTTTTATTTCCTGTTGAAATTAGAATTACTGTGTATATTTTCAAAAACACATAAGCTAATATGGGGAAAGTAGTTCTAAATCCCTTATATTGTCCAAGTGGAAGATCAAAGAGTTTATAAGTACATTATTTACTGTGTTTTTAAAACCTAAATAAATGGAAAGGTATTTTGTGTTAATGATTTGGAGGACTCAACACAGTTAAGATGTCGAATCTCTCCCAATTGACATATAGGCTTAGAGCAATTCCTATCAAAATAAAAACAACTTTTTTTTGTAAATATAGACAAGATCATTCTAAAATCTATGTGGAAAGAAACTAGGATAGCTAAAACAACTTCTAAAAAAGAAAAATTATCTGGGAAGGGTCACTCTAATTTTCATGATTTATTCAATAGCTATAATAATCAATCTGGTGAGGCACAGCCAGAGAAACTAACACTTGATCAATGGAATAGAATAGAGAACCCAGAAATAGCCCCACACAAGTACAGAAAACTAATATTGACAAAGGTACTCAAATGGAATTCAGTGGAGGATGGACAGATGTTTCAATCAATGATGCTGGAGCAACTGGATTTTCAGAGCCTATGAAAAAAGGAACCTTAACCAGATGGGTGCACACACCTCTAGTCCCAGTTATTGGGGAGGCGGAGGCGGGAAGATTGCTTTTCCCAGAAATTCAAGGTCAGCCTGGGCAACATAGTGAGACCCTCTTTCAAAACAAAGACAACCCAAATCAAAACCTAAACTAAACCTCACATCTTATACAAATTCTATTGTAAAATGAATCACAAACTGATGTAAAATGAAAAACCATAAAAACTTTAGTATATGGGAAGAAATCTTTGGGACACAGGTCTTGATGAAGAATCTTAGTGATGACACCAAAAACTATAATACAAAAAATATAATACATAAAAGAAAAAATCAATAAACTAGTCTTCTGCAAAATTTTTTTAAAAATTTCCTCTAAAAAGACCACATTAAGAGAATGAAAAGATAAGGTATGGGCCAAGAGAAAATAATTTCAAGCCACTTGACAGAAAATAATTTCAAATCCTCATAATTGAAAATACATAAATAACATTTGACATTTAAAAACCAGACAATCCACTTAGAAAAATAGGCAAAAAAAAAAAAAAAAGCCGGACGCAGTGGCGCACGCCTGTAATCCCAGCACTTGGGAGGCTGAGGCAAGAGGATCTTGAGTTCAAAACCAGCCTCAGCAACTTAGCGAGGTCCTAAGCACTCAGTGAGACTCTGTCTCTAAATAAAGTACAAAATAGAGCTGGTGATGTGGCTCAGTAGTCGAGTGCCCCTGGGTTCAATCCCCAGTACTAAAAAAAAAAAAAAGAAAAGAAAAATTGGCAAAAACCAAGAGATATTTCACCAAAGAGATATATATATATAAATATATATATATATATGTATATACATATGTATATATATATATGCACAAAAAATATCTTCAACATCACTAGCTATTAATATTAGGCTAATACAGACTAAGTCCACAATTAAGTGTCACTAGAATGGCTAAGAAAACCCCAATAAACTAACAATACTAAGTACTGGTGAGATTGAGGAGAAATTACGTCTCTTATTCATAGTTGCTAGGAATGTAAAATGGTATAGTCATTCTTGAACTTAGTTAAGCAGTTTCTTAGAAAAGAACTAAAGATGCTCTTTCATACAACCTAGCAATTGTATTTCTGAGCATTTAACCCAAGAAAAAGAAAACTTATTGTAATGGTTAATTTGAATTTTCAACTGATTGGATTAAGAAATGCCGATGATTAAGAGGCTTCTGGGTGTGTCAGTGAGGGCGTGTCTAGGAATGATTGATTGAATGGGGGATAGTGAACTGCCTCCCTAAGTGTGGGCATCCCAATAGGATGGTGGCTTGGATAGAATAAAAGTTGGAAGAACAAGGAAGCAGATGCAGATGCAAGCTTGGCTCTTCTTGAACGGGTTCTTGATTGCTCTTTCGATCATCTGAGGATATTGAACTCTCACTTCTTCACTCTTCCAAAGCAGACTCTGCCAGGGATTCTCCAGGGAGTTTCCAGAAGTCTTAGTCTCAGACTAGGGTAGCACTGTTGATCTCTCTTGTTCTGGGGCTTCCGCCTCTTGAACTGTGCGGCTACTGGTTCCTCCAACTCTCCAGCCTGCAGATGGCTACTGTGGAGTATCCAGCTTCTGGTCGTGTAAACCAATCTAATAAAGCCCCTTTTTATAATCATACTTCCTGTTGATTCTGTTCCTCCACACACTGTCCAGAGCAGCCTTAGTCATCATAACCTCAACCTGAAAATGATCACAATGTCCCTTGGTAAGTGAATGGCTAAAGAAAGTGGTAGGTACCTCCATACCATTGCATGTGACTCAGCAAAAAAGAAAAAAAAAGGAAAAAGAACAAATTATTGATACAACTTAAACCACTCTCAAGGGGGCATTTTGCTGAGTGAAAAAAGTCAATCTCAAAATGCCCCTTTCTGATGCAGGCGTAAGTCAGTGGAAGAGTCCTTGCCTAACATGCACAAGGCCCTGGGTTTGATACAGCACTATATCAAACAAACAAATAAAAATAGCAAAAAGTCACTTCTTTTTTTATTCTATTCACAAAACATTCTTAAAAGGACAAGAACATGAGCTGGGGTTGTGGCTCAGTGGTACAGCGCTTGCCTTGCATGTGTGAGGTCCTGGGTTCGATTCTCAGCACCACATAAAAATAAAATAAAGGCCTTGTGTCCACCTACAACTGAAAATATACATTTAAAAAAAAAAGGACAAGACTAAAGACATAGGAAAAAGGAGTCCTGGTTGCTAATGTGAGGGATGGGGGTACAGGGAGAATATCAAGAAGTATAAAGTATGGAGATTTTTCATTAATTTTTTTAGTTGTCAATGGACTTTATTTTATTCATTTTTATGTGGTGCTGAGAATGGAACCCAGTGCCTCACACATGCTGGGCGAGTGCTGTACCACTGAGCCACAACCCCAGCCCCTGAAGGAGATGTTTGTGGGGATGAAATTTCTATCCCCAGGTTGTTCTGCATCTTCAATTCAGTTGGTGGTCACGCAACCCTACACATTCTGATGCAATGAGGTGGCATCACACATGACAGATTGCACCAAGGATAAACTCCTGGTATTTACAGTATCTTATAGTTACCTGAGCTGTAATCATTGGGGAGAAGCCAAGTGAAGGGGAAAATATGACCTCTCTACTGTATTTACAAATTCTTGTGAATCTATAATTATTTCAAAAACAGATAATATCTCTGAGAAAATAAAATATGAAATATGGAAATAGGAATGAATATATCTAAAGGAAGAAAATCAGAATCAGAGTTCAAGGGAAACTCATGAAATATATATATGAAACTAGTTTTATGCTAAAAATTGAGTTAATATTTTAGACATTTCTTTTCAGTACTTACAAAAATATTTATATGAAGGGAAATTAGATAAAATACATATTCGATAGGTGAATATCCAAAATAAGAACACATTTGATTGTCTTCATTTTCTATGTTAAGCAATGAAATTTATTTTTTGCATCTTTTTAATTAATAATATTAGTTAAGTGATGTATTGCCATTAATTATATTTCCAAGTCTTTAACACATCTAAATTGTTTTTATGTTAATTGTGATTTTTTTGAACTTTGTCCTTTTTAGTTATGCATGACAGTAGAAAGTATTTTGACATATTATACATACATGCAGTGTAACTTCCCATTTGTGTGGAGTTACACAGGTTGTGTATTCATATACGAACATAGGAAAATTATGTCTGATTCATTCCACCTTCTTTCCCGTTCGCATCCACCCTCCCTTTCCCCTATTACCCCTGTCCACTCCGGTGAACCTCCCATCCCTCTACCTATTGTGAGTCAGCATCCCTATTGTAAGCTCGCAGGCAGCAGGTGGCCAAAGATGTGGGTTCGAGACCACCAGAGTCAGACAAGAGCAGCTGAACCAAGATTTATTAGAGTCTGTGTTCCTGGGCGAAATCTCCAGCACCCTGGGGTGAAAGTCAGGATGGGAAAGCCAGAAGAAATCACACGTGGCTTTGGCTGCTCAGGGTTTTTATACAGGGGAAGGGGTTAAGGGGTCCTGCCGGGGAAAAGGTGGACCATGGTGGATGTCAGGGTCAGTAAGTTTGCCTCTGATTGGTCACTTCTGGCGCAGGTGTTGCTAGGTGTCCTTGCTCCCTCCCCCTGCAGCTGCCCAACTCCGACCTGACATCTATGTCAGACAGAACATTCAGTCTTTGGCTCTTTGGGATTGGCTTATTTCACTTAGCATAATAGTCTCCAGTTCCATACATTTACTGGCAAATGCCATAATTACATTCTTTTTTATGGCTGAGTAATATTCCCTTGCATATATGTACCACATTTTCTTTATCCATTCATCTATAGAAGGGCATCCATGTTGATTCCAGTAGTTTAGCTATTGTGAATTGAGCTACTATGAACATTGATGGAGCTGTGTCACTATAGTATGCTGATTTTTAAGTCCTTTGGGGATGTACTGAGGAGTGGAATACCTGGGTCAAATGGCAGTTCCATTCCAAGTTTTCTGAGGAATATCCATACTGCTTTCTAGAGTGATTGCTCCAATTTGCAGTCCCACCAGCAATGTGTGTGTGTACCTTTTCCCCCACATCCTTGCCAACATTTATTGTTATTTGTATTCTTGATAATTGCCATTCTGACTGGAGCAAGATGAAATCTCAATGTAGTTTTAATTTGCATTTCTCTAATCAATGTGATATTGAACATTTTTTCATATATTTTTTGACCATTCGTACTTCTTTTGTGAAGTGTCTGTTCAGTTCCTTTGTCCATTTATTGTTTGGATCATTTGTTTTTTTGGTGTTAAGTTTTTTGAGTTCTTTATATATCCTGGAGATTCATGCTCTATCTGAGGTGCAGTTGACAAAGTGTTCCTCCCATTCTGTAGGCTCTCTCTCCTTGTTCTTGATTGTTTCCTTTGCTGTGAAGAAGCTTTTCAGTTTGATACATACCCACTTATTGATTCTTGATTTTATTTCGTGCACTTTAGGAATCTTGTTGAGGATGCCAGGTCCTAAGCCAACATGATGGAGATTTGGGCCTACTTTTTCTCCTAGTAGGCACAGGGTTTCTGGGCTGATGCCTGGGTCCTTGATCCACTTTCAGTTGAGTTTCGTTCAGAGTGAGAGATAGGGATCTAATTTCATTTTATTAATATGGATTTCCAGTTTTCCCAGCACCATTTATTGAAAAAGGCTAGTTTTTCTCCAGTGTATGCTTATGGTATCTTTGTCTGGTATGAGATAACTGTATTTGTGTGAGCTTGTCTCTGTGTCTCTGTTCTGTTCCATAGGTCTTCCTGTATGTTTTGGTGCCCATATAATGCCATTTTTGTTACTATGGCTCTGTAGTACAATTAAAGGTCTGGTATTGTGATGCCTCCTGCTCACTTTTCTTGCTGAGGATGACTCTGGCTACTCTGGGCCTCTTATTTTTCCAAATGAATTTCATGATTGCCTTTTCTATTTCTATGAAGAACGTCATTGGAAACTTAATAGGAATTGCATTAAATCTATATAGTACTTTTGGTAGTATGGCCATTTTTACAATATTAATTCTGCCTATCCAAGAGCATAGGAGATCTTTCCATCTTCTAAGGTCTTTCTTCAATTTCTTTCTTTGGTGTTCTGTAGTTTTCAATGTAAAGGTCTTTTACCTCTTTTGTTTGATTGATTCCTAAATATTTTATTTTCTTTGAGGCTATTGTGAGTGGAATAGTTTTCCTAATTTCTCTTTCAGTTGATTCATCACTGATGTATGGGAATGCAATTGATTTATGGGTGTTAATTTTATATCATGATACTCTGATGGATTCCTTTATTAGTTCTAGAAGTTTTCTGTTGGTTATTTTCAGGTCTTCTAAATATAGAATCATGTCACCAACAAATAGGGATAGTTTGAGTTCTTCTTTTCCAATCTGTATCCCTTTAATTTCTTTTGTCTAATTGCTCTGGCTAGAGTTTCAAGGATGGTGTTGAATAACAGTGGTGAAAGAGGGCATCCCTGTCTTGTTCCCATTCTTAGAAGGAATGTTTTCAATTTTTCTCCATTTAGAATGATGTTGGCCATGGGCTTAGCATAGATAACTTTCACAATGTTGAGGCATGTTCCTACTATCCCTAGTTTTTCTAGTGTTTTGAACATGAATGGATGCTGTATATTGTCAAATGTTTTCTATGCATCTATTGAGATGAATCACACAACCTTATATCCCTGGGATGAACCCCATTTGATCATGGTGCACTGTCTTTCAAATATGTTGTTGTATGTGCTTTGCCAGTATTTTATTAAGAATTTTTGCAGAGCAGGTAAACTGAGAAGGTTAAGGAGTTGAAAAATTTGAATAATTTTGGTAAATCTTGAGCTATAAGTGTGGTTCCTAGTGGTCCTGTACCTGGCCTGGAGTGGCTTAGGGCAGAGGGATAGTGCCCTGGACTGCAGGAGCCTGATAAAAGGACATAGGTGGGAGTATGGACTTCAGATTTGTAGGTTTACATATCAGTAACTTGCTTACTGGAAAGTTGTTTACTACAAATGAGTTTTCCAGCTCTGGGAAGGGTAGTCTCTCCAGGAGACTAAAGTTGGCCCCTAAGATGTCAAATATAACTTCCAGATGCAAACAAAAGCGAGCTTGATCTTCTTCCTTAACCCCCAACACCAGGGCCAATAGTTAATGCTTTCTCCCATAGGCAAATCACTCTATATGCCTGTGGGAGGAAGCGTAACTTAGATCCCACCTGTGATCCCCATTGCTGTTGCAAACCACCATCTGCACGTGCTCCCTGCAAGTCACTCTGCACATGGCAATTCAGAGAAAGTTGATAAAAGCAATGAGGATCTCATCCTGTCCAAAATGTGCATCAGTTTCCTAGAGCTGCTGTAACAAAGTAGACTGGGTGGCTTAAAACAGCAGATTTTTTTCTTTTGTTCTCACAGTTCTGGAGGCTAGAGGACTGAAACCAAATTGTTGGCAGGACCATGTTCTCTCCAACTTCTCTGGGGAGAATCCTTCCTTGGTTCTTCTAACATCTGATGTTTGGTGCCAACATCTTTGGTGTCTTTTGGTTGAGGAGGTGCCACTCTAGTCAGGGGGCTATCTTTTCTTTTTCTGTAAATGACCATTTTTTAATTTTTTCTTTTTAGATATAAATGATTAGTGTATTTTGACATATTATACATACATGGAATATAACTTATTCTAATTAAGATCCCATTCTTGTGGTTGAACATGATGTGTAGTTACATTGGTCATATATTCATATGTGAATATAGGAAAGTTATGTCCAATGTATTCTACTATCTTTCCTATTCCAGTCTCCATCCCTTCCCTTCATTCCTCTTTGTCTAATCCATTGAATTTATATTCTTCCCTCCACCCCCTTATTGTGTGTTAGCATCTGCATATCAGAGAGAACATTTGGCCTTTGGTTCTTTGGGATTGGCTCATTTCACTTAGCATGATATTCTCCAGTTCCATCCATTTATGGTCAAATACCATAATTTCATTCTTCTTTATGGATGAGTAATATTCCATTGTGTGTGTGTGTGTGTGTGTGTGTGTGTGTGTGTGTGTGTATCACATTTTCTTTATCTGTTCATCTGCTGAAGGGCACCTAGGTTGATCCATACCTTGGCTATTGTGAATTGAGCTGCTATAAACATTGATGTGGCTGAGTCACTGTAGTATTCTGATGTTAAGTCCTTTAGGTACGTACTGAGGAAGAGGATAATTGGGTCAAATTGTGGTTCCATTCCAGGTTTTCTGAGATCTCTGTATGTCTTCCTGTTGTCTTCCCTCTCTCTCAGTGTCCAAATTTCCCCTTTTCATACAGACACTAGTCATATTGGATGAAGGGTCACCCTAATGACCTAATTTTAACTTGTTTACCTCTATAAAGACTGTATTTCCAGGCAAGGTCACATTCTGAGGTACTGAGTATTAAGACTTCAACATCTTTTTTTTTTTTTTGGTGGGAGAGGGACATAATTCAACTCAATACACTTTTTATCGTTTCCACTGACAAAGACAGCACCAATCCTACTTTGAAGACCTTCTTACCTGGCCATGTGGGGCTCTGATCTTTCATAACATACACACATCTAACATCCTCAGATCCTCTTTTCTCTTCTGTGTTTTACATTCTGTCTCTTCACCCAGGGAGTAGTGTCCAGTTACCATCAAGGCCTGACGGATCCATACAAGGGTGAATAAGCTCCTTCAAAGATCATATTGTAATTTGACCTCCATTCCTGCTAAGCCTTAGCACTTTTCTCAAATTGACCCTCCCTGGGGCAATTTGACACTTTGCCATATCGTGAGGTTCCCTATGTGCACCCTCTCATAGTCACTATTTTCCCTCTCCTGTCCCTGTGAAGCCTACTACCCCACCAATTTGCCCAAGCAAATTTGTCCCTTTATTTCTATATACTAGTATTGCCACCATGACCAGAAAATTCCTCTTTCTAAATCACCACATGTGGGCCAGGGGAAAGGCACAGGGCAACACCATTCTTTATGTCTTGGCATCAAGAATTTGAGAGGAGGGTTATGAACATCTGGGGGCCTGAGATCTACTCACTCACTGGGTCTGTCAGCACCATGATCACCAGGTAACAAAGTGGGTGCAGCATGGTCATGACAGGCGAGAGACAAGTGTGTCTCCCAGGTTCAATCAGCTCCCCACTTTGTTCTGAGGTAGGTAGGATGTGATGATGGGCACTACCAGCTTTGGTCTCCACCAATATAAAATACACACAAGGCCTGGGGCATTGTGGTGATGAAGGGTGGGTGCAGACCTCCTGAGGATCCCAGAAAAACTCCTATCTTAGGGAATCATGGCTCATACAAAGGTGCTGAGGGAGGATCTTTCCTTGGCACTGTTTCCTTGCTTAGTTCTGACAAAGATCCTTACTTGACCAGACACTAGCATATTCTTCTAAACTCTATTCTCAGCTAGAACTTGACTTTTGGACTTACATGTTGTCTCTTCAATTTTAGCAAGAATCCTAAATCAGTTTAACCTGAATGCCTCCTTGTTTCTCATGCTTCTTTTTAGAAATTTTCCATGCACTGACCACCACCCTTCTCCTTGGCTATAAATCCCCACTTTTCCTTGCTATATTTGAATTGAGTCTAATCTCTCCGCCCCTGCCGGGGCCCAGCCCTAGCAGGTGCCATGGAACAGCTTGGTGAGGGGGGAGGCGTCGGCGAGGTTGAGAGTAAAGCAATACAGACTCAAAGATCGAGGCTAAGTTCTAACTTTACTGTTTCACACACAATTTATCTAAACTCATTCACCTTGAGTACATTCTCTTGAGGTTACATAAAAGGGAAGGTGGTGCAAGCTCTAAGGGAATCTGATAGGCATAAGTATAATCAAAATAAGATAAGTTCTCCTGTTCCTCTAAGAAAAACATCACAAAACCTTTAATTGGTTCTGGTTTTTGTCTTACTAGGAACGATAAGAGCTGAAGCCATCCTCATAAATTACATAGGCTAGCACATCGTAGTTTAAAGTTGAGCCAAGAAAAACAAATAGCCATATGAATTAACCGCACTTTTGGCATTTCTCTCAAAGGCAGATATGAAGCATAGCACCTTTTAATCCATCTATTGTATATAAAGTAGAACTTCTTTTTGTTAATTAGTTAATTGACCCCTAAGAAAAGCACTTATTTTCTTTTATAACTTCTGTCTAAAGGAAAGGGAGACCTATAACTAAGGGGTAAAAGATTATTCCCTAGGGGAAAGTTATAGCTTCCCATCAATCTTAAATGCAATCCACTGAGGTCCCTGAACTGTGAAAACAGTTTCACTAAGAGGGGGCACATCCTGGTTTGGGCTAAAGCAGCCAGGCAATCTTGCTGCATTAGGCTAACTGAGAATGATAGTCATAATTCTAAAGATGAACAACAACTCTTGTTGATCTGTCCCACAACATCTTTCTGTTGCTTAAGGTAATATTACATATGAAGTCAATTAAGGCTTGAGCAGTGTTATTTTTATGTTCCAAATCACTTAATGTCTGATTTTCTACTGAAATCTTTAAATGCAAGCATCCAAATACTACACCATTTACAGTAAGAAATAACACAAAAACAAGAAGGAGCATGCCACGTCCACATTTCCCAGATGATTAGACCGTGCAAGAATCTTCATTATTCCCAGGGGAACCATGTCAAGCACTGAGGGGAGTAGTGGTGGGTGTGGCACACCCCATTGCAGAACCCTACGACGAAGTGGTCTCTATACCTCCTGCAATAGTCTTCCTGAGTGAAATCTGGTTTATTTTTCTTTATAAGTATTATGAATACTTTTTAAACAGTCCTGAGGACCAGCCTGGGAATCAGTGTGGCCTCTGTGGAGTGACCCAACACTGCCAAATGAACATCCCTAATAGCATCTCCAGAAATCCACTGCCTTCTTTGCAGGGTACAGGAAATGTCCTCTTCCAGTGGAGGCAAAGAAATCCTTTTGAACAGTGAAGTTCCTGTCCTGTGTCTTTTATCCATGACAATGGCCAACCGTCACCCCAAGGGTCTCTGGGAAATAGTGTTGCAAAGCTTTACTGATGGGTAAGGGCTTTCCTTCCTTTTAAAGGGGCCACATCTGGATATGCATGACCACCTAGACTAATGTCCCACTCTCAGGTTCTAGTAATAGATGAATTCCTTAACTTTCCTGCCTCTGAGTCCCAAGGTCAGCCTCCTCACCTCTTGGACACTTGGGGAATAATGAAGAAAATACTATGCTTTTGGAGTCTTTGTGTGCTAACATTAGGTGTTGCTCTAATTCAGTCATCATCAAATCTTTAACAAGAGAATCATCTGATAATTTGTTAAAAATGCAAGTTCTACCCAAATCTAGTGAATCAGAAACTCTGGGAGGAGGCCTAGATATCTTTGCATCCATGAGTCCTCCAGGAAATTTTGATGCTGGATCCAGTTTGAGAAAAGGCACACTTATTAAAATCCAGTGAATAACATAGGTAAAATAATACTATGCACCTCATGGGAAGGGATATAAAAAGTGCTTTTCACATGACCTGGCACACATGTAGTATACCATGTTGTAGTATACTATTCACTATACACATAGCTATATACACGATAGCTATGTCTATGAATCATCGTGAGACTTCCATATACACTGCAAGTGAGAGACGTCCCCTTTGCATAGCATTTGGGATATTTGTTGAAATATAAAATATAATCACTATAATTAAGGAAGTAGCCTCACAGTAATCATTAGAAGTTTTACATGAAAGCATATCTTTGTAACATGTGGCCCCTTTTAAAATTTTATTTTTAAAAACATGTCATGCATGAAGCATAAATAGGCCTACTGCCTATGATGAATTCTTACAGGCTATATGATTCAACACTTGACAGCATCCTGGCTAACTACCCACAGGCCAAAGTGGAGAGTGGAGATGACATGATTTCAAGTATCTGACATCAGTTGACAAGTCTCTAATCCTCAGGAACTTCACCTCCCTCCTGCCTCCCCTCTGGCCTTCAGGGAAGCCAGACCAGGTACAAAGCTTTGACTGAGAGATTGCAGAGTCGGATGTTCAGTGATTCAGAGTCACCTGGTATCACCCTCATCAAGATTTAATTAGTCCATTACCTGAATCTGCAGACCTCAAGTGAGAGCCAATTTAAATGTAAGGGAAGCCAGCTCCAGGAAGGGAAAAAGGGATGGCTGGGCACCTAGTCAATCCTGAGTACAGCACAATGATTTGGTCAGCAGATATTCATGTTGTTTTCCCTACACACTCAATACTCTCATTTCCTCATTACCGACCATGACCATCCTAGGTCTCTCCAATCACTATTGCTCTCTCAGTATTAGAGTCTTCTGTTCCTATCCTAACCTAATATTGAAGGCTATGAATAAAATAAGTTATCCATCACCACTCTCTCCCAATATATAATTATGATTCAGGGATACAGGAGGGATCAGTTGGAACTGCTGAAGAAAGAACCATGAACCTAAATTCTATACATAGCAAAAATGTCTTTGAAGAAAGCATGAAATGAAACTACTTCAGACTAAAACAGAAGTTTAATGGAAAATGAACTGCATGAGATGAAATCCTTATTTAAGGAAATTCTATTTAAGGATGATAAAAAGTGATCTCAGGTGAAATTTCTTCAACAATTGATGAAATGAAGATCTGATACAGAAGTGCATCTGTGGATTAAAAACATTGCTCATTATCTGTATAAAATGATGACTAATATTCCACTGTGAAATTAGAAAGATGCCATGTTATAGTCTCAATAAGTATGTACTGAGATGGGACCATACATTGATGGGGCTGAAAGAATAGATCAAAGGACTACATGGCCTCCCAAGCCCCCAGGGAAGTCACAAGACCCTTTCCTCTTCCCAAACAGAGGTCCCCAACTGAAGTGATCTGAAGGTACAAGGATCTCCCACTTGCCTGGATTCAGACACTCACCTGAACAGGAAACTTAGGAGTGGCCTCTCTTTACCATACATAGATTTTTCTCATTTTCTGGTAGGCAGATCAGTTCTGATTTGGGAACTGGATACCCTGATCATGGAGAAATAGGACAGCAATGTTTTGGTAAAGACAAAAATGAACCTCTATATTCAACATGGTATTCAATATAAGAACAAGATCTTAGAATGAGGCTACTTCTTCCAACCATGCAAAGAAAATGCTGACCTTTAACCTAGAAACCAAGAGCACAAACACCATCCTGTGTCAAAAGTCTGCAGAGGGTAGTAATGGCCACCTACATAACATCCACTCCCCTGGATCTCCATCCTGAAGAATCTGACTCTGTTCAGGAACAGCCCTTCCTCAGTTACACAAATCATGGGATGCCAGGAATGAGACCTTTCATTCAAGAAACTAGTTTTTCCCCACATTTTTAAAATTGGTGCATTAGAGTTGTACATACTGATGGGATTTGTTGTTACATATTCATATATGCACACAATACATAATATAACAACCCAGTTTGGCCGAGATCACTCTCCAGCATTTTACCCCTCCCTCTCCACCTCCCACCCTTTGGACCATTTCCTCTACTGATATCCCTTTGATTTGCATGAGATTGGCTCAATCGTTCTTTTCCTTTTTCCTCTCTAGAAGAAGCTATTTTCTAATTAACCTAAATAGGTCTCAATCTCCATGGACATTGAAACCACCTTGGGAATGTCTGTTTTGAATCATGAACCAAATGAAACAAAATCTCTGGGGATTAGACCTGGACATTAGTGGCTTTAAAAGCTCTCCAGGTGTGCAGGGAGGACTGAAAAGCATGGTTCAAACTGATCTGTCTGACCTGATCTTTTTCTGTTTTATTCGGGAAAACAGCTATTCCAAAGCTATGGTTTATAAGGATGCAGAGTGAAGCAAAAGAAAGTGTATAAACCAGGAAACATCTGCATCAGTGATCTCAGGAAAGAAAGTAATCCTTGTGCTCTGAATTTCTCAAACAGATTGTTGAACAAGAGACCCAGCACTCATAGCAGTACACATTATGTGAATCCATTCATATAAAGTTCAAGAAGAGGCCAATCCAATCTATAGGGACAGAAGTCAGTGGAGTGGTGCCTTTGTAGGGAACTGATTAGGAGATAGTAGGGGAAATCTGTGGTGGGATGAGAATGTTCCAAGCTTGATCCAGGTGGAAATCACATGAATGGATGCCACAGATGAGATGTGTATCCAGCTGAACACTTAGGATCATACATTTTACCAAATACTAGGTATACCTCAATAAGAATGATAGTAGAGTGAAACAGACATTATAACCTCATGTACATGTATGACTGCATGACCAATGTGATTCTACAGTTTGTATAATCAGAAAAAATGAGAGATTACACTACATTTATGTAGGATCTATCAAAATGTATAAATGCAGTCTATTGTCATGTATAACTAAATAGAACAAATAAAATTTAATAATTTAAAAGAAGAAAGCATATTAAAAAAACTAATGCTAAAAATGTCTTTGTTGTCTTTGGGCTTCCTACAGGGGAGAGAACTGGGTGCAGAGTCAGTAGCTTTAAACAACAATAAAATGCCACATTTCATAAGGGGTGTTGTGAGGATTAAATCACTGGAGCAGAGGGAACGACTGGAACAGGGCTTGACATGTTGTTAGTGCTCAAGGGACATTAGTGTGACCATTGCCATAAACTATTTTTCTTTAATCTGACATACATTTTGTTTACTTAAATAGATTTCTTCAGAAAGGGAATCTTGTGTGGCTTAGAAATGGAAAACTAGTTTCACTTTTCACAAATATGTTGCCATTACAATATAACAATGAAATAAAACTAAAGCTTTAAATTCCAGCAAGTTTATGTGACCTGTCTTGTGCTGTAAGTTAGTGCTACTTCCTCTGTTGAAAAGGAAAATTAGCAAAAGTTAGGGCAGGCATCAGAGACTCATCACCAAACTAACACTTTCTCCTGACAACAATCAGAAAGCAACCTAAAGGTATCCATTCAATGCTGTCACTGATATGTTGATGATATATTTGTGCACCTTTTAAAATTATCTTCACCTAGAAAGGATTGTGACCCAGGCCTTAGGAATCAAAGATTGTTGTGTAGACATCAGGTAAAAATAAGTTTAATGGAGACCGTGTCATATAGAAAGTTCCAGTTCATGGAATTTTTGAGAATGAACCATCATCTGCAGCCCAAGCAAACTGGGTCATGGGAACACCTAACCAACAAAGCTTGCCAATTCAGTATCCCTCTGGTGACAATCAGGACTAAGGACCTGAGACCAAGGTCAGCTTGCACAAGATTTTAGAACTGAGAGAGTGGATTTTGTTCTTGATTTCAATTCCTGTATTTGGTCCCTCATGGTACCTGGGTAGACAGGGATACTAAGATAGAGAAAGTGAAACAAAAACAGCAGGAATTTGGGGCAGGAAGGAGAGAGGGCTCCAGAGGCCTTTCCTAAGAGCCAGACCTAAATTAAGAGGGTAAAATGAAGAAGGCTGTCCACATATGAGAGAGAGGTGAGCCTTACCTAATGAGACCAGGTGCCCACAGGTCTCCAGAATTACCTCCTGGTACAGGGTCCTCTGGGCCAGGTCCAGTTTTCCCCACTCCTCCCAGGTGAAGATCATGGCTAAGTACTGGAAGGCCATGGACAACTGAAAAGTCAAAGACAGACATATTGGCCTTCAGCTGGATGAGATCAGAGCCTATTGTTTGGTCACTGGTAAAGGTACAGAGAGACAAGGCTTGAAACACCAAGCATATCTAGTGAGTGCTGAGCTCTGTGACATACTCGTTGTGGAGGCAGATGCTGCCTTTGGATCTTGTGTGTGAGGACAAAGAAAAAAGTCTTTGATGGGGAAGCTGTTGGAGAAGGTATTCACATGGGGAACTGCAGGGTGCACACAGTAGGTGTTCTGGTATGTCAGAGAATGAGGAAATACTGACAAAAATTCCAACAAAGATAATGGCAGCAGCAGCAACAGAAACTCAGTGGTCCCTGATATGTGTTAGCACCACGATGATGGATTCAAGTGTTTGAGGGTCCCATCTCTGAAGCCAAACTCCCAGTTTCAGTCCAGCCTCTAGAAACCAAGATTTGCTGGGTGCATGATTTGGGGGAATTCACTTCATCTGAGCCTTAACTTCTCTATTGATACAATAATAGTTTTTACATCACCAGATTGTTAGAGAATTAAAGAGGAAATGTTTCAAAAAACAAGTACTGAAGCGGCTGGCTTAGGTAAGAATTTTCTCAGAGTTTCAAAATTTATTTTTTTTTAATTGGTAGATTTTATTTTTTAGAACAGTTTCATATTTATAGACAATTTCTGGCAATAATACAGGGATCTTATATTAACATCTTCCCACAATACAATTTCACTTATTGTAAGCGTCTTACAGTAGTGTGGTACATTTGTTACAGTTTATTGATCAATACTGAATCATTATTATTAACTGAAGTTCATAGCTTATTCAGATTTTCTTAGTACATGTTGAATATAACTTTCCTATTTCAAGAGCCCATCCAGGATATATACTGTATTAGTATGTCTCCAAGCTGTTACAGTTTCTCAGATTTTGCTTGTTATTTGAAATATATATTTGTATATATTTAGATGTGATATAGATACAGTGAAATGGGTGCTATAGTCAAGCAAATTACCATATTCATAACATGACAGTTGCCCATTATTTTGCAACAAGCATCTAAAATCTAAATTTTGGGCAAAAAAGCAGTATTATTAACAGCAGAACTTACATTATATATTAGATCTCTAGATTTCTCATTCTACATATGTACTAGTATGGGTCCTTTGACCTATATCTTGATGTTTCCTCCTTTATTGAATTCTGTGTGGATTGGTGCAGCCATGTGGAAAACAGTCTGGTGATTCCTAAACAAATTAAAAATAGAACTACCATATGACCCAGCAATGTTTCTTCTCATTATACCCCCAGAGGAAATACAGTCACCATCTTGAAAAGATATCTGCACTACCATGTTCATTGTAGCATTATTCGAAATAAACAAGATATGGAAACAGCTGAAGTGTTTGTTGACAGATAAGTGGATAAAAACTGATATACACATATGTATGCACAATGAAATATTACTCAGACTTAAAAAAGAACGAGATCCTGCCATTTGCCACAACATGGATGGACTTGGATGACATTATGTTGAGTGACACAGAAATAGAACTACTGCATGAACTGGGCATGGTGGCACATGGCTGCAATCCCAGCGGCTAGGATGGCTGAGGCAGGAGGATTACAAATTCAAGTCCAGCCTGGGCAAATCAGTGAGACCCTGTTGCAGAATGAAAGAAAAAGGACTGAGGTTGTGGCTCAGTGGTAGCATGCTTGCCTAGCATGCAAAAGGTCCTGTATTCACCCCTAGAACAATGAAACCCCCCAAAATGATCAACCAACCAACAAAAAAAAAACCCTGTAAAAATACTGCATGATATCCCTTATATGTGAAATCTAAGAAAAAAGCTAAATACACAGAGATAGAAGGAAAACATGATGGTTATCTCAGAGGTAGTGAGGAGATGGAAAGATGTAGACCTTGCTTGATTTTGATGACCTTGACAGTTTTGAGGAGTACTGGTCAGGTGTATTGTAGTATGTCCTTCTGCTGGAAATTGCTAGATGATTTTCTCATGATTATAGGTTTTCCTCAATAAGTTACAGATTTTTTTTGATGGGGAGAGGAAGATCACAGATGAAGAGTTTCACTGTTATTCCATCATATTAAGGATGCCTACATACCAGCAATGTGACTTGATCACCTGGTTGAACCAATGTTCCTCAAATTTCTCTGCTGTGAAGTTACTTTGCTCCATTTTCCATACTGTACCTTTGAAAGGAAGTCATTGTGCACAGCCCATATGTAAGGAGTGGAGATTTGTAGCTCCCTTTCCCTCCTTCACAGAGTTTCTACCTAATTTATTTGGAATTCTGCATAGGAGATGTGTCTCTTCTTGCTGTGAGAAACACGCTTACCTGTCCAAGCCCAGAAATGGACTAAGAGATATAAGGTACAGTAAAAAGTGCTGCTTTACTTTAATGATGGTCTTGCAAGATTGGGTGTCTGGTGGTCAGGGGCACACAGCTTGGGTACAACCAGCATTTTATTCCCTAGAGGGCACGATCCCTCCCCTGGTTCCTCATTGACTGAGTACTATGGGGTGCACAGTCTTTACCTAAGGTTTACTGTCGCCTATTGGGTTATTTAAGACCTGTGCCTTTAGTTTTCCCCTTGGATTGAGTGCCTTCTGGCACATAGTTGAGCTCTATTGGTCAGGTCAGGTCCCTTTCTTCTCACTTTCTGTTTGTCAAAGGGCTGTGAATTTTTACACTCCAGTGTTAACTGCTTGTAACTTTCCATTCTGCTTCCTTTCCAGCTGCCTTTCTTACATCCCAAGTCACTTTACACTTAAAGCTAAATACTGTGTCCTGAAAATGGACCACCAGACTTTCTACTTCTCACATTGCTCCTATGTTAATTTACTTGATCATTATTTATACCTCTATGTACTAATATGCTTTTATATTTTATTCTTTGGGTTATAATGAAACACTGTGTGTATACATTCATATACATAGATATGTAATACTAAGTGCATATGTATATGCACATACACATACTCTTATTTATTTATTCTCACATTATTCCAGTTTTGGCCACTGGAACAGTTGGTTCAGTGTTCCTTTAACATTCCCCCATTGTTGTATATGAATGTTTTTAAATTTTTTGCTTTCTTTGAATTCTTTTTCTAGCATTACAAGATGTTCCATGCTTATGTTGCATATTTCCTGTCCCAATCCTAGAATCAGCCATTTTTTCAAGGAACTCTGGTTTATTTTATTAGATAACTGCATTAAAAACCAAGATTTAGGCAACAGGTGTGCTGACTGCTATTTCTATTGGGGTGCAGTTTCTTTTAGGTCTCCTCAGTTGACAGAGCAAAGACACACTATATCATCTATACTATAATTGCATTATCTGTACTAAATTAAAGGTGAGTTTTTACTGATATTTCTGACCCTACTTCACTAACACATAGATTTTTCTAGCATTATCCTCTTTCTTGTCTATAAATTCCTACTCCAAAAGTGAGAAACCCAGTTCCCACTATCCACCATCCATTTACTTAATAGTTGAACTAATTTCAAGCGTTTAACTTGAACTTAATAGTTCACACAGTACCAGGATTAGTAACTTGTACCCTCATGGGAACAACTTTGTCAATTAAAGTGCATATTTGTAATTCACTTTGCCTTTAGTGAAACAGACTTTACCATTTCTAAAGCTACCTAGGTCAGCCCTTTCCCAATTCCCTGTGAAGTTGTTTAAAATATTTGTAACACAGATTCTTCTGTCACGATATACATTATTTTCTGGAATTCTCCAATCTTCTAATATGTTATTTTAATTTGCATGTATTAACACAAGTTGTGCATGTATGCACAACTCTGTGTTGTGCAGTTCTATGGTTTTGGACAAATGCATAACAGTATCACAGTTTATAACCATAAAATCCCTGTGTTTCTCCAACTCTTAGTGACCAGTGATCTTGAAGTAGGATAGAAGAAATAAGGGTAGGCAAAAAGGAGCCAAACAGGGAAGGAAGGAGAGAATTTAGCTTTAAATCTAAAAACTCCATGCATCTCTCACCTTCACTCCTTAAGCCTGTTTTTCTCCAGGTTTTAAGAATTTCTCCTAAATTCTTAAAAGGTCCAATAAATCTTTTAGTACTATAAATCCTGTTAATTAGTGCCTATATACTTTGTTAGTTTATAGAATGTATTTTTAGACTAACTAAAAGAAGCCTAGAGAAAGATACTGTGAGAGACTCACAATACGGGTAGAATCCAAAAGCTATATACGAAGTAGATAACCTTGACCTGAACATTCTGAGAACCTGACCACTGTGACTGGCTTTGCTCCATGATCAAAGCAATCCAACTGTTATGGTTTGGATATGAAGTATCCCCCAAAAGCTCACGTATGAGGCAATGCAAGAAGGTTCAGAGGAGAAATGATTGGGTTGTGAGTTTTAACCCAATCAGTGAATTAGTCTCCTGATAGGGATTAACTGAGTGGTAACTGAAGGCTGGTAGGATGTGGCTGGAGGAGGTGGGCATTCGGAGCTTGACTTTGGGGTGTGTATTTTGTATCTGGAAAGTGAAGTCTCTGCTTTCTGATCACCATGAGAGCTGCTTCCCTCCTCCATTCTCTTCCACCATGATGTTCAGCCTCATCTTGAGCCCTGAGGAAAGGAGCTGGCTGTTTATGGACTGAGACCTCTGAGACCTCTGAAACCATGAGCCTCCAAATAAACTTTTCCTCCTCTACAGTTGTTCTGGTCAGATCTTTTAGTCATAGTGGTGAAAAAGTTGACTAAAATACCAGCTCATTAGGCTGATGCCACCCCTATGCTTCTCATGGTAACCGTTTACAAGGTTTCCTTTAAAAGAGAAGTCTGAGACCTCCAAAGTCCATTTCACTCAATTGTCCTCCCTTTGAGTGTGTATGCTACTCTATTCTTTGTTTTCCTGAATAAATCTCTACTTGTGCCTCTTTTAACACATCCTGAAATTCATTTAGGGTCGAGTTGAGGTCCCCCTTTCCCTATTGGGAACCTCCTCAGACCTCATCTGTCACAATCTTATTTATCTGTAGTTTTGTCTTTTCTAGACAACCACACAATTGAAGTCATATACTACAGAGCCCTGCCAGTCAGGCTTCTTTCTTAGCAGTATGCATGGAAGGAAACTCTAGGCCTTTTAGTGCCTTGACAGTTCATTTCTTTTTATCAGTGAATAATATTTCATTGTATGGATATACTATAGGGATATCCTCCTTTTTTATCCTCTCACATGTTGAATGGCATCCTGGTTGCTTAAAATTTTAGGCAATTATGAATAAATCTCCTGTAAGCATTCATCCATAGGTTTCGGCATGAACATATTTTTTCAGTTCAGTAGGGTAAATTCATAAGAGCATGATTATGCTATCATGTGGTTAAACTATGCTTAATATTTAAAAAAGAAATCGACAAATGATCTTGCAAAATGTCTGTATTAGACAACTATGGCTGCCAAAACAAAATATCACAGGAAGGGGAGTCTAAACAACAAAAATTTATTTCCTCACAGTTCTGGAGGCTAGGAGTCCAAGACTAAGATGTTGGAAAGCTCAGCTCTCTTCCTGGTTTGCATATGATTGCTTCTTGCTGGGTCCTGACATATTCATGCAAGGTACCTCAACAGCAAGACCAGTAGATGATTAATGGCAGGCCTTCATGGGGAAAGAACTGTAGGAAGATATCTGGTGTTGTGTCAAAAAAAAAGTTGTCTCAATGTACCATGTACATGTCCATTGCCTTCTCCAATTTCCAGGAACTAATGAGACTGACCAACTGGCAAAGATAAGATGGCTGTGGGAAACCCCTGGAGAAGAAATTGCCACTTCACTACATCTAGATTAAAGCATGCAGGTAAAAAGACTATGCTGGCAGTTGTGACATTCTAGGGACTGCCCATAAAGATGTCTAATGTTGTTGCTATATGCCAGAACTGTCTTGCCTGC
>JAJEJO010004754.1:398493-429799 GCA_020662805.1 Glaucomys volans
TAGCAATTAGAGAAATGCAAATCAAAACTACTTTAAGATTTCATCTTTCTCCAGTCAGAATGGCAATTTTCAAAAATACGAGCAACAATGAGTGTTGGTGAGGATGTGGGGGGAAAAGTTGCACTTATTCATTGCTGGTGGGACTGCAAATTGGTGCAATCACTCTGGAAAGCAGTATGGAGATTCCTTAGAACACTTGCAATGGGACCACCATTTGACCCAGCTATCTCACTCCTCGGTCTATACCCAAAGGACTTAAAATCAGCATACCATAGTAATGTAGCCACATCAATGTTCATAACAGCTCAATTCACAGGAGCTGAACTGTGGAATGGATGTAGGTGCCCTTCAATAGATGAATGGATAAAGAAACT
Source organism: Glaucomys volans (assembly GCA_020662805.1). Lineage (NCBI taxonomy): Eukaryota > Metazoa > Chordata > Mammalia > Rodentia > Sciuridae > Glaucomys > Glaucomys volans. The sequence goes on from JAJEJO010004754.1 coordinate 398,868, forward strand.
GTGGTATATATGTACATTGGAACATTACTCAGCCTTAAAGAAGAATGAAATTATGGCATTTGCAGGTAAATGGATGGAGTAGGAGAATATCATGCTAAGAGAAGTAAGCCAATCCCCCAAAACCAAAAACCAAATGTTTTCTCTTGATAAGTGGATGCTGATCCATAATGTGGGGTGCAAGGGAAGAATGGAGGAATTATGGTTAGGGCAGAGGAGAGGGAGGGGAGCAGGAGGGGTATGGGGATGGGAAAGATGGTGGAATGAGATGGACTTTATTACCCTGTGTATGTGTATGATTGCACAAATGGTGTGACTCTGTCTCATGTACAACCAGAGAAATGAAAAGTTGTGCTCCATTTGTGTACAATGAGTAGAAATGCAGTCCATTGTTGTGTATAACTAATTAGAACAACAACAACAAAAAGAATACAGTGGCCCTTTCATATTATCAGGAGGGGTCAAATAACACATTGACTGATGTGGACACAATTACAGGCTTGATGCAAGCCTTCCCAGCACAAGAGCACATCAAAAAGCAACTATTAAAGGACAGATCTGCGACTGGGGTTGTGGCTCAGTGGTAGAGTGCTTGCCTAGCATGTGTGAGGCACTTGCTTCGAGTCTCAGCACCGCATATAATAAATAAAGTCCACTGACAACTGAAAACAATTTAAAAAATAAAGGACAAATCTGACTGAGTGCCATGGAACAGAGTGGACTGGAGACAGAGGACATGGCTGAAGTTATTGTGCAGCAGATGAAGAGAATCTCAAGGTAATCCTTGAGGCTGTCCCTTACCTGGTATCTATGGGTGACACATGTGTATCTCTGGGTCATGTGGCCAACTATATATTTGAGACAGAGCACCATAGGGAAAAAGGGCAAATATATTCCTGGGTCTTAACTCATGACCTGACAGCCATTAAAAGATAACATAAGTTTTTTTCTCTGCTCTTCATCTTAACTCCAGCTCATTAGGTACAAAAAGCTTAGTATGTGCCTTACTCACCCCCTTATCAGCTTCAGAGACCAGGAACATCACTAGGGCCAGGATGTTCTTGCCACAACTCTCCAAGGACAAACAACATAAAGGATAAAAATTGTTGAGGAGCCATCAAAACAGAAAATTCCCAGGGCCCTTCACTTGTTACCGACCATGGTTAGTTTTCTTCCATTTCCCACCTATGTGTTCTTTATCAGAGATATTTATACAGAACGTGATATCATGGTATTGATATGAAAAACTAACATTTGGCTCCAGGATGATCAACTGACTGTGTCTTCCTCAGTTAAAGTGTTCTCATAGGAAAAGAAAGCATCTCTGAAATGTACCTAAAGACAATTGACACTCCTAAACCTTTGCCTCAAATAGCCAATAAAACCAGCTCTCCTCCTCTGTTTGGGGAGCCAGCCTGACACTCTGGTCAGGGTTGCATCTTCCTTCTCTTAGAAGAAGGCCTCATAAAATGCCTTGCCTGACTGATTTTTGTTTCTGCTGTCCTCAAGTCCAAGTCCCATGTCCATTGGCCTGAACTGGGTTGGAATGGAGGAAAGAACATGGTGGGGGCAGGGTGGGAGACCTGCAGACACAGAGTGCAGGAGCTGTAAATGTCCCATCTGTCTTCAGGATGCTGTTTCCCTCACCTAGGCTGGGGCTCCCAGACTCCAAGCGTAGACTGCCTGTTGAGCCTCTGATCAGCTAACCACATCCTGACATCTCTACTGGGATGGTGACATCAACAGGGGGACAGTCCCCAGCCTTCCTCCATGAGTGTACAGACCCTTCCTCCAAAACTTTCTACCCTTACTGGAACGCTAGCATGGATGGCAACACCACCTCCAAGGATCCCTCACAGGATCACGAGATACCCCTGGCCATCACTGCCACATGGAATTCTTCTCCAAGGTCTTGTTGGTCATTCTCTAAATACTTCAGGGCATTCTCCTCTCTGAATATTCAGCTGTCACATTATCTCTGTTATTATTTTGTTATTATTATCTGTTATTATTATTACACTGTGGGAGACCTTCAAAGACTGAGTTTCCCATGTCATCCTTGTATTTCTGATGCCTGGGGTTGTTCTTCCATATACCCTCTTGCATGTAATCTTAGCCCAGATGGCTCACCCTCATCCCTATAGGAAAAATGCAAACAGTTTAACAATGGCTACTGATCTATAAGAACACTTCCTGTCTCCTAGAACTCTGACCAATCATTCCCAAACAGGTGGACCACAGGCTAACTTATTCTGTAAAACCTGGATAAGCCCTGCCACTCTGCCCCAGTCAGCTCACTGTTTCCAGGCCTTCTCAGCCAGCATTAGCAAGGACAGGATCTGCTATCCACTCTGTTTCTTCCTGCAAGTCCTCTTGTGCTCACATTTGATCATTAACTATGGATGAGTCTCTAGGTTTCCTGAGATGTACATCCCAGCTTCCTTTTCTCACACTGAAGAGTGAATCATCAAACCTACAAGGATGAATGGCATGTTGTTCTCTTCAAGCCAGAGTCCTGCCTCATCAAATTTGGCCCATGGGGACGATGTGATGGTTTGTATGTGATCTACCCAACAGGATTTGGGACCTCCCTATCACCTGCTTTTCTCACAAGTCTCCATCAAGTATTTGTGACACCCTACTTGCTGGTGTCAGTTCCTCCCTCTGTTTCATGGCTCCCTGATATGTTTTGTATATGACATTTGTTTTGCATTGTTTCATGTCTGTCCTGTCTTTTCTCCTGTGGATGTGCTGTGTGTGGGTGTCCTGGATGTTTAGAGGAGTGTTAACATCTTAATACCTGTCACACAATGTCCCAAGCGTGTATGCTGGGGGACCATAGGTTGGATACCTAGGTTGTAGTTAGGTATACCATAGACCTATCGCCTGGGCCCCCCAATACACATGCATGATGGGATGTTTTGTTACAGTGTCATCATCACATACCTAGTGCACTGAGTACTTGAAATACTTGTTTCCAGACTGTTATGCAGTATGTCAGCAAAAATATTGTCATATCATGTGTTTCCAGGTGTGCCACCATCACATACCTGTCAGCCCAGAGCAGACCTCAATTATGCATTTCATCAATACTTGTGAAAGATGGAAGAAAGGTAAGTATGTTAATCAGCATCAGGGAGACGCAAAAAGCCAAATCTAGAATGCAATGAATTCTAATGGACAAATGACCCAGCAACTTAAATAAATAAGTGGTAGCTATAAGGTAAAACACACAAGAGACATGCCTACCAAAAACAATGCAGATACATTTTAGATAATGACTGCAATGCATCTACCTTAAAAACCAACATATTGGGGGCTAGGGTTGGGGCTCAGTGGTGGAGCACTTGCCTCACACATATGAGGCACTGGGTTTGATCCTTAGCGCCACATAAAAACAGACAAAATAAAGGTATATATTTTTAAAAAGCAACATTTTGAAACAATTGAGAAAAATGAGCTCTGATGACATTTTGACATTTTCAAGTACTTTTATTTCATGTTTTGTATGGCATGTACATTTTAGAAATGCATTATGAAGACTTTACAAATCCAATGAGAGGATGTCCATGATCATAAATAATCCAGTAATACATACACATACATAGATGAATAAAGAATGGCCATGAAATGACCAATACTGGAAGACTGGGAATAGATTATGGGGGCTTTGTCCTTTTTTCAGTTTTCTCTATATTTGAAAATTTCTATTACAAAAGGAACAATATGTCCTTGTAGCAATAATTTTCTGTTTAAAATGATTAAAAAGAATAGGAGGAATATTTTCATTTCAGGAGTATAAGCATGTATCAAAATATTGAACTGTATGCTTTAAATGTGTTCAGTTTAAGTTCATTTTAATTCAATAAAGCTGCTGTAAAGTTAAATCAAGTTATTACTAAAACTGAACAGTTGTCACTACTTGTAATTTTTAAATTATTATCTATATTCTGGGGTTGATTTGTGGTTACTTTATCAGTATAGTGGAAACAAAATACAATGTGCTACTATGCGTCTCTTCTTAATTGTATGTTCAGTGACATCATATTGGCAGCTTGACACTGGCCACAGTGGGGACCTGTGGGTAGAAATGAGATGGCTTCTACAACAGTGATATAGGTCTGGTGGGATATTATGACATAATGTATTTTCATTTTTGTCCATGGTTCCTGGTTCATATCTCCATCCCCAAAGTGGATCAGAGAAACTAATTTTCCCCTGCCTCTAGCTGACCATAAAGAATTTCTCTGACTAACCTTGTCTGATAGTAGGTCATAAAATCCTCATTACAGAGGATCCTGCCCCACCCTCTAGAGTAAGGGATGCTCAGAGATCAAGAAGAATCTGAATAGATAAGCTTTGTAATAGATAGGACGTGTTTGGTTTCCTCACAGTGTATTAGCACTTATGCCTACACAATGAAAGCTCCATGAAAACCCAAAAGAACAGGTCTTGGAGAGCTTCAGGTAGCTGAACACACGGAGGCTCCCGTAGTGTGCGTGGCCAGAGGGCATGGAAGCTCTGCATCCCTTTTCTTATACCTTGTCCTGTGCAACTCTCCATCTGTATCATTTGTGATCTGTATCCTTTATAATAGATCAATAAACATAAACATGAATTTCTCTGTGTTCTGTGACCTGCTCAAGCAAATTAATCAAACCTGAAGAGGGGGTTGTGGGATTCCTGATATATAGTTGGTTGGTCAGAATAACAGGTAAAACCATCTGGGACTTCTGATTGACATTGTGTGGGTGGAGGGGAGAGTCTTGGGGACTGAGTCCTCAATCTGTGGGATCTGACATTAATTCTACGTGGACAGAACTGAATTTGCTTAGGTACCCACCAGATGTCCACTGCAGAACTGATTGATGGGGGAAGAAATCCCCGTATCTTTGGGGGCCATAGAAGTCTTCTGTGTTGACTATGGTCAGAGTAGAGGAAAATCGAGCAGTTTATTTTTGCCAACACACCTGGCAAGGGCTCAGGGCAGGGCAGAAGTTGCAAGGGAGCTCCCGAAAGCTTTCCACAAACTTGAAACTCTGCTGTGGATGCTGAGATGTATAAGGTTTATTTGGGCAGACGTGTTCTTCACGAAGGCTTTTCTCCAGTGTCGTCATATTAAGTAAGGAGACTGCACATTCCCCGTACATCTAAGGAATCTCTCCTATGTGAACTTTCTGGGCTCAATGAGGTTAAGAATTTCAGTTGGGAACTTTCCACATTTACTAAACTCATAAAGCCTTACTGTGTGGACTATTCTAGTGCCAAATGAAATTAGAGCTCTGTGTGAAGACTTTACTAATTCGCTGCCCGTGGAAATTTTATCTGAGTGAATATTTTGTTCTAAATCAGAATGTCTTTGAAGGCTTTACTATATTCATGGGACTTGTCGTTTCTTTCTTCATCATGGATTTTCTTGGCTCGTGTTTGGCTGAAGGTTTCCCACATTAGCTGCAGATGTACTTTCAGTGGCAACTCAAGAACATTTGAATTGAAAGCTTAGTCACATTTTCTATACATCATGAAGCCTTTCTCTAGTGTGAACTCTTCAGTTCTGGATATGAAAGGTACTCTGGCTAAAAATCTCCACATTCCTTACATGCATAAGGTCTTTTTCCCCAGTATGAATGCTGTGATGTTGCATGGGACCAAAACTTGGGTAAAAAAATTTCCCACACTCTTAAGGTCTTACTCTGGTGTGTACTTTCAGATATTTAATGAGGCTGGAGCTTTACCTAAAGGGTTTCTCACTTTCACTGCATGAATAAGGCCTTTCTCCAGTGTGAATTCTCTGGCTTATAATGAAGCTGGAGCTTTGAATTAAGACTTTTCCACTTCTGTTGCATTTACAAGGCCTTATCCAATTGTGAACTCCCTGGTATCAAATGAGTCTGAAGTTGTGGTTGAAGGGTTTTGCACATGTGCTGCATTTGTGAGGCCTTTCTGCAGTGTGAACTCTGCTGTTCAATTAAGTTGGAGCCTTAGCTATGTAATTTCCCACCATTTCAATGCACTACTAAGGCTTTTCACCAGTATGAATTCACTGGTGTGGAGAAAATCAGTATTTGCAGCTGAAGGCTTTTCCACATTCATGGAACTTCAAAGTCCCTTCTCCAGTTTGGCCCCTTGGGTGTTTAAAAATAAGGGTTTGCCAGGCGCAGAGGTGCACACCTGTAATCCCAGCACTTGGGAGACTGAGGCAAGAGGATCGCGAGTTCAAAGCCAGCCTCAGCAACTTAGCAAGACCCTAAGCAACTCAGTGAGACCCTGTCTCTAAATAAAAAATACAAAATAGGGCTGGGGATGTGGTTCAGTGGTGGAGTGCCCCTGGATTCAATCCCCAGTACCAAAAAAAAAAAAAAGGAAAAAAGGGTTTATAGTTGATGGGTTTTGCATATTTGCTGCATTCATAAAATACTTGTCCACTGTGGACTCTCTGGTGCTGATCAAACGTGTTTGCAATTGAAGGCTTTTCTGCATTCACTGAACTAGTAATGATGTTTTTCACTGTGAATGGCTGCCTTCCTCAGTGACGCTGTGTGTTACCTCTGTTGTAAGTGGTCTGGTTCCAGAGAAGGCCTAAAATGATCAGGACATATTTCCCAATATCCCCTCAAGTCAAGGTTGTCCCTGGTACATGGAATCTATAGCTCTTTATAAATAAGAACCTACCCACATCCCTTCTGAGGGGTTTTTCTCTACGCTGTGATATAGTTGCTGACAGTTTATATTAAATAATCAATTCCCACCTGCCCCGTAAGTATATACTCTCTGTATGGGATGTGTTTCCCTATCCTCTGCAAAGGGCAAAATGTCTTTCAAGGCCAAGATGTGTATCTCACAGGGATAGGATTTCTGGGGAAAGGGACTTTCTTTGGGAGTTCTGACCTGTGACACTTCTTCTATTGAAACATTCTTCTCAGAAGATGGTTCGTCATCTTTCACTCCATGCCAGTGACCTGAAAGTGAAGAAATGCCAATGAAGTGCATGTTGACTTTGGTGAGAATGGGCAACACCATCACAAATGTGATTTTAAACACCAATGAATGAGTCCATAGGACCTATGGAAACGAGTCAGGTAGAGAAATCAGCTGCTGTACAGTAATGACCTTCTAAAGGTCACAGCATGACCTTTAAAAATCCTTCTAAAGCCTCTTCATGGAAAGGACACAAGGATGGGGTGCAGCACAGAGAGAGGCAGGGTCTAAAATTCTCTCTCTGCTAATTTTTCACACCTCTTGTCTGCTGAAGACGTGTGTACTATGAAGAAGGGTGTGTCCAGTTCTCAAAAGGTCCTGTTCCAACAAGGTAGCTCATGTTCAAAGTCTATCTAAGGATATGTGCACACAGTATCTGTGGGCCAGTGTGGGAGAATACTCAAAGAGGTAGTATTGGATAGGAATAGCTAGGATGTGGATTTCATAGATTTGGGGAGTATCCCTGGGCCAAAAGTCAGAGGAGGAGCAGCAATCTGACAAAATGTCAAGAAAGGAAAAAGAAAACTAGAAATGAGGTGTGGCCACTGGTACTGACACCAAAACAGTAGTGGAAATAGGACAGCTTCATGGGATGAAATGAACACAGACCCAATGCCATGTCCTCTAACCTGTCGCTCAGTAGGGCCAGGGCCTTTCTGAGCTTATTTGGTATGGCTGGAATTATGTTCACTCTGATAAAGACTCAGTTTTTCCCTCCCCGCCCCCCAAGTTGAGCATTGTACCTGTATGGTGCAATCCCATGGGAAGACTGATCAGATAAGGGCCCAGAATGACTCAGAGCAACAGATCAAGGGAAGAAAAACAAATATTACAAACAGAACCACAGAGGATGACATAAATAGTGATCATATCAGTGACTGGAATTCCTGGCACAGGCAGACACAGGAATATGTTAGCTAGAAGAAGGGAGCAGAATCTGTGGCAGTGATGTCACTTGGTCAGGAACAAGGAAAGGTGGGATCTCATTGATTTGTGAGACTCTGGATCCCCTTCTCTGGAAGGCTCTGGGGCAACAGGTATTGGACTTCTTGGGAAGACAATATGGTAATGCAAAGCTCAGCCCTATCAACCAGTGAATGTATCCAGAAAACTAGGGAAGGAAGCAGTGTTCATAGTCCTGATGTGAAAAGGATGACCCAGTCCCTGGGGGAAAAGAAGAAGGAACCTGGCCCAAGGCATTGGGTGAGTGTGAGAATCTTACCCAGAGAGATCATAAGTGCACAGTTCTCCAGCATCACATCACAGTATAGGAGTTTCTGAGCCTCATCAAGGAGACACCATTCTTCCCAGGAGAAGTACACAGCCACATCCTCAAAAGTCACATTGTTCTGCCATAATTGGAACAGAGGAAACCATGAACAGCCTCTCTTCCAGCAATTCCCAATTCCTCTTTCTAAATTTCCACCTCATGCTCATATTCTCCCCAACTTTCACAACTCAAGAGGAGATATCAGACCCTGGTGCCAGTTGTACTTTCTCTGCCTCATGCTCCATTCGTCACTGTGATCAGCTCTCAGCAACAAGCAGGTGGGCAGATAGCTGTCGTGCAGGGGCCCACCCATTCTGACCAGGAAGTGAGTGGGAAATCCTACAGATGATACCTCCAAACACAATCAAACTTGGATTTATCCTTCATCCTTAATTCCCTAATAATGAGGCTTTGGGAAGTTAAGTTCATACCCTCTTTCCATGTGCACATCATTCTTTAGACTGTATGTCTCTCATAACTCCAATTTCCACTGTTACTATTTCCCTGACCCATACTGAAGATCTCTCCATGGCCTTATCAAGTGCTATTTACTACTTCATTCAGAGAGTACCTGGAAAATTCAGTCAGGCCCTAGCACCACCTGAGACCTCCAATGGTTCCACTGCCAGGGCAACCCTAAATCCTACTGTGAAAACATGACTTCTGACTCTGTTTCTTGCATCAACTTCAACTATCTAGAATGATATTCAGACTTAAGAGACAGACACCCCTTCCTGCCTGTCTAGTGACTATACCAGATAATTACATTTGCCCTTGAGCTAAACCACCAGCTTGAGTAAAAAAAACTCCAGGGTCATCAACAAGTCTTGATGATTCTATAAAGCTATGAACAAGCCCCAGCCTCAGTATCATCTTCCCTCCATTATGCCTATACTTATAAACCCATATGAATGTCTAATATTCCCTTAGAAGCCTTGATTGCCTGTCAAGCCACCCTTTCTCCATGCCCACCCTTCAAGGTCATTTCTCTCTCTCAATTGTGCTTGTGAGACCTACCACTTTCAACCAGGTGCCCAAGCAAGAGACCCAAGCTTCAGGTCACCACTCTCTCCTTGGTCAACCATAACCTACAGATTCCTTCCACCTAATGTGATCCATGGTTTCACCTCAGTCCATAAAATAGCCATCACCTTTTGGATGTCTCTACCCTGAACCACTACCCTGAACCAATGTTTCAGACCTTTGTGTCTAGCTGCCCACTTGATGCCTCTCCTCTGGGTCTAAACCATCTCAAACTCTTAAGATGGCCAAAATGAAACTGCATGCCCTTCAAAAATTATTTCTACTACTAATTCCCCCTTGCTTCCATCATAAACCTTGGGGTAATCTCTGATTCCTACCTTTTTCTCTCTCACCCTCAACATTAGAAAATCTGGCAGTTGAACTTACTTGAAAACGACATCCAGAATCCAACTATTTTCCCATCTCCAGATGTCACCAACAGTCACCTGGATTACTGCAGCAGCCTTATCCTTGGTTTTCCTGCCTCTCTTCCTTTACTCCTAAAGTGTATTCTCCAGCCACAGGGAGGCTGCTAGGATGTGGGTCACATCATTGCTTCTATGCCTCTGCTCCCATTATGTCTAGAAAAACACCCACTTCTCTGTCATTCTAGGTCTGACTCCTACTCTCTTACTCACCAGAAGGAAAGGAAAGACTGTGGATCTCTGAATACTTCATGAGTCACTGTCAACTTCAAATATTTGGACCTACTTATAACTGAGCATGGGATAACTTTTCACACCTCATTCCATTGATAGTTAGACACAGAAACGATTCCATATAAATCCTCTGTTCCAGAACCCTGGGCTTGGTGTTTTCCAGGAGTCCCTAAGCATAAGGACTACAAGTGTGGAAGGCTGAGTCCCAAGAAAGACGTGAGTGTGTGCGTCTGTGTGTGCATGTGTGTGTGTGTGTGTGTGTGTGTGTGTTGGGAGGAGTTGGGGTGAATGAGGGCCAACTCACTTGTGTAGGGTCCATAAGCACTTCCATGGGTACTGGAACCTGTGGGAAGAGGGAGACTATAAGAAGCAGGCAAAATAGAAGGGCTCAGGCCTTCAATGTACCTCTGCCCAACTCTGGATCTGTTAGGCTAACTGTATATCCCCTGTATCTCAGTCCTCAATAACACCTCTTACCTGCTTTGTGACTTTGATCAAGGACTCAATCTCCTTGTGTTTTACTATTCTTCTTGCTTCTCTTCCAGTCTTCAGTTTTTGGAAAACTTTAAAACTCCTAACTCAGATGATGTTTGTCCTTTGTTCCCATCCCTCCATGGCTCCAATCACCACTGGAAGGAAGGTACACCTCCTTGCTTGCCATTCCAGGTGTGACTTGGCTTCTCTTCATACTCTGTTCCATGTAGACACAACATGATCCCAAGGTTTCCCAAATGCTCCTGACTCAGCTGCTCCTCTAAGCCTTTGCACAAGCTGATCCACTGTCTATAACACTCTTCACACTAGCTTTCAGAAATGGGGCATATCCCATTACCCTTCCCAGCTACCACATGCTGCTGGACACTAGGGTCCAGGCTGCAGTGACTTGAACAGTCTCCCATAATTTAGGCCTTTATAATTCAAAAGGAGGTGGAGGTGGGTGACGGCCCAAAGGACGCAGTACCCGCTGTGCCAGGGGAAACAGCAATGCCTCTACAATCTGAGCCCATGGTGGACTGATGCCCAGAAATGCGGTTGACCAGGGCTCAAGCCCTCCCCTGACCCACCGAGATCACTGTGAGCAGCTTCTCAGAGCCTCTGACTCACCTTTGTGCAATGGGAACGTTTCCTAATTTTTCTGCCGCAGCCTTACCGTTGCCAGTGCTCCGTACTTGTGATCACGCGAACCAACCTCAAAGCACTCAAAATGACTGCCAGAAAGCAAGACTGTAAGCCCCACCCCTATTTTTCGGTAGCCAATATCAGAATCCTCTCTCTTGTCTTCTCATTGGATGAGCGCGGCTTCACTCTCAGGGCAGAGCATTCTGGGTAGGAGTAGTGTAGTTTCCATGACCCCACCTACAGGTAGTGAGGGGCACTGCACTCCCTCCACTCGGTAGGATGAGAAAGCTGTGTTCAGACTCAGAGAGCAGAAGGAACAGGATTTCTGGACAGTGTTGTAAATAGTTGATCACCAAAAATGTTGAAACATCAGTTAAGAATTCATCAAGCTCTGCATGTTTGCAGACTAACATTATTTTTGATGCTTCCAAAGGCTAAAAACCCAAATGGATGATCATTCCATAAAAATCCAAATGGAATGATTATTTTTATAGTATCACTGACACTGAAAGCGTGCCTACTTATAGCTGGGAACTGGTAAACATTAACTTATTGCTCTTCAAATGAATGTAACCTGAACAGTGAATTTTGGTATGTTGGGTCAAGGATGAGAGAAAAAACCTCCAGAAAGACCCATAACAGGGAAGACAGAAGAGAGATGTTGGGTTGCCTTGAAGCAAGTGGACAAGTGTGACACTCAGCCTCTGGTTCTTCAAAAAACATATTCTCTGCCTCTGTAGAGAATAACTGTCTGACTCAGTGAGCAACACCATTTTATGTATATAGTATTTTCCCCCTGTATTCTGAGATATGCAATTCCTTTTGGAAATGTGACACTTAAATCAAACTGAATGACTTCCCAAAAGCTATCTAAGGACAGGACAGTGGTTGCAATGCTCACAGTTAGAGCATGTATGCAAAGGGGGTATATGAACTCTGAGATAAATGTTTGGGACACCTGGAAAATTGCTATAGTTTGGTTTTGAAATATCCCTCAAAGGCTCATATGTTGAAGGTTTGGGCACTAGAAGGCACTATTGAGAGATGGTGGAAACTTTAAAAAAGGTAGGGCCTGGCTGGAAAAGGTGGGTCACTGTAGGTGTGCTGTTGAAGGTAATGTTTTGTCCCTGCATCCTCCCTCAGCCCCCTCTGTCTTCCTTTGCTTCCTGGCTGCCATGAGGTGAATAGCCTCCTCCATCACATGCTTCTGCCACTGTGATAATCTGCCTCACCTCAGACCCAAAGCAATGGAGCCAGTCAGCTATGGACTGAAACCTCTGAAACTATGGGACAAAATAAATCTTTCTTCCTTTAAGATGGATTTCTCTGGCATTTTGTCATGTGACAAAAATCTAACAGAAAAATTGGTACCAGGAAATGGGATTGTTGGTGTGACTCTAACTGACCTTGTAGTTCAGAAGCATTTGGAACTGGTTTTCAGGAGGAGTTTGGAAATTTTTGGAGATTCAGATTAGAGAAAGTCTAGAATATTGTGAGTGAAACCTAATGGATGATTCTGGTGTGAGCTGGAAAAATTAGAATGCCAGTAGGAATGTGGATAGTAAAGATAGTGTTCGTGAGGGAATGCAGACTCTATTTGGAACTGGTCTGGAGGCCATTCACGTTACATTCTGGCAAACAACTTGTCTACATTTTGTCCATGCCTTGTAACTTTGTGGGAGGTCAAATTTAAAGGTGACAGACTAATTAATCTGATGAGAGGAATTTCAAGGCATCAGAGCATTTAGACAGTGGTTTTTCTGGCTGCTTTTAGACAGATTTACAGAGAGAACAAAGAGCAAAAATTAGAATGGAAATATATGAAAAAAATTGCAGTTTGACTAGAAAAGCAGTACATGAAAAGTTGGGGCCAAGGAAGATGTGGCTATTAAAGAGATTCGCATCATAAAAAGAAACAAGTACTTTGAACCAGGACAATAGGAAAAATTCCTCGAGGACATCTCAGAAAATAGCCAGACCCTACTCATTGCAGACTCAAAAGTTTAGAATGTAAACTCATTTGAAAGACCTTGCTTTAAGAAAGGAGTACTGAGGCACTCTGCTTGTCCAAGGCCACCTAGGAAGTTGTTTTCCAGGATTAATTTCACCATATGCAGTCATCCAGGGACTCAGAGGCCACTGAACCTGTGGTCCAAGTGGGCTACTGCTTAAGCTGGAAGCAGACCTTAGCATCATACACATGATACTGGTTGTGTAGGCAGCAGATTGCAAAAGTTATGGGGTCATGAAGGCTTCCACTGAGACTTCAAAGGAAATCCTGGGAAGCTAGGGCAGTGTGTGGACATGTCAGAATCCTTGTGGAAAGTTCCTGTGGGGCCAATGCATGGAACTGTGAGAGTGAAGCCAAAGCTGCAATGGAGACCCCAGGAAGTTAGATATGGCAGGATCATGGAATGTCTGCCAAGGAAAGTTGCAAGCAACGAGTAAAGCCAATCAAAGAGAATGGCCATGTGGGCTTCAGTAGGCAAGTTTTAGGCAGTGTTGTCCAATCACTCTGGAGCTCACATCATGCTGCCATGTGTCCCAGATGCCAGACATAGAGCTGAAGATTTAAGTTTAGCCCTGCTGAGTTTTGGTCTTGCTTTGGTCCAAGCCTTCCTTGGTATTCTCTTATTCCTTCCTTTTGGAACAGGAATGTTTATCCTGTGCCACTGTATTTTGGCTGTAAAATTCAGATAACACACCAGGAGACAGTAAGTTGGGAATCAGCTCAATGTTCAAAGACTATGTAGTCAGCAGAGATATTAGGAAGTCAGAGCCGAGAAAAACAAGGTCATTAAAATCAAATCCACTGAGGGAAGTGACCTATCCTGCTCCATAATCAAATTAGGGACTTTGTCAGAAGATAAGAAGCAAATTCCAGTGGGTAAGGGGCAAGCACATGCATAGACTAGTCACTAACATACCTTACAGTAACCTCTGCCTTGTTAGCATGGTAAAAAATTAACACCCCAGGGCAGAGACCAAAGATGATAAGGAGACACAGTTTGCATGAAGAGACATGATGAGGGAAAAGCACAGGTGGAACTGAAACTCAACCTCTACATGTGATGACACCAGGAAGACAGCATCCCTGTTTATTCAGTAGATGGCATAAAGGCTCATTGCATCTTTCTCCTTTGTTTGAGTCAGTCTGGGATTTCTGTCTTCCCTGTGCTGCCTCCCTTGTGCTCAAGCTTAAGGACAAAAAGCCACATCCCTGTGCTGCTATGCCTCTGTTCGATTCTTCTGATAGCACACGAGCCCATGGAATAAGTAACAAAGGGGTGAGGAACGAGGTCCAAGGGCTTGGCAGAGGTCAACTGATGCACTTCCCTGGTCTCAGATCAGTTCCAGTTCCAGCCCATTGGTGTTGCATTCAGTTCCAGGCCTGCCATGGAGTCCAGCATCCTGGCTGCACCTGGGTACTGGCCAGGTGTTTCAAGATTGTATCCAAAGGTTAGAGGGTATCAGAGGTAAAGAAAAATTAGAGGTGAGTCTCCATGCAAAAAGAGTTGAGATTTATTCAGAAAAGCAAACAACAGAGCAGGATACAAACTCGAAGAGAGAGGGAGTGCAGGAACTCAATAGTGGGACAAGTTTTGGAGGTATTTAGGCTTCTTCTTTGAAAGGACACCTTGTAGGCCAGGTGTGGTGGTGCATGGCTGTAATCTCTGTGGCTGGGGAGGCTGAGGCAGGAAAGATTCCAAATTCAAAACCAGCCTCTGCAACTTGGCAAGGTTCTAAGCAACTTAGTGAGACCTTGTCTCAAAATAAAAAATAAAATAAAAAGGGGATGGGGAGGTGGATCAGTAGTTAAGCATCCCTGAGCTCATCAATCCCTGGTTGAAAAAAATAAAAGGAAAAAGAAAAAAAGATAAAAACCTTGTAAATGGTGAACATGAGAAGCATAAAGGATTAGGGTTAATAACCTGGATTCGGTTTAATAACCTGGATTCCTTTGGTCATACAGCAGAGAGGACCACAGTGGTCTGGTTCTCAGAATCTTCAGGTTATCTACTTCATAGCATTTGATTGTATCCATATCATGGGCCTTTAACAATATTTCTCTCTAGGCTTCTTTTAATTAGTCTAAAAGGATATTCTGTAAACCAACAAAGTCAATAGGCACTAATTAACTGGACTTAAGTACTCCAATATCTATCGGACCTTTTTAATTTGGCCTGGAGAAAAACAGACCTAAGGGGTGAAAGTGAGGGTGTTCATGGAGTTTTTAGACTTGAACTTACAGTCCCTCTTTCCTTCCCTATTTGTCTCCTTTCTACCCATCCTCATGTCTTATATCCTATCTCAAACCCAGGACCTCATGAAGCTAGGCATGTACTCTACCAGTGAACCACATTCTCAACCACTAAGTTTATTTAACAGATACTTTAAAGATTTCCTTCACTTTTAATGCTGATTTGTATTTAATATATTTTACTTTTCCATTCATAACCTTCTAGATATTTGGCTTGATTCTACCTTTTGGTTCTTGTGAATAATGCTGTTAGGAACACGAATGTACAAATATCTGTTCAAATCCCAACTTTCGGTTCTTTTGGATACATATCTAAACTGGAAGTGCTGGAAGCATGGTAATTATTATCAAATTTCAAGAGACTGCAATGTTGTTTTTTACAATGGCTGTAGCATGTCACATCCTCACTAGCAGTGCACAAGGGTTTCAATTTCTCCACATTTTTATTTCCTATTCTTTTGTTGTTCTTTTTTTGCAATAGGCATCTTTTTTATTTTTATATTTTAGTTGTCAATGGACCTTTATTTTATTTATTTTTTATGGTGCTCAGAATCAAACCCAGTGCTTCGTACATGCTAGGCAAGTGTTCTAAAACTGAGCCACAACCCCAGCCTGTACAATAGACATCTTAATGGGCATCCTAATGGGTGTGAAGTGGTACCTCATTGTGGCTTTGATTTGCATTTTCCTAACAATGAGTGATGTTGAGCATCTTTTCATGTGTTTCTTGACCATTTCTACATTTTCATCTCTTTTAATTTCTTTGTCCATTTATCAGTCAGTTTTCAGTCTAGCTATTGTTGAGTTCTAGGGATTCTTTATACTCTGAATATTCTGGATATAAGCCCATAAATCAGATATATGGTTTGCAAATATTTTCCCCCATTCCATGATATACCTTTTTATTCTCTTAATAGTGTCCTTGGATAAAAGTTTTTAATTTTGATGTGATTCAACTTTTTAGTTTTTAATTTTGCTACCTGTACTTTTATTATCATCCAAGAAACTACTGCCTAAATCCAATGCCATGAAGCTTTCCACTGATTTTATTCAAAGAGTTTTAGCTTTTAGGTTTATGTCTTGGATCCATTTTGAGTTAATTTTTGTATATGATGTGAGAGTGAAATTAAATTTTAACTTTATTCTTTGCATTTGGCTATCCAGTTTTGATGGAACCACAAAAACCCTGAAGAGCTAAAAAAATGAAAAAGAAAAATTTGGAGACATCACACTCTCTGACTTCAAATAATAGTACAAAGTTATTGTAATAAAACAGTATAATACTGGCATAAAAACAGACACAAAGGCTAATGGAACATAATAGAGACAGGCTTCCTGTGAGAGTTGAATAAGATAAATGAATATTGAACTTGTCAGCCCAATCCCAGCAGTGCAAGTGTTGGAGGTTTACAGCTCAGTGGGGGCTGGGGCTGTAGCCCAGTGGCAGAGTGCTTGCCTAGCACGTGTGAGGCACTGGGTTTGAGGCTTAGCACCACCTAAAAGTAAAAACATAAAATAAAGGCATCCATCTACAGCTACAAAAAAATGTTAAAAATGCTCTGTGGATTTTAAGAGATTAGGAGACCAAAGGAAAACAAATATTACTATGTAGATCATCCTCTCCACCGTGGTTGCTAATCAATCCTTCCACCTGATGACCCATACCAGCCAACCTGAGTGTGACCTTGAAGACAGACTGGTCTGAACTTTATGGATTTTTCCAGGAAACTTCATGCTCTGCTAAAGGTTTTACAACTAATAAATGTCAAGGACGCCAGAACATAAACACTCTTACCACTTGGTTACACTCTTATGGTTTCTTTCCTGCCCTGCTTTCATCACAATTTCTGCCTTTGACTTGCTTAGCAACCTTCTTTGAGCCAATCTCCTGAGTGTATTTCAGGAACTCTGACTTCTCTCCCTCACATTGGTCCTTAAGATCTAGTTGTCTGTTGATTTAATCTGCCCACTGGTTGCTTTAACAGCATTTCAAACCCGAGCTGAGTTTTTTGGAGTTCTGCTTGGTCTCCAAGTTCTTCACCACTGGACCCAAATGGCCCATGGTACCAGGACTGGCCTTGGGGAGTTTGGAGGGTTTCTGGATGAGTAGGCTGTGGTTGAGGGGACTTGGACACCTCAAGGCCTTAGACTTGGCCTCATCCCACCCAGGAGAATTTGCCCTCTTATAAAGGACACAAAGAACCATGGTTCAGCAGAAATTTCCTGGTAGATCAAAATACCACTTCCTTTTCCTACTGACTCTCATCTTGGTCTTCTTAAGCTATAACTTTCTGATCCTGAGAAACCAGAAACTAGAAAATGTGCTAGTTGAGGAAAGCATAGATGTTGGAGAAATAAACCACATGCAAGTTGTGAATGTATCAAGGATGGTGTATTACCAATTAAAAATGTTAATATCCTGTAAGGAAGACATCCTTGTTGAGACTCCTTGGATGGCTCCCATTGTGTGGGAGGGGACCTTTAACAGTGAGTTACTACATGAGCACTTCCAGCTCCAGAATGTTACCATTGGAGTAGCTGTGTTTGCCATCAAAGAACTCCTGGTCTTCCTGAAGCTATTTCTGGAGACTGCAGAGAAATACTTCATGGTGGGATTCAGGATGAAATACTATATCTTCACTGACAACCCAGAGAGTGTTCCACTCATCCAGCTCAACGAAGGAAGGCAAATGGTCATCCTGGAGGTTCAGAGTCATGCCCACTGGCAGAACATCTCCATGTACCGCATGGATTTGATCAGCACCTTTTCCCGGTGGCGCTTCATCAAGGAGGTGGATTACTTGGTATGCGCAGATGTGGACATAGAATTCTGGAACCCTGTGAGCGTGGAGATCCTCTCCTCCTTGTTTGGCACCCTTCATCCTGGCTTCATTGGGCGCAGAAGGGACGCCTATGATTATGAACGCCTGCCTCAGTCACAAGCCCATGTTCCTGTGGATGAGGGAGACTTTTATTACACAGGAGCATTTTTTGGGGGGTCAGTGCTAGAAATTTACAAGCTTACCAAATTTTGTCACGAGGCAATGATGGTGGACCAAGCTCATAACCTAAAGAGTATGTGGCATGATGAGAGCTATTTGAATAAGTACCTGCTTTACCACAAACCCACCAAGGTCCTCTCCCCTGAGTACATGTGGGATAAGAATCTGTTGAAATTGCCTGTCTTTGCAAAAATGGATGTAGGAAGGGAACTATTCAAAAAAATCACCAAGCAATCATTGAAGGATAATGACTTCTAGCAAGAGTTCAATGAGGAACAACGACCAGGTAATGTGAATCTTCCGCCTAACATACTATCTGAAATTGGAGCCAGTTTTAGTAGTAAAGGTACAACCCACCTCCTTTTCCTGTCTAGTTGAGAAAAATTGCTGAAGCCTAGTCACATGCCACCTTTGTCTCCACTCTAACTTCTATTTAGTTTAGATCTAGGAACCACCCCTCCTTCAACATGCACATTTAGGCAGGCATGATTCCTGGGGTGGAGGTGCAGATTCCTTCAGTCACCACTCCCATGAACTTCTCTTAACATCCCTTCAGATGAATGACCCTGCTAGTCTCACTCTATCTTGACAAACTATTACAGAAAAGGAAGCTCCCAAACACACAGTCTCCTGCCTTGTGTGGCACTCACAGGAGGGCCTGCTGTGGTTGCAGGTCAAGCAGATGCATGAGTCTTCAGTTTGAAGCCAAATTAATTCCTCTTTGGATTCACTGTAAAAACTGAAAGTTTCCTTTAGTGTGCAATCGGGAAAACCATGATGCCAAATCAAAACTCTCTTTCCTCGTTGTTGGCTTCTTATCCCTACCAACCATCGCCAGCTGAGAGCCATGTAGGCTAATCCACACCACACACCCACTGACTGCTTCCAGAACATTTTCAATTCTTCATGATTTGCCAGATCCCTACTGACTTGATGCAGATTATTTTAGATGACAACAGGGAACTTGTATTTGTCATGAAAATCTCTTTTACTTAGAAATGATTTCTGTGCCCTTCCACAAAACCATTCAGTGGTCAGACATTTTGTTGTCTTGTCTCTTTTATTCTTTTTTCTTTTCCTATCTCATGTGCAAAGAGAGAAAGAAGTCACCCATGAGCCTCTGTGGCTGAAAAATGTTCATAATTATTGGGACCCTTTCCAAGTGTAACAGGTTGCAATAATAAGTTGCATATTTTCTCTATGTCAATGTTGAGCAGCCAGTTTTTACATAAGAAATATTCAGAAAAATATTTTCTCCTAATGCAAAATGAAAGTATCCTTGTGGGTCTTGCAGAGAACTGACTACCAGCCATGGCAGCAGAACCGGTCCTGAAGTCCAGGTCTTCTCCCTGTCCACACTACCCCATAGCCAAGGCTGTTTCCCCTCAAACCTTGTAGTTGTCTGTCCCACAGGGTACTTCCCCACCATTTTTACCCTGAAACTCAGTTAAAGGGGACACAGACCCTGTTTGTGTCATTTCTTGCATGCTGATTCTTCAATGGGGTGGTCATTGTAAATGTGGAAATATCCCATGGATAATCTTCACTATCTATGTGAGTTGCCTGCACTATGTTTCTCATGAGACTGTTTTAGTTTTTGAAGGACATTCTGTATATATTTGCCATTGTCTGTTATGCTAAAGTCATGTTAAAATTTCCATAACAGGAGAGTAGGAGGTGGGCTAAAGAATTATAGTTATACTTCTTTGGGGATTGAGAAGCCCACCGCGGGCACAGCACCTATCCACAAGGGTCCTCCCATCCTCATTTAACTCTCTTCCTAGGGTACCATCACCACCAGCAAGGAAAGCATTCTCCAAGTAACACTTCTGTTGAAGTTGCATGTTAAGAAAGTCCATTTGAAGCTAAACCCTTTGTGAAGATGAATCTTCACTACTGATGATTCTGCTCATGACCTGAGCTCTATCTTCCTCCCTTCCAGAAATCTACAGCTAGAATCCAGACACCTGACTAGACTGATTCTAATAAAGTAACCTTGACTCAACTTTTTGTACCCCAGGTCTGTGCACTGTGCAGAGGGTATGATGCCTGGCAGGAGATCTCAGGATATGGTAGGGAGAAGTGACATGTGTGTTATTCAAAGCATGAAGAGAGGAGTCAGGTAAAACCAGGATAAATCTAGACCCTGCTACTCACTAGCTATATGATCCTTGGCAAGCTGTTTTATTTTTCTGGGGTTATTTCCTCATTTATAAAATGGGGGTTTGAGAATTCAATTAGATAACATACACTTAATACAAGGTTTCACTAATCCAGGAGCTTAAAAATAGTTTCAGTAGCCTCAGACAGCCTTTTCTCCAGCTCTAGCCTTTGTCATTTACAGGGATTTCATCTCCCAGGTCACCCTAGCTATTTAGAAGGGCTCTGGAGATGACCTAGGTGGGTTTATCTCAAATCTCTCAGTCTAGAGGTGGCTTTCACTATTTTCTGCATGGAAACTCTGTAACATGGCTTCTCCTTCAACAACCCTCTTGTAGATTTGGTCCAAGAGGGAAGGAGAGAGGGAGTGGAGGGCAGGAGCTCACCCTTGGGGTTATCAGTGTCATGGAAGGAGCCCAGGCCTTGAATTCAGGCTGGCAAGGAATGCTGCCTGAGGCAAGTGACCTCTCTAAGCCAACTTTCAAAGATTTCAAACAGGTAGATAATTGTATTTACCAGTAGATTAGCTGTATGACAAGGATTAGGTTAGGTAAATTTGAGGTTAGAAGACAGGGACTGGCTTAGGTCAATTGTAAACTAAAATGGGACAACTGGGTTTTTTCTCCTTCAGTGGTTTAAATGTTTGTGTCCCTTTGAAAGTTCATCTTGAAACCTCACTCCTAATGAAACAGAAGTCAAGGTGGAGTCTTTAGGAGATGAATAGGCCATGAGGGCTCTACCTTCATGGATGGGATTAGCAATCCTATAAAAGGACTGGCGAGAACTAGCTAGACCTTTAGCCCTTCTGTTTCCTATTCCATGTAAGGACCCTGGATGGTTCCACTTATAAGGAACATGTTTTCAACAGACACTCAACCTGCTGTGCTTTGATATTGGACTTTTCAGACTCAAGAACTATGAGAAGTAAATTTGTAACGTTTATAAATCACTCAGCCTGTGGTATTTGGTTATAGCAGCAAAAACATACCAAGCTGTCTCCTTTTTTCTTGAGACCAGAAAAGTCACCCCCCCCCCAAAAAAATGCTAGTCTCCAGTGAGCATGGCCCACAAAAACATGGGAAAGCCAGTGATGTCTCTTTTTCTTATCTAGACGGTAAAATAAGGTCACATGCAGAGAACTGAGCTGGTCTTGGGACTTGAGCTAAAGGGGTTTTAGTCCCAGCCCTCCTCTGACCTGCTGGGCAATTAGGCATTTTAGTTCACTTGTTTGCTTATTCTAAACCTTAATTTTACATCTACCAGAATGCTGGTCACTGCCATACTTAACATTAAATGTACAGGTCAGACTAACATCCATAAAATTAACTGAGAAGTAGAAAAATTTGAACAGATGAAGGGCTAAATCATGCTCTTGTATGGGATGAATAGACATTGTATGAATACCAATTTCAAAATTAATCTAAAGTAATTTTGGTTCCTCTGAAGATCAATCTAAAGGTCATCTTAAGGAATAAATGCTTGTGGGGCTGGGGTTGTGGCCCAGGGCTTGCCTAGCATGTGCAAGGACTGGGTTTGATTTTTAGAAACACATGTAAATAAATAAATAAAATAAAGGTCCATCAATGTCTCAAAAAAAAAGGATAAATGCTTGTGATCAGTCAAGAAATTTAATGTCTAGAATTTACATCAGGAAGAAAGGAAAGTATGGGTCAGGAGGGAAATACTTAGAATTATACGGAAGTCAACATGGACAATAAAAACATAATAATAATAATTATAATAAATATTAAAGACAAAAGTGATATAAATTTCACCTGTAAAACTGAAAAAAAGAATATCAAAATTGACATTGGATACAGAATTTTACAAGTAAGAGTAAAGAGAGCTTTGTATTCTCATTTATTCTTTGAGGTTGAAAATTAGTATATAATCATCCTTAAAAGAAATATTTCCAAGCTTTAAAAAATTTTGCCTTATGACCAAGTAATTTTTCAAAACTACATAATTTCAAAAATTATTTTATAGATAAATTTTAAAAATAATCAAATGAAGCAAAATAGTCACTTAAAAGTGAAACAAGAATGGTGAAATATATTTGTAGCAATTGAAAATGTTTTTTCCCTTTTGTGCATTATGTTTTTATTTGAGTTTTCTCTCACTTATTTTTTAAAAAATGTTTTATTAGTGCATTATAGTTATATCCAATAGTGGTGTTAATTTTGACATACAAATGCATAAACAGTTTGTTCCATGTCAATCCCAGTTCTTCTCCTTTCCCTTCTCTGCTCCCTTTCCTCTACTCTACTAGTCTTCCTTCTATGTATTTACTTTTAATTGGTGGGTTATAATTATACATAAAAGTGGAGTGCATCATGATATATTTATAAATGCACATAGCACAATTTGGCCAACCTCATTTCCCAGTTCTTCTCCTTTCCCTTCCCTCCTTCTTCCTAGTCCCCCAACTCTACTCTAGAATCTCCCTTCCATTTTCAAGAAATCCCCCCTTTTCTTAACTTTATTTTAATGTGGTGCTGAGGACCTAACTCAATGCCTCACAAGTGCTAGGCAAGCGCTCTACCACTGAGCCAGGTCCCCAGCCCAAGAGATGCCCCCTTTATTATTCCTTTTTTCTCTTTATCTAGCTTCTGCATATGAGAGAAAACATTTGACATTGAATTCCTGAGTGTGACTTATTTCACTTAGCATGATGTTCTCCAATTCCATCCATTTACCAGCAAATGACATATTTAATTCTTCTTTATGGTTGAGCAAACCTCCATTGTGTGTATATATCACGTTTTCTTCATCGATTTATTTGTTTTATGGGCACCTAGGCTGATTCCATAACTTCTCTATAGTATACTGATTTTAGTTATTTTTGGATAGATACCAAAGAAGTGAGATACCTGGGTCATATGCTGGTTCCATTCTTAGTCTTTTGAGGAATTTCCATACTGCTTTCCAAAGTGGTTATACTAATTTATAGTCCCACCAACAAAGTATGAGTGTACCTTTCCCCCACATCCTTAACATCGATTGCTGTCATTTGCATCCTTGATGATTTGCCATTCCATGTGGGGTGAGATGAAATCTCAATGTAGTTTTGATTTGCATCTGCCTGAGTGCTAAGGATGTTGAAGAAAATAATGTTTTTGAAGAGCATTTAAAGGTTAAACATGTTTATGTAAAATAAAAACTCTGAATATGAACTTTTTTCCATTATTACAATAAAAAATAGAAGTATACATTAAGAAAGATAAATAACATAGATTAAAAAGAAACAGTGCTATTACCCTGACAATGGGTAATTCTCCCCTTCTTTTTACTCTTCTGTACTTTCTTGGTTTTGTAAATGAACTTGTGTTGCAATTTATTATGGAATAAATGGATTGTGTTCCCTCCAAAATCATATATTGAATCCCTAGCCCTTAATGTGACTCATTAAGAGATGGGGCCTTTAAAGAAATAAAGATTAAATGACGTCATCAGGGTGGGGTCCAAATCCAGTAAGACTGGTGTTCTTGTATGAAGAGGAAGAGACACCAGTAGTCATGTTCACAGAGAAAAGGCCCTGGGAGGACACAGGGAGAAGGCAGCCATCAACAAACCAGGAAAAAGGGCCTTAATCAGAAATCAACCTTGCTGGAACCTTATTCTTGGACGTACAGCCTCCAACACTGTGAGATCTACTTCCTTAAGTCACCTAATTTGTGTTATTTTGTCATGGCAGCCCTAGCAACCAATTCACATTTACATTCTGGGTGGGGAAAAAGATAGCAACCATGACGGTGGGCGGAAAAAATGTCTAAAAAATTTTTAAATTTTTTAATCATTTTCATGCAGATATTGGGTATTTTTTATTTGAGATTAATTTCTAGATTAATTTAACTAGAAGAATCTCTTTTGAATCAAATGATAACTTGTTTGCAAATTCCCTGGTTATATTTTTCTCCAAGTTTGAATTTTGTCTGGTACCATATCATAATTTAACAAAGGATTCTAAACAAAAGCAATCCTTGGGCTTGCAGCACAAGTGCAAGGGATGGTTAACAACTAAGTTACTTTAAAACTAAGTCTCTTTACAAAGCACCAATATTTTTAATTTGGATTTGTGGAGATCTCTTTATCAAATCAGCAATTTTTTTCCTTTTTTGCCAGGTAACACTTTGATCTTCAGAGTTCTCAGAGGTAAAGCAGTATATATGTCAAAACAAAAGTAAGATGAAAAGTTCTGATTTTTCTTAGTGACAAAAATGGTTCCAGATTTTAAAACAGCAATGAATGCTTTTTTTGGTATTTATCTGAATATGTGTGTGTATACACTCATGTGCAAGCATGATTGTGTTTGTTTCAACTTACTGTAATATTGTAGCTTTTTTAAAATTCAAAACTCTTCTCATGAAAACAATGTTATGACTGTTTACATAAAAGTCTATCACATCTTTTATGCATCTTAACTATCCTAAAAGTGTTTATTTTTAATATAACATATGTTAATAATACATGCTACTTGGGAGGCTGAGATAGGAGGATCACAAGTTTAAGGCCATCGGTGCAATATAGCAAGACCCTGACTCAAAATAAAATATAGAAAGGACTGGGGGTATAGTTCAGCAGTAGAGCACCCCTGGATTCAAACCTCAGTACCACAAAACACATTATTAGTCCACTTCCTGAAGGCATGGTAATATATAAAGAAAAGAAGTATATTTAGTTTGCAGCTCTGGAGATTCAAGATCAAGGCCCTGGCATCTGCTCAACTCTAGTGAGGGCATCGTGGCATTACAATGGTGGGAGCATGTGCAGAAGAGATCCCAAGGGTGAAGCAAGAAGCAAGAGAATGAGTGGAGAAAACTGAACTTGCTTTACAACAACCCATTCTTTTTGTTGTTGTTCTGATTAGTTATACATGACGGCAGAATGCATTTTGACTCATTGTACACAAATGGGGTACAACTTTTCATTTCTATGGTTGTACACAATGTAGATTCACACCATCATGTAATCATACATATACATAGGGTAACACTGTCTGTCTCAGTCTACTGTCTTTCCTTCCCCACTTTCTACTCCCACCCCCATTTTCCTCTATACCATCCAAAGTTCCTCCATTCTTCTCTTGCCTCCCTCCTGCCACCCCCCTAGTATGCATCATCACCCACTTATCAGAGAAAACATTCGGTCTTTGGTTTTTTGGGCTTGGCTTATTTCGCTTAGCATGATATTCTCCAACTCCATCAATTTACCATCAAATGCCATAATTTTATTCTTCTTTGTGGCTGAGTAATATTCCATTGTGTATATATACCACAGTTTCTTTATTCATTCTTCAATTGAAGGGCATCTAGGTAGGTTCTACAATCTAGCTGGGAATTGAGCAGCTATGAACATTGATGTAGCTGTATCACTGTAGTATGCTGATTTTAAGTCCTTATATAAACTGAGGAGTGGGATAGTTGGGTCAAATGGTGGGTCCATTCCAAATTTTCTGAGGAATCTCCATGCTGCTTTCCAGAGTAGCTGCACTAATTTGCAACTCCACCAGTAATGTATGAATGTTCCTTTTTCACCACATCCACACCAACTCTTCTTATTGCTTGCTTCTTGATAATAGCAATTCTAATTGGAGTTGGGTAAAACCTTAGGGGGGGTTTAATTTGCATTTCTCTACTTAATAGAGATGATGAGCACTTTTTCATATATTTGTTGATCACCTGTATATCTTCTTCTGTGAAGAGTCTGCCCAGTTCCTTAGCCCATTTATTGATTGGATTCTTTGTATTTTGGGTATAAAGTTTTTAAAGTTCTTTATAAATTCTGGAGATTAGTGCTCTGTCTGAAGTGTGTGTGGAAAAGATTTTCTCCCACTGTAGGCTCTCTTTTCACATTATTGATTGTTTCCTTTGCTGAGAAAAAGCTTATTAGTTTGAATCCATTCCATTTATTGATTCTTGCTTTTATTTCTTGCACTTTGGGGGTCTTGGTAAGGAAGTGTGGTCCTAAGCCAACAGGATGAAAATTCGGACCTACTTTTTCTTATATTTGGTGAAGGGTCTCAGGTCTAATTCCTAGATCCTTGATCCATTTTTAGTTGTGAGAGATAGGGGTTTAATTTCATTTTAATGCATATGAATTTCCAGTTTTGACATCACCATTTGTTGAAGAAACTATCTTTTCTCCAATTGCATGTTTTTGGCACCTTGTCTACTATAAGATAACTGCACTTGTGTGGGTTTGACTCTGTGTCTTCTATTCTGTACCATTGGTCTACCTGTCTATTTTGGTGCCAATACCATGCTGTTTTTGTTACTATTGCTCTATAGTAGAGTTTAAGGTCTGGTGTTATGATACCTCCTGCATCACTCTTCCCGCCCAGGATTTCTTTGGCTATTCTGCATCTTTTGTTCTTCCAGATGAATTTCATGATTGGTTTCTCTATTTCTATGAGGAATGTCATTGGGATTTTAATTGGAATTGCATTAAATCTGTATAGAGCCTTTGGAAGTATGGCTGTTTTGATATTAATTCTGCCTATCCAAGAACAAGGGAGATCTTTCCATCTTCTAAGGTCTTCCTCAATTTCTTTCTTGAATGTTCTGTAGTTTTCATTGTAGAGGTCTTTCACCTCTTTTGTTAGATTGATTCTCAAGTATTTTTTTTTGAGGCTATTGTGAACAGAATTGTTTCTTGCATTTCTCTTTCAGATGATTCATCACTTATGAATAGAAAAGCATCAGATTTATGTGTGCTGATTTTATATCCTGCTATTTTGCTGAATTCATTTATTAGGTCTAGAAGTTTTCTGATGGAGTTTTTGGGATCCTCTAAATATAGAATCATGTCATTGGCAAATAGTGATAGCTTGAGTTCTTCTTTTCCTATTAGTATCCCTTTAATTTCTTTGTTCTAATTGCTCTGGCTAGTATTTCAAGCACAATGTTGAATAGAATTGGTGAAAGAGGGCATCCCTATCTTGTTCCAGTGTTTAAAGGGAATGCTTTCAGTTTTTCTCCATTAAGAATGATGTTGGCCATGGGCTTAGCATAAATAGCCTTTACAATGTTGAGGTATGTTCCTAGTATCCCTGTTTTTTCTAGGGTTTTGAGCATAAAGAGGTGTTGTATTGTCAAACGCTTTCTCTGCATCTATTGAAATAATCATATGATTCTTAACCTTAAGTCTATTAATGTGATGAATTACATTTATTGATTTCTGGATGTTGAACCAACCTTGCATCCCTGGGATGAACCCCACTTGATTGTAGTGAACTATCTTCTTAATATGTTTTTGTATGCAATTTGCCAGTTTTTGTTAAGGATTTTTGCATCTAGGTTCATCAGAGATATTGGTCTGAAGTTTTCTTTCCTTGATGTGTATTTGTCTGGTTTTGGTATTGGAGTGATAGCTAGTATCCCTCCTTTTCTATTTCATGAACACTTAGAGGAGTATTGGTGTAAGTTCTTCTTTGAAGGTCTTATAGAACTCAGCTGAAAATCTGTCTGGTCCTGGGCTTTTCTTGGTTGGTCAGCTTTGGATGGTTTCTTCTATTAATTGCTTGAAATTGATCTGTTTAAATTGTGTATGTCCTCCTGGTTCAGTTTGGGAGGATCAAATGTTTCTAGAAATTTGTCAAAATCTTTGAGATTTTCTATTTTGTTGGAATATAGATTTTCAAAGTAGCTTCTAATTATGTTTTGTATTTCAATGGGGTCTGTCATGGTATTTCCTTTTTCATCACAAATATTAGTAATCTGAGCTTTCTCTCTCCTTATCTTTTTTAGTGTGGCTAAGGGTTTATCTATTTTACTTTTTCAAAGAACCAACTTTTTGTTTTGTCTTTTGTTTCAATTTCATTGATTTTAGCTCTGATTTTAATGATTTCTTGTCTTCTACCACTTTTGGTGCTGTTCTGTTCTTTTTCTAGGGCTTTGAGATGTAATGTAAGGTCATTTAGTTGTTGAATTTTTTTTCTTTTCTTGAAAGTGATCCATACAATGAATTTTCCTCTTAGTATTGCTTTCATAGTGTCCCAGAGATTTTGATATATCATCCTTCCCATTTACCCCTAAGAATTTTTTAATCTATTCCCTGATGTTTTCTGTTATCCATTATTCATTCAATAGCATATTATTTAGTCTCCAGGTGTTGGAGTTGTTTATGTTTTTTATTTTGTCATTGATTTCTAATTTCATTCCATTATGATCTGATAGAATACAAGGTAGTATCTATTCTTTTGCACTTACTAAGGGCTGCTTTGTAGCATAACATAAGGTCTATTTTAGAGAAGGATCCATGTGCTGCTGAGAAGAAAGTATATTTGCTCGTTGATGGATGGATATTCTATATATGTCTGTTAAGTCTAAGTTATTGGCTGTGTTATTGAGTTCTGTGGTTTCTTTGTTTAGTTTTGTTTGGAAGATCTATCCAGTGGTGAAAGAGGTGTGCTAAAGTCACACAGAATTATTGTGTTGTGGTCTATTTGATTCCTGGAATTGAGAAGGATTTGTTTGATGCACATAGATCACCATTGTTTGGGGCATAAATATTGTTTATGTCCCAAAGGATCATTATGTCTTCCTGATTTATGGTTCCCTTAAGCAGTATGAAATGTCCTTTTTTATTTGCTTATTGATTCATTGAACACAAATGGAGTACAGAAAAATATGGAACGCTTCACGAATTTGAGTGTCATCCTTGCACAGGGGCCATGCTAATCTTCTCTGTATCGTTCCAATTTTTAGTACATGTGCTGCCGAAGCGAGCACTGAAATGTCCTTTTTAATCCACTCTGACTAACTTTGGCTTGAAGTCCACTTTATCTGAAATAAGGATGGAAACCCCCACTTTTTTACTGAGTCCATGTGCCTGGTAGGTTTTTTCCCATCCTTTCATCTTTAGTCTGTGGATGTCCTTTTCCATGAGATGAGCCTCTTGGAGGCAGCATATTGTCGGGTCTTTCTTTTTAATTCAATCTGCCAGTCTATGTCTTTTGATTGATGAGTTCAGGTCATTAATGTTCAGGATTATTACTGTGATATGATTTGTATTCCCAGTCATTTTGGCTTAGTTTTCATTTTTAACTTGACTTGGTTTCTCCTTTGATTGGCTTTTTCTTTAGGGTAGTTCCTCCCTTTGCTGACTTACATTGTTTTTTGTTTCTTCCTCATGGAATATTTTGCTGAGACTGTTCCATAGCACAGGCTTTCTATGTGTAAATTCTTTTAATTTTTGCTTGTCATGGAAGGATTTTATTTTGTCTTCAAATATGAAGGTTAGCTTTGCTGGATAAAAGATTCTTGGTTGGCAACCATGTTCTTTCAGAGCTTGAAATGTATTGTTCCAGGCCCTTCCAGCTTTTAGGGTCTGCGTTGAGAAATCTGCTGATAACTGTATTGGTTTTCCCCTACGTGTAATCTGATGCTTTTCTCTTGCAGCCTTTAAAATCCTATCTTTATTTTGTATGTTATGAATTTTTATTGTGTCTTGGTGTGGATCTGCTGTAATTTTGTGCATTTGGTGTTCTGTAAGCCTCCTTCCATTTCATTCTTCAGGTTTGGGAAATTTTCTGATATTATTTCATTGAGTAGGCTTTTCATTCCTTTGGTTTGTATCTCTGTGTCTTCCTCAATCCTGACAAGTCTTAAATTTGGTCTTTTCATGACATCCCATAGTTCTCGGAGGTTCCATTCACGATTTCTTACTATCTTCTCTGTTTGATCAACTTTATTTTCAAGATTAAAAATTTTGTCTTCATTGTCTGGTTCTGAAGTTCTATCTTCCAAGTGATCTAATCTGTTGGTGATGCTTTCCATTGAGTTTTTTTATTGGGTTTATTGTTTCCTTCATTTTAAGAATTTGTTTATTTTTCAGAATCTCTATCTCTTTGTTGAAATGACCTTTTGCTTCCTACAGTTGCTCTTTCAACTGCTTACTTAGTAATCAATCATTGCCTGCATTTGCTCTCTTATCTCATCCTTTGCTTCATGAATTATTTTAATCATGTATATTCTGAACTCCTTTTCTGACATGTCTTCTACCAAGCTGTCATTGGATTCTATTAATGTAGAATTTTGGTTTGTTTGAGACATTTCCTTGTTTTTTTATGTTGTTCATGCATCTTCCCCTCTAGCAGTGCAGATCTGGGGTATTGAAGTTTCCCCCCATAGGCTTATAGTGACCCTGCAGGTTTCCAAAACCTCTTCTTTAAGGGGGAGATCAATATTAGCAGCACCAGTACAGACAATATGTAGCCCTAAATCAAATAGCCCCTATGAAGACATTAACAATATTGTCATAATAGAGAGAATGAGTTCAATTATTATTATTTTGTTATTATTTTGACCAGTTTCTTTTTTTTTATTCACAAAGTTCATATAATCTTACATCTACATAGGGTGATGCTGTCTGTCTCAGTCTACTATTTTTCCTTCACCCATCCCCTCCCATCCCATTTTCCTCCACACCATCCATACTTCCTCCATTCTTTCCTATCCCCCCAT
>JAJEJO010004754.1:429899-443631 GCA_020662805.1 Glaucomys volans
CCCCCCCCCCATTATGTATCAGCATCCACTGATCAGAGAAAACATTTGGCCTTCAGTTTTTTGGGTTTGGCTTATTTCACTTAGCATGATATTCTCCAACTCAACCCATTTACCAGCAAATGCCATACTTTTATTCTTTTTTATGGCTGAGTAATATTCCATTGTGTATGAGTTCAATTATTATCTATAGTATAAATTACATTTTCAATGAAGTCTGTAGTTTCTAATGAAGGACAAAGAGGATGGGAAGGGGTTTAGTATGTAACTTTTAATGGGTTAAGAAAAGAGTAAACAGAAGTTCTAGATCATAGGAAGAGTGAAAGCGTAATCAAAAGAAGGTGGTTGCTAGCATGAGAAAAGAGAGAGAATCTGAGGAAACAGGTAAACAAAAGGAAAATAGAGCAAGAAAAATACAGAAATAAAAGCTTAAAATTTTTCAAAAAGGAGAAAAAAATTCTACACTCTAACAGTCATACTATTCAAACCTCCCAGTCTTCAGTAGCCTGGTGCATGAGAGGTACCTGACAATGAGTTTCCAGTCTCCAGAGGGCATCTCAGGATGGGATTTGCCCCACCTCAAGATGGCAGCTTCTGCTTCCAGGATAATCCAAGATGGCCACACTGGCTTCCAAATGTGTTGGCAAATGGGGAGCTGAAGTGCAGGGCATGGGTGCTGAGTCCGTGTGGGGTGTGGGTGGTCAGTCAGGGGTCCTGGAGGCAGGGTGCAGTCAGACCAGGGGACGTGCAGATCCTTGCTATTGACCCAAAATGGCGACAGCCATATGTAACCAAACCTGTGGGTACTGTGACAGTGGACTTCCAGGCAACAGCAGGCAGCTAGCAATCTGCTGGTGGTCTGTAGGTGGTATGCAGGCTATCAGCAGATGATCAGCAGGTGGACCTTGGCAGGTGAAAGGCAGATAATGGGCAGGCAAGAGGCAGGCAAATGGGAAAATGGCAGATGATAGGGGGCAGTCAAAAGCAATCTGAACTCAAAAAGTAGTCAATATGCTGGCAGATTGTGGACAAATGGGGTAAACAGCAGGGGATTGATGAGCAGCAAAGACTGCCTCACAGAGAAACAGATTTTCCTCTGCTTGAAACAAAAGTTATGGAGTGACCAGGAACACAGCCTCCCTTTAGTCCACCATCTTGGATCTCCCTCCCAAGATGTTTTTCAAAGTATAGGTTATGCAACATTTTTGAGTGTTAAAAGTGAATGAGTTTCTAATATACCATATTGCTAGAATTAAAATCCAATGTTTAATTCTTTCAAGAGTACTTTAATATAGTCATATACCACATAAGAAAATTTTGGTCAATGATGGACTGCATGTATGACAGTGGTTCCATGAGGCTAAAATGCAAATGAAAAATTCCCATTATCTACTGAAAACACATAACTGAAGAAGAGGCATGAGAGCAGGGAACTGTAGGAGAAGAAAAAGGAGAACACCCAAGAAAAGTCACAGTGAAGAATTTAGCAAAGCTTTTGAAGACCTCAATAAGTTCCTTTAAACGTTTGAAAACATGAACCCCCAACACCAAAAGGTTTTCATTAGTAGATAGAGAGGCATTTATGGTGCATTATCTGCTTATAAACAAATCTATGATGAATAAAACCAAGCACAACCACCACAGACCTTTTCTTTCTAAAGATAAGTCTCAAGTGGATCCTTCAGAAGAAATTCCAGGGGAAGGCATTGTTATCATGAGATGAGAGCTCCATCTGTGTGATTATAAAGACTTTCCAGTGAAACAAGAGGTGAAGGTGGAAGATGGTGATATGATCATCTTGAACCTGTGTAGGGCTAGGCAATATGGGTGTATTTTAGTTCTTAACAAAAAAGTTTTAAAAATGAAAAATACCTTTGCTTTATTTCTTTTTATGTGGTACTGAGGATTGAACCCAGTGCTTTACACATGCTAGGCAAGTGCTCTCCTACTGAGCTGCAACTCTAGCTCCTGTAACCCATTTTCTTAAATTTAATTTTTTAATTTTTTTTTTTTTTTTTTTTTTTTTTGCGGTGCTGGGGATTGAACCCAGGGCCTTGTGCTTGCAAGGCAAGTGCTCTACCAACTGAGCTACATCAATGTTCATAGCTGCCCAATTCACAATAGCTAGATTGTGGAACCAACCTAGATGCCCTTCGATAGATGAATGGATAAAGAAACTGTGGTATATATACAAAATGGAATATTACTCAGCCATAAAGAAGAATAAAATTATGGCATTTGCAGGTAAATGGATGATGTTGGAGACTGTTAAGCTAAGTGAGATTAGTCAATCCCCAAAATCCAAAGATTGAATGGTCTCTCTGATAAGTGAATGACGATGCATAACGGGGTGGAAGGGTGGCAAGAATGGAGGAAGGATAGATAGCATAGAGGGAAGGGAGGGGTGGGGTTGGGGTGGAGGGGTAATAACAACAGAATGTGTGACAGACATCATTGCCCTGTGTACATGTATGAATGCACAGATGGTGTGACTCTACTTTGTGTACAACCAGAGAAACAACAGCTGTACTCCATTTGTGTTCAATGAATCAAAATTAAATAAATTAAATAAAAAAATAAAAATAAATTAAAAATTTGAAATAGATAAAGCTTATAGAATAAGGATGTAAAAACTGCTTTGTCTATCTGTAAAATGTTTGTATTTTAAGCTGTTATTACCAAAGAGTATAAATTCTTAAGAATACAAAACAACTTTATAAAGTAAAAAAGTTACATTAAATATCTCTCCATAAATAATGGACAGATTGAACAGGTAGAAAAGCAATGAGGACATAGTTGAATTCAAGAGCACCATCAGTCAACTGAATATAATTGATATCCATAGACTACATCATTCAACACCAGAAGAGTGTATGCTTGTGCTCAGATCATGGGGAACATTTACCAATATGGAATGCACTCTGGGCCGCAAAAATACCTTATCAAATTTTCAAAGCATAGATATCATACAATGTATGCTCTCAGACCGCAATAAAATTAAATAAGAAATCTGTGTGTGCTAGCTATAAAAATCCCAAAATACATAGGATGAAACAATACACTTCTATGACATCTGGATTAAAGAGGAAATCTCAGGAGAAAAAAATATGCAGAACTAAAGAAAATTGAAAATGTAACCTATTTCAAGCTGTGGAATACAGCAAAAGCACTGCTTATAGGGGAATTGACAGCAATGAACACATGTACTAGGAAAGAAGAAACAAAAAGAATAATCTAAGCAAATTGGAAAATTAGAAAAGAGAAAGGTAAATCAAAAGCATGCAGAAGGAAAGCAATAATAAAAATCAGAGCAAAAATAAATAGAACTGAAAGTAGGAAATCAATAGAGAAAATTTTAAAATCCATAAAACCAAAAGTGGATCCCTGGTATGTTAGGACAGGTTGAATCCACTCTTCTCATCCATCTTAAGGTGGTGGAAGTTCATGAACTTGTGTTTGAGCGGTGGTGTGTGGCCTCCCTAAATGTCTGTGTGAGAGATGACTGGTCAGAGGACTATGGTGCTATACCTGTCTACATTGGGAGGCATGGACAATTTTCTTCATTCACACAGATAAAAGAGGTGGAGTTATAATTTTTACATAAAACTGATTTTATTAGGATAGCATGCTAGGAGAAAGAGTGGGGCTGACTACCATTGCCGTTCTCTGAACCTCTCTGAATACTTCTCTCATCAGGCCTAACATAGCTCATATTCTTTTGCAAGGCCACAAGTCTCACCCGTTGTATGATGGTGGACAAGGCCCGCTGGATCTGAAACCACAAGCATTCCTCTGCTTCGTTGCACATGTACTCTGGGGAGAGGACTTTGGTGGGTTTGTGGTAAAGTAGGTACTTGTTCAAGTGGCTCTCATCATGCCACACAGCTTCAATGTGATTGGTTTGATCCATCATCATGGCCTGGTGACAGGCTTTGGTGAGCCTATAGACCTCTGGCACAGAGCCCCCAAACAAGGCGGCTGTGTAATAGAAGTCCCCTTCATCCGCTAGAATAGAGGCCTGTGACTGAGGGTCGCGTTCATAGGGGAACATCTGCCTGTTTATCGCATAGTAGGCAGGATGGAGAGTGCCGAACAAGGAGGAAAGGATCTCCACACCCACGTGGCCCCTGAACGTCACGTCCACATCTACACAAACAAGATAATTCACCTCTCTGTGGAAGCGCTCCTGAGAAAAAATGCTGATTGTTTCCATGCGGCTCATGGAGATGTCCTGCCAGCGGGGATAGCTCTGGACTTTGAGGATGACCATCTGCCTTCGTTTCTGGAGCAGGATTTGAGGAACACTGTCAGGTTGGTCAGTGAAGATGTAGTAGTTGACCCTGTGACCCACCATGAAGTGTCCCTCTGCAGTCTGCAGGAACGCCTTCAAGTAGCCTATATACCTTCCTACTGCAAACACAGTTAACCCAATGGTAACATTGTGACGTTGGAATTGCTCATCCAAAATGTCAATGTTGAAAGTTCCCTCCCACACAATGGGGGCGAGCCAAAGGGTCAAAACAGGGACATCTGTCCTAGGGGCTCTTAGCACGTCTGGCTGTGGATATACTATTCTTGATAATTTTATGGCTTGGGGACCATGATGTTCTCCAACAGCCATCCTTGCCCCCGCTTGCCTGCTTTTAAGAATCTGGCTCTTCAGGTTTAAGTAATCATAACCAAAGAAGTCCACAGCAAGAGCCACTAGGAGAACAAAAGTCACCAGATGCACTGAGCGGCACTGCCAGTGTAGAGTCCTCAGCAGCTTGTCCATGACTCCACTTCTGACTGTTGCAGCCTGGATCTCTCCGATGCTGTTAGCCGCCCACTTCTCCTTGACCATCTGCCCACAGCAGTGTCTTGGGTGAGATGAGGCAGAATACGTGTCTCACAAGGCACCCATGGCCCCTGCTCTCCTCCTGAGGCTCTACCACAGTGTAAGGGGCACCTGAGAGCAGGCTGGCCAGTGTCTCCCAGTGAAGGAGGGCTCTGGGGCTGTCAGAAAACTGGTAGATTCAGGTCTGGTTGGAGATCATGTGAAGAACCAGGCTGCAGGTCTCAGTTCACCTGCAAACAGAACTTCTGGGCCAGAATGCAGAGAGAAGTCAGGGCTCCTGAAACAGGTTGAGGAGGCTACTGAGCAGATGAAAGACAGATTGTGATGAAAGCAGAAAAGGGCGGGTGCGGGTCAGAAGGCTTGTGCTCTGGCCTGTCCTTGACACTAGCTGTGAAACTTCCATTAGCCCTTAGATTATTAGAAATCCTTTACTGTCAAGGCCCAACTGTCTTCAGGTTACATCCTGAAGTTACAGCAGGCTGACGTGGTCTATCATTTAAGAAGCCTGATCTGGGAGCCATGGTAGAGGAGACTATGACTTTGGATCTAGGATTACTTTCATTTATACCCCTATTGGTCACACAATATTTCACTGGGAATTTACTCACTAATCCTTCCATTGTGCTTAGAATTGGGTGGATAAACAATGTGCGTTATCTTGTGACTCCTCGGAACAAGGCTGAGCATAATAATCCTCCCTCAAAGAGTCGGGTGATTGGGACATGACCACATGGAAGCCGGTAAGTGCCGAAATTCAGTAACTGGCCAGACCCCAAAAGTGGAATAAATCTGACACACAGTATTCTGATATACTGTCTCACTGGTGTATCCTTTGGGGTTCTTTTTTTTTTTTTTTCCTAAGTCACTTGTTTTGATATATGCCTTATGCTTCCATGTCAGTTGATTCTCAGAGCTCTTGAAATGGGGAATGAAGTCTAAGTCTTCATTAATTTCAGACTTACCGTATTGTCTACAAACACAAATCCTCTTTCAGTAGATCTAGGCACTTCCAAGCATTTGCCTCCTGAAAGATGAAGCCTTTGACATACATCTTTTCCCACTGTAAGACCAACAACATGTAAAAAGGAGGCCCATGGACTGGGGATATAGCTCAGTTGGTAAAGTGCTTGCCTCACATGCACAAGGCCCTGGTTTCAATCCCCAGCACCACAAAAAAACCAACCAAACAAACAAAAAAACACATCAAAAAGGAGTCCCACAGTGGATAGAAAGCACCGGCCTCTTGCACAATGAACTGCTTTGTCAGGTCTTGTTTCTGTCCTCCCAAAGGGGAGGGAGCTGGAGACATTGTTTATTCCTGGATTTCTGAAAACTCATTAAGGAAGTTATGAGCATGTCAGGAAAGGTAAGGATGAATATGTTTTAATTAAGTGTGCTTTAAAGCACTGTCATTTTTTTTATTTTGGCAAAAAATGTGGTTGAGGTTTTCCTAGGGATTGCATTGAATGGATATATTTTATTTGTGTTTTCTTTTTCCTTTTTTTTTTTTGTTACAGATTTGGAACCGGGGATTGAACTCAGGGACACTCAGCCACTGAGCCACATCCCCAGCCCTATTTTGTATTTTATTTAGAGACAGGGTCTCACTGAGTTGCTTAGGGCCTCGCTAAGTTGCTGAGGTTGGCTTTGAACTTGCGATCCTCCTGACTCAGTCTCCCAAGTCGCTTGGATTACAGGCGTGTGCCACCACGCCCGGCTATTTGTGTTTTCTTTAACCACATTTTATATATTTCACTATATAAGTCCTTTGCATCATTTAAGTATTTTTTGATGCTATGGTAAATATAGTTATTTTCTTATATAACATTGAATTGTATATTGTTAGTGTTTAAAAATGCAACTGATTATTTGTTCTAATTAGTTATACATGACAGTAGAATGCATTTCGACACATCATACATAAATGGAGTATAACTTCTCATTTATTTGGTTATACATGATGTCGCTACACAGGTCACATAATTGTATATGCACACAGGGTAATAATGTCCAATTCATTTTATCATTCCTACCCCCGTGCCCCCTCCCCTCCCTTTACTCCCCTTTGTCTAGTCTAAAATACCTATGTCCCCCCCCACTGTGAATTACCATCCACATATCAGAGAAAACATTTGGCCTTTAGTTATTTGGGATTGACTTATTCTGCTTATAATATTCTCCAGTTCTATCCATTTACCAGCAAATGCCATAATTTCATTCTTCTTTAAGGCTGAGTAATATTCAATTGTATATATATACCACAATTTCTTTATCCATTCATCTGTTGAAGGGAACCTAGGCTGTTTCCATAGTTTAGCTATTGTGAATAGAGCTGCTATAAACATTGATGTGGCTGCATCACTGTAGTATGCTGATTTTAAGTCCTTTGAGTATAAACCTAGGAGTCGGATGACTGGGTCAAACAGTGGTTCCATTCCAAGTTTTCTGAGGAATCTCCATACTGCTTTCCATAGTGGTCACACCAATTAGAAATGCAATTGATTTTATGTTTTGATTTTGTATCATGCAAATTTTTTATTAGTTCATTTTAATTCTACATAATATTAGGGTTCATTTTGATATAATTAAATAAGCATGGAATGTAATTTGCTCTAATTCAGTCCCCAGCGCTTCTCCTTTCTCTCCTCTCCTCTCTCCCCATTGCCTTACCTCTACTCTACTGATTTTTCTTCTATTTATTTATAATTTTTTAAAATTAGTGCCTCGTAGAATACGTGAAGGTGAGATTTGCTGTGGTATATTCATATATGTACATGGAAATTCATGTTAGATTCATACAACGGTTCTTTCCTTTTTCCATTCCTCCTCCTTCCCCCTCAATCCCCTTGCTCTACTCCATTGACCTCTCTTCTCTTTTCATGGAATTCCCAAACACATACATTTTCTTTTTCTCTTCTTTTTTTCTTTTTTCCCCATTATTTTGGTCTAGCTTCCAAATATCGGAGAAAACCTTTGACCTTTGTCTTTCTGGGTCTGGTTTATTTCACCTAGCAAATGCCATGATGTCATTCTTCTTTACGGCCAAGTAATACTCCATTGTGTATATATACCACATTTTCATTATCCATTCATTTGTTGACAGGCACATAGGCTGATTCCATAGCTCAGCTATTGTGAATTATGTTG
Source organism: Glaucomys volans (assembly GCA_020662805.1). Lineage (NCBI taxonomy): Eukaryota > Metazoa > Chordata > Mammalia > Rodentia > Sciuridae > Glaucomys > Glaucomys volans. The sequence goes on from JAJEJO010004754.1 coordinate 437,881, forward strand.
CTATAAACATCGATGTGGCAATGTCACTGTAGTATGCTGATTTTAAGTCCTTTGTGTACAGACTGAGTGGGATAACTGGGTCAAATGGTGGTTCCATTCTAAGTTTTCTGAGGAATCTCCATATTGCTTTCCAGAGTGGTTGCGCTAATTTTCATGCAAATTTTCTTAATTTGTTTATTGGTTCTAACAGGATTTGTGTGTGTGGAATCATTAGAGTTTGGCAATATAAAATCACATCATCTCTGAGTAGTGATAGTTTTACTTCTTTTCAAATTAGATGTTTTTTAAAATTTGTCTTTCCTAGTTGTTCTTGCTAGGATTTCCCATAGTTGAATAGAAGTGTTGACAGTGAACATATATGCCTCATTCTTAGATTTTAGAGGAAAAGTTCGTTCACATTATATAGTAACACATATGAAGAAACAAATATCTCTAATAATGGTAATACATAAGCAAATATAAAAGTCAGTTTTAGTGCATTTTTGGCTTGGAAGTCCACTTCTAAAATTTCTTACATAATATAAAGTCAAACGCATAAAAATTAATTAAAAATATACATTACAGGGCCCACAATGCATAAAGATGTAACTACAACAATAAAATAAAAAGGGGAGGGGCTATGTAGTAGATATTTTATTTGCCACTGAAATTAACTTGTACTAAATGCAAACTAAACTATAAATTTAGGATGTTAAATGTAATTCCCATGGAGATCACAAGGAAATGAAACTAGAATAAAAGTAGTTCATAAAAAATCAATTAAACACAAAAAGTCAGAAATGGAGGAAAAGAAAGACAAAAGAGGTATAGGACATACACAAAACAAATGGAAAATGGTAGAAGTTCTTCTTTATCAGTTATTATTTGAAATTTAAATGGATTAAACCCTTCATTTAAAATGCAGAGTGGAAGAATGCATTAAAAAAACCCCAAGGTATAACTATACACTATCTAAAAGAGACTCATTTAGATCCAAAGGCACAGATTGAAAGTGAAAATATGGAAAAAGTTACCTGATATATATAGTAACCAAATGAGAGTATAATATCACATAAATAGTACTAATGAGAGTACTAATATCACATAAATAGTACAAGCAAATAGTACAAATGAGAGTACTAATATCACATAAATATGGCAAAAAACATTATAAGAGCAAAGGAAAGACATTGAATGCTGAAGAATCAGTTTATCAAGAAAATATAACAATGATAAAAAGTTAAGATCTAATACAGCCAACTCAAGAATGCAAAGTTGGTTTAAGTATTAAAAAACGAATAACATGTACTGAATTATCACTCTGTGCCCCAGAAATATTTGTGATTAAAATAATATTTTAAAAGGTGAGGTAATTCTCATATTAGGGAGAAAAGTCATATGATAATCTCAAATCTGTGTGTACAGTAACTGACAAAAATTGAATATCCTTTTCCAAAAAATGTCTTACCATATAGGAATTGAGGGTAGTTTCTTTTATCTGATAAAGTACATTTACAAACCAAACGAAACTAAAAAACCCAACAACTTCAGTTAACAGCATACTGAACACTTTCCCACTATGTAACCTGAAAAAGCACGTCCATTGTTTCCACTTGTATTCAATATTTACTGAAGATCTAAGCAAATATGAAGATAAGAAAAAGAAATGAAAGGCATACATACATATTAAACAGGAATATGTAAAACTAACTTTATTCATTGGGAACATGAATATGTATGTAGAAAATTCTAAGAAATCTACAAAAAAAACCCAAATTAGAATAAATTTAGTAATAATAAATAAAAATAATAGTAATAAAAATAATTAAAAATAAATAAATTTAGCTTATAAGATTAACATATAAAAAGCCATCTGTATATTCCATTTGCTGCTAGTAAACAAACAATTAAAATGATATTTGAAAGATTACATTTCTAACAGCACTGAAATATTGTAAAATGCTTAGGAATAAATAGCAAATGTCGTACAAGACCCATACACCAAAACCTACAGAATAGGAGTTAGTAAACTTTTTATGTCAAGGATCACACAGGAAATACTACAGGATTTGCAATTTATGTATATCCACATTTCTTTTCTTTTCACAAGCTTTTAAAAATTTCAACACCATTCTAATCTCATTTTCATCATAAGAACAGGCTATGGGTCAAGTTTTTTCCCATGGGCTGTAATTTATGAGATCATGCTATAGAACATTATCTGAGTGGAAAAAATTTTTTAAAGACCTAAATATAAGAAATATAAGAAAAGTTGTATCATGCTTGTAGACTGGAAAAGTTAAACTTGGTGGTTGTTAATCTTGGATAGGATACTGAAAGCAGACCTTTGGGATTCTATCAGAGATCTTGGTGCAAATCCCTGCCTAAGTGATGTCTATATCATAGTTGGAGGGAAGAATGTCAACAAACATGATAAAGAAGTAACTTATTTTGTAGGCTAGTTGATAATAACTGCTATAAAAACTAAAAAAGTTTGTGGAGAACTGAGTTTGCAGATAGGGAGAAGCATAGATTGGTTTCTATTTTTACATGAGAAAGACAGGGTATCACTCACTAAAGAGTTGAGTGACTCACAAAGGTCACAAAGGGAAGAAAAATCCAAATAACAGAAACAGCCACTGCAAAGATACCCTAAAAGAGTGCCTGGTGTCCTCGCGGAGTAGTTATTAAGATGAAATAGAGTCAACAAGCATAAGAGTAGAAGAGTGCAGAGAGGACAGCACATGGTCTGTGAGGGCCTTGCAGGAAATCATAAGAAAGCTGCCATTTACTCAGAGATGGGGGTAATTAAAGGGTTTAGAGAAAAGGATGGCCTGATCTGATTTCATTTTTGACAGCACTGTTCTTCACCTGGGAGTGAGCATGGAAGCAACAAGAGTCAGGAGGTTGAAGCCACAGGCCAGGTGGGAGATAATGATGGTGTGGACTCAGCAATAGTGATGGAATATGATTTCTGGCCTGTCTCTATTTCTTTTCCATCTGATACTCTCATTAGGTTCATGTTTGCATGCTTAATGGCATCTCAGAATTCATCATAGAAGTAATCCAGTTTGGACTTCTCTTTGTATGGAGGTTTTGACTGCTGATTTAATCTCTTTAAATCTCTTATGATCTGTTCAGATTTTCTATTTCTACTTGAGTCCATTTTGGAAGTGTTTCCAATAACATGTCTATTTTATTGAATACATATACAATATATGCTGCTTTTGTGTTCATTTTTTACACAGAAATATGTTCTTTTCCCTATATGTCAGTGGAAAATAAAAGATATACAGAAGAATTTGAATATGGTAAGGAGTTTATGATACAGATAAAAAATACTGAGAAAGAACTAATCTGCTTATTGGGTTACACGTTTGTTGGGTAGGAGCAAAAATGGTTATAAGAACCTCTAAGAAGAAGAATAAACTAGACAGAACAAGAGGTTACATAAAATTTTAAAAGTGGAAGAAATTATAAACATTTTATTTTTAAAGAAAAATGAAAGTTTATATTTTTAAAGTTATTTCATACTTATATACTTTTAGATTTATTAACCAAATAAATTAAGCATCATCCAAGGACATGGGCAAATTCTGCATGACCTCTGGGTTTTGTGTTTTGATCCAACATTAGATTTCATTTACATCTTGTTTTGCTAGATTTTTCCTATGCACACACCAGGGCTGGGAAAATACATTCATCCTACTTTACAGAAAGCATATGATCAACTTGTAAACACTACCTCTGTACCTTTGTATTTACTGTTCATAGCTACTCACCAGCTTCTAAAAACAAAAATAAAATTTAAAGACAGAAGGCTAAGACAGAAAGGTGAGGGGACCTGGTTGATTAACACAACTCTATTGGACTGAATATCTTCATTTTCCCCTCTGGATTTTCCTGTCACTGTATGGAAAGGAAGGAACTTCTAAAAACTCAAGGAGAATGGTCTGAGGGATTTAACCTTGATAATGCCTTCATTTCTGTTAGTTTATGCAAACAATGTGATGGACATTTTCCTTTATGGGTGAAGAAATGAAGTTCATTTTCACAATGCAGCTTCATTTTTGCTGTGCTCTTTACTTTCATATTTGGTAAGGAGAGATATGTGCATGAAACCATTATCTGTGCCGTATTAATGACATAATCAATTGAGGGGTGATATGAGATATGGGGGAGATTCAAATGTGAAGTGATGAAGCATGTTTGAATATTGTAGGGATGTTCCTTGGTGCTGGCAAACATTATTTGGGAAGCCCAAGGCCCTTCTCCATGTTCTCCCAGCACCCCCTGAATTTACCTGCAACTGCAAATCAAAACAATTTTGCCTACAGCAATAGGTTCCTATCTTAAGTGCCTGTAGTTCTTTGGAAAAGACTAAAAATTCATTTAAATGCAATACTAAAAATGATTATAGTAATATCATTCAAAGAGGAAATGAAGTATATTAATAACATAAAGGAACTAATGGAAATATTAATCATAAAATACAGTTATATAAAAAAACTCAGCTGATGTGGTGAAAGCAAAATGGAGACAGATAAAATATGAATCAGAGAACAAAAAGTGAACTAGAAAATTTCCAAATACCTGGAAAATAAATAGGACTCCTCAAAACAACCCTGCAGTCAATGGGAAAAGTCACAAGGTAAATTTGAAAATATTTAATTGAAAATAAATTCGAACATAATATATCAAAACTTGTGGGATGCAACTAAAGCAGTGTTCTGAGAGGTGTTTTGAGCATTAAATACTTATATGAGAAAAATCTCTCTATGATCTATGCTTCCACCTTAAGAAACTAGAAAAAGAAGAGCAAATTAAACCCAATACAATTTGAAGGGAGGAAAAAACACAGGTAAGAACTGAAATCAATCAATTGAAAATAGAAAGAATGGATGAAAATAATGTTAAAAGCAGCTGGAAAATAAGACATAGGAAAGAGTAAAGAAATAGAAAATATACAAAAAGGCTAAAGGTTGAAGAATTAAAGTGGCAGTAGGGGCTTGGGTTGTGGCTCAGTGGCAGAGCACTTACCTAGTATGTGTGAGGCACTGGGTTTGATTCTCGGCATCACATATAAATAAACAAATTAAATAAAGGTTCATCAACGACTACAAAAATATTTAAAAAATAGTAAAGTGAGAGTACAATATCTGGGGAAGAAATCTACAAAGGAGAGACAATACCATATACAGAGAAGGCAAAATATTACACAAGGAAATACAACAGCTAGACCATACATGAATAAAAGAATGTGTGTGTGTGTGTGTGTGTGTGTGTGTGTGCCTGTATGCATATATGTTTCCCTGAGATCTTTCTCCAGGACCTGGGAGCTTCCTTAGCCACCGCCAGATGCTAACCAAATTACAAGGGGTACTCTCTCCAGGAACATCCCAACCAGTGAGGATGGGAATTGATAGATACATACTCTAGGTCCCCCACACTGAGGATACTCCACTACATTTCTCACAGTATCTTCAGCATGTGGGGTTGTCATGGTTTGGATCTGGAATGTCCTCCTAAGTCTCACGTGTTCAGAGGTGGGACTTTTAGGAAATGATTGGATCATGAGAGCTCTAACCTTATCAGCTGATTGATTTATCTCAAGGATTAATAATTTGGATTGGGAAGTGGTGAAAAAGTAGGAGGTGGGGCCTAATTGGAGGGAGTAGGTCACTGAGGGTATGCACTGCAAAGGTGTGTTTTGTCTCTGACCCCTTCTCTCTCTCTCTCTCTCTCTCTCTCTCTCTCTCTCTCTCTCTCTCT
>JAJEJO010004754.1:443641-462859 GCA_020662805.1 Glaucomys volans
TCTCTCTCTCTCTCTCTCTCTCTCTCTCTCTCTCTCTCTCTCTCTCTGAGCTTCCTGGCTGCCATGAAATAAGCAGATTTCCTCCACCACAACCTTCTGTTTATGTCAGGTATTTTGGTCACAGGGACAAAACGTTGACTAACAGTTTCTCACAGTGTTATCTACCTTTTCTTAGAGAATTGCATTTTTATGTTACAGTTTTCCTTCCTGCTTTTTAGGACTGTTTGTGATTGTTTAGTGATTCATATATCTAAAATATCATTTCACAGAATAAAATCATTTTTTCTAAAATGATAACTTTAGATTACAATAAATTTTACAGTCTAGTTGTATATGTAAATCAAATTATTTTCTCTTTTAAAGATCTTCTATCTTCATGTGACTTGTGATCCACAAGATTATGTTGCCAGAAATATACTCAGGAATATTGTGTTTTATATTATTATGTATTACATTTAATGAAAATTTCCAATTGGTATATTTTCTGTTGAATATAAGGAGATGTGGTGAGCCCTAGAAACCACAACCGAATATTGGATTCACCCACTTCCCACTTTAATTGGGCATTAGTGGCCTAATGTTAGTGGTAAGCAGAGCCTCAGAGGAAAAAACTTTCTCAGGTCCTAATTCACTGAACTTGGGGTTTGGAAAGAACAAAGCTAGAGAAATCAGTGCCCAAATGCAGCTTGCAGATTAATTATCTATATCAACAATAACCAAACAGAAAATATAGTTTAATATCTACCAGAATATCATTATCTCTATGAGAAGACATCAAACTGATAAAAAGTGCTGTGGTTTGGATAAGTGTTCCCTAAAGGCCCATGTGCTAAAGACCTGATCATCAGTCTGTGCCCCTACTGGGAGGTGAAAGAACCTTTAGGAGGTGAGGTCTAGTGGAAGGAGGTTAGGTCATTGAGGGAATGCCAAAGAAGGCACTGGGACCCCAACCCCTTTTTCTCTCTCTGTGTCTCTCTCTTTTACTTTTATTATTATGTTTTGCTTCCTTCCTTCTATGGGGTGACAGGCCTCTGCCACCTGCTCTTGCCATGATATACTGTGCCACCACAGATCCAAAACAACAGGGTCAAGCAACCATGGACTGACACCAAAAGTCCTAATAAACCTTTCCTCCTTTGCAGTTGATTATTTCAGGTATTTTGTAACAGTGATGGAAAGCTAACACATAAATAAAAAACCAAGTCTTAATAGAAACATCACATTCTCTTGAATAGATGACTTAATGTTAAACAATGTCAGTTTCCCAGAACACTTCAGTTTTCTTGAGGGAATAATGGGGAATTTGAAAATATGCTGTAAAAAGAAAAAACTCCATAAAGAGATAAGTCAGCATTGATTAAGTGTGCAAGTACAAGTGATTGTCTCTTCTATATATTTAAAAATTTTAAAAAATGAGCAAACAAAAACAAAGGTACACAAATAATAAAACTATTAGACATGACTCTAAAATTCTGACATAAATAAGTTTACAAAACATAACTCAGTGACATCCTCTTGCATTTGTTGAAACTTACATCTGGTAAATGTTGCTTCATTAATCAATAAAAAAGGATGCAATATTAAAATTGCTCTCTTCCAGCTCACTCTGCTCCAGATACATCGCTGTTGCTCTCACATACTAACTGTAATATGTAGGGCTTTATCCTGTTGCTTTCTTTGTCTGGAAAATGCAACCTCAGGGGTTCACGTGGCTGCTTCTGCACACCCATCTCATGCGTTACTTTTTTTGTGACCATACTGAAAACTGCAACCCCATGACTATTTCCATTTCATTGTTATACTTTATATTTTTTATGGCGCTCATCACAAATGTTATATATTTAGTAAACAAATGAAGATACATCGTAAAGGAGCACATAAAATTAAGACTATGACCACTAAGGTTATGACCACAGGCCTAGGGCCAGGAGGAAGTCAAAAGTATAGCCATTATGTATTTTATTAGGACCTCAGATTGGAAATGTATGTGTCCCCCATTAAATATTTTTCATTAGAAAAAATAGCTTAGGGAAAGACCAAGTGCATGGTCCCACAGCATCCTGACAAGTTCTAAGTACCATTAATTAAGACTAAGGTAAGTCTCACTTAGAGGGTGGGCAACACAACTAGCCCAGAAGCTTAATGAAATCAAGTGAATTATTTAAAAAAAACCATCAAAGCTTATGGGAGAATTAAATTACCAAATGTATTATGAGTGTGAATTTTTAAAAGACTGACTGAGATAGAGAATGACTCCTGAGCCTCCAAAGTCCTCATGCTGAGGAGAAATTTAGAACAGTCCTTGCTCTGGTAAATACCCATTGAAGAGCCGGTAATTTTTCACTGAGAGCCTCAGCTCTGCAGTCTTCCTCTGGAACACCTCTGGCCATTTTCTTCTTCACCTCTCTAGTCACATTTATGTCTCTCTTCCATGGTGCTATCAGAATCACCTTCCAAAATGTCACCTCCTACCTCATTTTGGCCCCACTTTTCTACCACATTGGACACTGATGATTGCCTTCCTGAATATATTTCCTGTTTCAACTGGTTGACTTTTTAAAAGCTCATTTTCCATTTTGGTTTCACTATATTGTCTTTCTACTTCTCATCCCAAGTTATCCTTTGAGACATGACATCCTCTTCTTTTCTGTTTATGGACGAACAGTGTCCAAGCTCTCATGGATTCCAAAATCATTTGCACTTTCATCGTGCTGTTCACCACTGGGCATCTTTATCCCTGATGAATTATATGTGCTCCAGGGCTTATGTGTCTACCTACAGCTCCACTAGGAGGCTCCACTCGTTTCATTTTCAATATTCAGAAAATAAGAATCACTGTCTTTCCTACCTAATGAGAACCCCTGTTACACGTGACCTCTTCTTTTAAATCAAGAACTTTTGGGTATTTATAAGGCCCTTACCTCATAAATGTAGAGTCCTTGATACTTGCTATCGACATCATTCTTAACTGATTTCTTTATAACTTTGCAGTTGCTGTTTTCAATCATGAGTATCTTTCGGATGCCCTATTATCTTGGTTTTCACTAATATTATCCCATTTTATCACTTTCCCTTTGACATTTACCAAAACCAGACCCAGATCTCCTCCAACAGATTTAAAAGAATGCAAGTGTATGGTATTTAGCTACTGATTTGGCAAAGTTGTCCTTTTCTATTCTGATCAGAAAAGAGGCAGCAGGTCACATTTATATGGAATGGAAAGCAAAATTAATGTATGGTTTTGCCCCAGAACTCTGTTAATTCTCCTGCTCTCTGTTAAAAATGCAGTTAGAAGAGAACAGAACCATCTAAATAACCCACAGTGTGTCTCATTGATCAATTATATCATGACCTCATGATGACTGGAAAGGAAGGCCAAGAGAAGGCCAGGATGCTAGAGGCCTAGAAGAACATGTTTTCCATAGGGTTGCAGATAAACTCTATGAAGATTCAGAACCTTGCTGCTCCAATAATATTTTAGGATACAGTAGTGAGGGGCATGCTGGAACATTCACTCCAAAGTAAAAGACAAGTTACTGCACCTTAAATTCCATTCCATTAAATAGAAAGCATAGTACCAGGCATATCTCTTTGGGTTCTAGAGGCAACATATTGCACACCAAGGAACATTACACTGACCTACTGTATGCTGAGATGTGCAAAAGGTTGCCAGATTGGAATAGGACTATAGCAGGAAAGTGGTCAGAAGATCCAGATTGTGGCAGATTCTGCTGGAGATGTCAGTGCTGGGAAACAATGTAGTCTGGGTTTTATGCCAAGGACCAGTGGAAGAATCACAATTCAGTTTCCTGAATTTGGAGCAAGGCCATGCCATCTACAACAGAGAATTAAAAGTAGTTTTAGAAACAGTTCCTCTTGTGTCCTAAGCCCTAGTAAATACGTTATTTACTAGAGGACCATACATCTGGAACTTCCCTTTATGAGGTGGGCTCTTTTGTGCTAACCAAGTCATAAAGTTGAAGAGGCCCAAAGGAATACATTATAAACTAGAAATGACATGTCCAGGATCAAGTCTGAGAAGGGTCAGAACACAAGAAGCTATATAAGCAGACAGTCCACATGTACATATAACCCACCATCAGTGTGTCCCTAATTCATAACTCATTTCACACCTGTACTCTTGAAGTGGGCCTCTATGTTAAGCTGAAAGATGTGAGATGAATCATTTCAGTGTGCATGCATGTTCAAGTCATGTTTTGGAGTAGGCTTGATAGTGGAGAGAAGCAGCATTCCTATTGAACTGACCTCTGAACACAGCCCTTGGTCAGTTATTTTATGCAGAAGAAATGGCCTGATGTAAGAATATAAGTAAATTCCTAAGCAGTGGCCAGTGACTCAGGTTGAGTCAGAGACTTTGAAGGAAAAGGACTGGATGATTGGATATAAAGAGATTTGGAATAAAGGTATGTGGCTGACAAAGGAAAGCAGATATGAAGTGTGACTATTTTATATAACAGGTTAAACATTCATCTCAGAGCATTCACTGTGGAACAGGCAATTATGGGGTGATATCATAAACATTTCTGTTTTAATCTTATAATCCTTTCCGCCATACTCATTGTCAATGCATTTCCAAATTAAAGAAAAGCACTTTCTTGTCCCACACTTTGAAAATATGGTTTCATAGCAGATCAACCTCATACCATCTTTTGGTATGACTAAAAGATGACTAACAATGACTCTTGTGTTGTAAGTACATGTCTAGGCACATGTATTCTTCCATTTCTACAAAGTCAATAAAGTGCTTTTCCACGTTTTGAGGAAACCGAAGTGGCCAAAAACTTTAGTAAATTCTTCAGTATCACAGGTAAGCAAATTACATCACTGTTAGTCATGTTGTATATAGGTTGTGCAGAACAATTAGCAAATAGATCTCAATTTTTGAGTAAGAAATTTATGAATTGGATGAATTTTTGTCAAAATTTCCACCCTCTTTGCTTACTGAAGATGCAGATAAATGAGTAGTTTTGTTTGTATTTGGATATCAACAATCTTTCATTTCATTTTTATGTGGTTCATTACAATTTTCATAGAAATAAATACCATTTGAAACTCCATTTCTTTCAAATCAAAGGATCTAAGCAGCAAACATTTTTTTAAATCAGTGTTTTCATGATTCCACACATCACACTATGATAGGTAAGATCTGATAAAAATTAGCCCTGCACTATAAACACAGGTAGTATCAAAATGTCTTCTTTTATTCAACTATGGGATATTTCAGTTGCAATCTCTAGATCAGGAAATGTAACTCCACTTAGTTTCATAAATCAAACGTTTGTGAGATATGCAAAACTTAATTTATCAATTCATTGTTTTTGACAAACATTGGTGTCTTTTTAAACATCCTAGTCCTGAAAAAGCCCATCTCCAACAACACTGTCACACTGTTTTCCATCATGCCCAACATTAAAATCTGTCCTTCATGTTGTGCAGCATGCTGTTTGACTTACCTAAGTCAATTGTATGTGTTTTTCCATCTGTCATTAAAATAATAGTTATAAAGGATTCGCTTTGGGTGATTTCTGGGTTATGATAGCACTGACATTGTAATCATTGTCATTTGGATGAAATTTTTGGAGACCCAGAAATTAATTCCTACAAATCCAAAAAAATCCTGCTGTTGCTGGGAAGCAAAATCCCAGTTATTCCATGCTCAAGCACTCCCGTTGAAAGGATATTTAGCTTGATGTCATCATATGGACCCACAACAAGAATCAGGGTCCTGTGGGCCTGACTCCAGCAGAACTGCAAGTCAAAATGATTTTTACATTTGTTGTACTGTTTGACAAGGACACAAGAAGAAGAATGCCAAAAAGGCTAGAGACAGAAATAGTACTATTGGAAAAAGAAGCAGAAAGAGTAAAAATATCCTATGTATATATATGATATATCCTATATATATGTATATAGGATATACATATATGATATATATTCTATATATAGAATGAGAACATTTATTTTCCTTTGCCTGAAATATTCTCCAGAATAGTGACCTATCTAGGTCTTGTCACCCATAGATCTTGTCTATATATATCTAGATCATATATATATATGGCAGAAACATGTCTTTTAAATATAGGGAATACCTAGTCATTTCATAATTACGTTCTCCTTTTAAAAGATCTTACATTTATGTCTCTTACGAATACACTGTAATATAGCCTACAAAATTTAATTGTCTAATAAAAAGTTAAATAGCTGTACCAGTGGAAACATTGTCCTCCAATGTAATTAGTCTTACTAATCACCACTATAAATCAGTCCTATTAATGTTCTATTAAATAATAGCATTTCTGTAGCAGAAAAGTAGATATAGAAAGAGAAATTTTCATAGGTTCACGTTGAGATAATAAATCATTTTAGTATACATTGTGTTTTTTTTTTTTCTTGTTTTGTTTTGTTTTGTTTTGTTTTGTCTGGTGTTGGCTGTCTAGAAAGGTGGGCACCTACTTTGGATCGCAGACGCTGAGCAATCTAGAACTCCTGGTGCGGCCAGGCCCTATTCTCTGGGCGATGACCACAGGCCCCTCAAACCCGCCCATCAGCTCTGAAGCGGGATCATCGCTTTGGGGTGCTCAATATGAACGACTGCGCCTGCGTCAGCGCCGACGCCAGCGAGCCCCCAGCGCAGACAGGAGCTCCCACAAGCCTCCGGGGCATAGGGTGGGCGGTTCTTGTGGGTGGGCGGCAGCGCTGTTTTCGGTTCGACTCCGGACTACAAGTCCCATAGGCCACTGCGGTCCGACCAATTTAGCCTGGAACTACGCTTCCCAGAGGCCACCGGGGCAAATTCGCCGAGTGCTTTGGCTGTCTGGCGTGTTGCGATTTTTAAGTTGACAGGGAGCTTTGGATTTCTGTGAGAAAAAAATCAGCGCCCGGCCTCAGGGTGAGGGCTTGCAGACTCGGGCGAGCCCCACGGGGTAAGTTGGATTTCGACGAAGGGAAAGAGTTGCGGGATGGGGAAGTCTGCGGCCGCGGAGTGGACGGGGCACGCAGGACGCCGACCGGGCTGGTCCAGACCGGATCCCAAGCCTGTGTGCTGGAGCAGCGGAAGTTGGGGAGGAAAGGGGGTAATTGTGAACGTCCGCACGTGTGATGGGGATTGTGTGCCCCCAGGAAGACTTGGATGCGTGACCTCTGTGAACCTGGATTCTTTCACCTGCGGGATTTGGGCTCCTATTGCCTTCTGCACCCTTTTCCCGAACCGCCACAGAGTTTGCCCCAAACTGGTGGTTCCCAGAGCGAGCTTAGTTCTTGAATGAAGTTTCCCAGTAAGAAGGCTCGGAACTGATCTTAAGATGGGAATTTTAGAACTTGAAGGGCTTGCGAGAAAAACTACTGAGAAAATTGGTGGGGAAATCTTCAGGAGTTCCCTCCTCCCGGTTACGGGCTCTGTGAGTGCCAGTTCCGGCTTGAGAAGCGCAGCATTCCCAGGGCACTGCCTGCAGACACTGCCTCCCACTCACTTCCATCTGGTTATATGTGTGAAGAAGCGGGGAGGGTGGTCTGAGGGTGTTTTCTGAGCCCCGGGAAAGCCTTTTGTCTCCTTGGTTCTGTCGTTCTTCAAAGACCCTAAAGCAAAGAAATAATTGCTACATTAAGAATTAAGATTTAGGAAAATTTGTGTTTCCCTTTTGTACATCAAAGTATTGTTTTCAGAATAGGAGAACATTTATTTTCCTTTGCCTGAAATATTCTCCAAAATAGTGACCTATCCAGATCTTGTGAATGAAGTCCTGGGAGTTTGCATCCCCCCTTCCCTGTGACTGCTCATTCTCTTTCTCGTAGTTAATATCTTGTTCCCTTTGAACAAATCATTCAGATCCTCTTCTGTGCTCTCTTTCTAAGCATTGCGATGGTATGGTAGAGAAATACAACTCTGAAGTTTGCTAGAACTATATTTTAGATTCTGATTTGGTAAGGAGGACACTTAGTATTTATGTTGAATTGCATGCTAGGTAACATTTTGCCTGAGGCATCATTATCAAAGCTTAGCAAGATAGACATCAGTTTAATGATTTTAGTAAACATGACAAAGTCATCTTCTGGGTGAAGCTTTGAGAAGTGGGAATGTGATTGTAGATTTGAGCATATATAGGTTGCTTTGTGTCCTCAGAAACTTATTAGGTCTTGTACCAGATTTGACTGCAGAGTCAATTTCAGACCTCATTAGACTGTGAGATGCAGTGTGTTGTTGAAGAGTATGAGTTCTGAATTTTAAACATGACTTTGAATATTGGTTCTGCCACTTACTAGATGTTTGAGTTTGAACAGTTTGTTTATGGACTCTTGTGTACATCTCTAAAATAGGATTGATAATAGTTTCTACTTCATAGGGATTTAAGGATAAGATTGTTTTATTTTGTCTTGTTTTGTTTTTTGGTACCAGGGATTGAACCCAGGGGCACTTAACCACTGAGCCACATCCCCAGCACTTTTTTATATTTTATTTAGAAAGAGGGTCTTGCTGAGTTGCTTGGGGCCTTGCTAAATTGCTGAGGCTGGCTTTGAATTTGTGACCCTCCTGCCTCAGTCTCTGGGCCCCCTGGGATTACAGGAACAAGCTGCCTTGCAGGATAAGATGTTTTACTATGTGTCAAGTCCATTAAAACAGTGCCTGGAACATGATACATGTTCAGGAAATAGTTACTTATTATTTGGTAATTCAGTAGCATCAGAATTCAGTAGCAATAGAAATAAACTCATTGCCTAAAAAAAAGAAATTCCTAAAATGAAGGTATTTGACATTATTTAGTCTTTGAGGCAAGCACAACCCACCGGTAAATGCATGCAGAATTTGCATATAGAAAATCAACACACAGTGGACTGGGATTGTGACTCAGTGATGGAACGCTTACCTAGCATGCATGAGGCCCTGGGTTTGATCCTCAGCATCACATAAAAATAAAAGAAAGGTATTGTGTTCACCTACAACTAAAAAAGAAAGTTTTTAAAAAGTTTTTTTTAAAAGAAAAACTGTAAACACACATATTTTTCTGGGGAGAAACATTGTAATTTTATTCTATTAACAAAGGTGCTATGCATTATAAAGATACTTAGAACCACTGATGTGCAAGTACTTTAATATCTGGTAATGATCTGGTATCAGTTCAGTGTAATGTAAGTGGTTATACATCCAGGGGAATGGTTTGGTTCACTGGAGTTCAAATCCTCCTGTTTTTCCTCAAAAATTTGTTTGATGGAAATTGTTGCATAGTTTGGAAGCTCAAATAAAGGGACAAAAAAGTTTATCAATTTATGTCCTTGGGAATACTAAAGCCTCCTTTTCTTCTCTCAGCTCTAAGAACTTCTCTGGAAGAGGAACCCTGTATTCTAAAAGCATGGCCTATGTAAGTTGGCATTTCTTCTTGAAATAGTGGAATTTTTAGATTATGTAGCTATTTTCATTAATTAACCTGAATTGTTCTGCCTAAGAGAACACCATCTAGTTGCTTATTGATTCTCCATTGAAAGAATGATGCCAAATAACTGTTTCCTCCTTATGAGGTCCTCTGTTCTAATCAGTGTTTATGAATTCATTGAACAAGAAACTGAACAGGTACTATGTGATAAGTCTTTGTGGAACGACTGTGATAGAATACTGAAGGAGTGAAGTTCATGAGAAAATTATTTGAGCTTCCTCTGTGGTTTGGTGAGTTAGAGCTGTTGGCTTTATCAGATCACACATCAGAAGATTAGAAGTTTTCCAGAATCCTGATAAGATGGAGTTTTGTATTGATTGATCACAATATTAGTATGATGAGATCACATGCTCTTAAGGTTGACGAGGAGCTTCATTGTGACATGAAAACATTCATATGATTTTGCCAGGGAATCCTTGAGGGTGATGCTAGGTCAGTCTTGTGGAATGGGTAGCATACGTATGATTCTGAATCATCTTCATTATAATCCACTGTTTCAAGAACAGCAAAAAGTGTCAAGCACGGGATCCTGCATAACAATTCAAGTATATTATCCAAAGTAGTAGATTAACAGATTACAGTGTTGGGGAAACCTGAGACAGCCCAGTTTACATTTATAAATATAAAATAATTTGCTAACTCTTATCTATATCCTTAAGATGACTTTTATGTCCTCATGGAAAAATTTTATTTCAACAGAAGGAAAAATACTTATGATTTGACAGAATGATCTTGAAGCTTGTAGAATTAACAAATTGCTTACTTTTTAAATAGAAATTTACTTGAAAGAAAAAAACCATAGCTTTTTTCTCTTAAAGGAAAGATAATGTAGAGACTAATAGTTCTTGAGAGTTTATTAGTTGGGTACCTAACAAAGCACTGTCTTTGTATGTGCTATTTTGTAAAACAGGGGAAATTGTATTTTTTTTTCATTTAGGTCTGGATTATTGAATTATCCCACAACATATTGAAAATTTTGTCTGTGGCAATAGGATTCTTCCATAACATACAGATACTATGCTTCCCATTCGATTCCCATGTCATAGCCTTCCAGTCTACTTGATTGCTATGTTATTGCTCTCTTACTACACTGAAACTGGGAAATACTTCCTTTAATTTCACCAGATATATGTGGGTTTGCAGTTTCAGGGATCAGTGATATTCAGGGATGTGGCCATCACTTTCTCTCAGCAAGAGTGGCAAAGTCTAGATTCTGCTCAGAGAGACTTGTACAGAGATGTGATGTTGGAGAACTATAGGAATTTGGTCTCCCTGGGTAAGTTTACCTCTCTCAAATAACTTAAAATCTGCTCCCTGAAACTGTGCAATATAAATTTTAGGGCAGTCTTAAGAAGTTAATGCAATTAATTCTCCATGATCCCAAAGAGTTTCTAGCTTTGTTAGGCTAGAAAGGATGAAACAAGAAGATTAGAATTCCTTTATTGCATAACTATTGACAGAGAGGCCACATTTCCTATCGTGTTTAGGCTTAAAATTGCTATAAATGCTGTATGAAAATCTGACCCATATATAGGCAGAACAGCTAGACAGTCCTGATTTTTTTTCAAATACCCGAAAAGCCTATACAAATGGTGGCTTGTGTAAACAGAAATCATTTAAAACTCATTTACCTCATTTTATTTCCTACAACATAGTTAATCTGATTTTATAGTTAAAATATATAATTCCTGAACTTTGCGTTTAAGATTAAATGAATATCCTATAGATAAAGAAGACTCAGGAAACGTTGTGGGGTTTTTTCTCAGCAAAATAACAATTGTAGCTGGGCGCAGTGGTGCACTCCTGTAATCCCAGCACTTGGGAGGCGGAGGCAGGAGGATAGCGAGTTCAAAGCTGCCCTCAGCAACTTAGAGAGGCCCTAAGCAACTCAGTGAGACCCTGTCTCAAAATAAAATACAAAATAGGGCTGGGGATGTGGTTCAGTGGTGGAGTGCCCCTGGATTCAATCCCCAGTACCAAAAAAAAAAAATTGTATAGTTTGTTGTGCTTATCATGTCACTATTCTCAAATCTTTTTTTTTTTTTTGAACCAAGGATTGAACTCAGGGTCACTCGGCCCCTGAGCCACATCCCCAGCCCTATTTTGTATTTTATTTTGAGACAGGGTCTCACTGAGTTGCTTAGGGCCTCGCTAAGTTGCTGAGGCTGGCTTTGAACTCACGATCCTCCTGACTCAGCCTCCCAAGTCGCTTGGATTACAGGCGTGCGCCACCGTGCCCGGCTACTATTCTCAAATCTTTATAGATATTTATATTAACTGATTTTTATCCTCAGAATCATCTTATAAGACAGGTACTATTTTTACAACTATTTTAAATGACAGGGCTGTTTAAGTAGATTACACACTCCTTAATCAGATCACATGACTGTTAAGTGACAGAAGGAAAATTGAACCCAGGCACTCTGTTTCTGCATTCTGTGTTCTCAGTTATAATGTTACACTTTCTGTTAAGACGCAGAAGATAAGTATGTATGTAGGTAGGTAGGTAGGTAGGTAGGTGGATGGATACATAGATTTCATTTAAAATAAAACCATTTCCCTACCTATCTTATATTCCTTTTCCCTTCTCTGAAGTATTTATCAAAATTGTTTTAACCTTTATTGCAAATTAACCAAAGCTCAAGGTATTTTTTGAACTAATATTTTTCTTTGCTTTATTGTGTGGCATGCTTATTTGTAAGCAGGACATTCTCTTTCTAAACCACATGTGATTACCTTATTGGAACAATGGAAGGATCCGTGGGAGACAGTGAGGAAAGATGAAAGAAGACTGTGTGCAGGTAAGAGTGAGTCAGGTGTGGAAACCATTATTGCTAGAAACAGCCCAGGTGGTCAGGGAGAAGGCATATTCCTAAGATGGTTTGAAATCTTCCTTCAAAGACCTATGTAGAAAAGGCCTGAAACTGGGGGTGGGGGAAGAGATAGATACCTCACCAGACTTTCCCAAAGGGCTTCATCTTTACACATTTCTTTTTTTTTTTTTGGCAGTGCTGGGGATTGAACCCCGGGCCTTGTGCTTGCAAGGTAAATACTCTACAAACTGAGCTAATCCCCAGCCCCAGCTTCTCTTTTACATTTAGATTGATTTATATATCCTGAGGTAATAATGTTAGATTATGTCCAAAAACAGGAAATAAGGGCTCAGGCCCTTTGACAATGTAGAACATCCTAAGCCGGGTGAACAAATGCCTTAAAGCAGCCCTTGGGGTAGGAATGAACTCTTTTTGTTTCAGGAGCAATAAGTAGATGATAGAAGAATCAACAGGGGAGAATAAGAAGGAAGCTTTAGGAGGAGCCAGGTTCTATATAATTTTTTATTAGTTGTCAAGAACTTGAATAATTTCTCAAAGTGATTTAGCAGCTATGATCTAACTTATACCTATCTAATTTTTAAATTTTAAAAATTTCTGTTATATTTGAAATAGATATCAGAAAACCCCATTAAAATGTACAGTTTGCTGGGCATGGTGGCCAGTAACTCGAGAGGCTGAGGCAGGGGGATCTCGAGTTCAAAGCCAGCCTCAGCAACAGTGAGACCCTAAGCAACTCAGTGAGACCCTGTCTCTAAATAAATTACAAAATAGGACTGGGGATGTGGCTCAGTGATCAAGTGTCCCTCAGTTCAATTCCTGATATTCCCCCCCAAAAAAAAAAATTTGTACATCTTGGTGGGTTATTATAATGTTTCAGAAGATTAAACATTTCTAAAAAATAATGTTGTGCTTCCAGAAAAGTTACAAAATTATACAGAGATTTTTCATATATCCTTCTCCAAATGAGGAAATAAAAATTTTCCAACTATTCCTTAAGCCCTTCACATGCTTCTGTCAAATTATAACCCTTTTTCTCCCTCTCTGATTCATCATTTAGCCTCTTCAAACTTTTCCAGGTCTCCCATATTTCCTAATTTCACATGCTCTTCTCAAATTAGCCTGCTGAACACTTTGTTGATTACCAGTGGGTTATTTGGGGGTTCTTGGGTTTGTCAGGTAACCTCACACTACTCTCTCTTCTTTTTCCTGCACAGATATTTAGACCACATAAATCTCAGTTGTAGTATTTTGTATCCTCCCACTAATAGTGTTTTTAAGGGTACCTTTCCCCATAGTTTTGTAGTATATGTTGTGTACAGCTTTTTTTTGTAGTTTTGCTTTAATGTTTCCTTTTCTTATGGAAGCTATTTGGTTAAATTCAAAAACAATGCTACCACTTCCACTCCAATTCTAATTTCTGTTTTTAGATAATTGGTATGGATGCTTGTAGAGCATAGTCTGAATGGAGACAAAAGTAGTAGAAATTGTGGGTGATACTATTTAATTTAGAATATGAATGTGCAAAATGGTGAGAAGGTATGGTTTTCATGATATGATGTGGAGGCGAAGAGGGAAATCAAAAAGAATCAACAGGTTCTGGCTTCAGCTGAATGGGTTTACAGTTACCTGAGATGGTAATGAGAAAGTAGATCTAAAGATACCTGCTTTACCTCTGTTAACTTTGAGATGACAACTAATCATCCAGTGAGACACGCTGAGCAGGCTGTAGAATATGCAGGTCTGGAGCTCAGCAAACATTTAAGCTCATATACAAAAGATTAAGATTTATTGGCATATGGCTCATATCTAAGGCCATGGGACTAGATGAGGTCATTTGGAGAGCCAGTGTGGATAGAGGGATTCTAACATTTATAGGACTTCTAAAGAAGTCTGCTAAGTGACTGCTGAGGAGGAGCATCTTTTTTTTTTAATTGGTTCTTTTTAATTATACATGACAGTGGAACCCATTTTGATATAATCATACAGCAGGGAATATATCTTTTTTTTCCACAATGTAGAATGGAGATGGAGTCATTCTAGTCATATGATTCATATAATCTCACATATACATAGGGTAATACTGTTCATCTCAGTCTACTATCTTTCCTTCCCCAAACCCCTTTGGTCCCATTTTCCTCTACACCATCCATACTTCCTCCGTTCTTTTCTTGCCTCCCCCCATTCCCCACCCCCGTTATGTATCAGCATCCTGTGATCAGAGAAAACATTCAGCCTTTGGGTTTTTGGGCTTGGCTTATTTCACTTAGCATGATATTCTCCAACTCCACCCATTTACCAGCAAATGCCATAGTTTTATTATTCTTTATGGCTGAGTAATATTCCATTGTGTCTATATACCACAGTTTCTTTATCCGTTCATCAATTGAAGGACATCTAGGTTGGTTCCACAATCTAGCTATTGTGAATTGAGCAGCTACATACATAGATGTGGCTGCATCCCTATACTTTGCTGATTTTAAGACCTTTGGGTCTAAACCGAGGAGTGGGATACCTGGGTCAAATGGTAGGTCCATTCCAAGTTTTTTGAGGAATCTCCATACTGCTTTCCAGAGTAACTGCACCAATTTGCAGCTCCATGAGCAATGTATGAGTGTGCCTTTTTCCCCACATCCACGCCAACACTTATTATTGTTAGTGTTCCTGATAATAGTCTTTCTAGTAGGAGTTAGATGAAATCCTAGGTAGCATCTTTTAAGGTAGAATTAATAGCACAAAGGGGTGCCACCAACAGAAGTGAAGAAAATGTTTTGAATCCCAGAAACTCAGAGACCGAGGCAGGAGAATCACAAGTTTGAGGCCAGCCTCAGCAACTTAGCAAGACTCTGTCTCAAAATGAAATATGAAAAGGTCTGGGGATGTAGGTCAATGTAAAGCACCCAAGTTCAGTCCCAAGAACCTAAATAAATGAAGTTTTGAGACAAAGGGTGCTCACCTGAAAAGTGAATTAAGAAAGGGAATTGACTACCATATTTAGTCTTTCCAAAAGGCAAAATTCTCAGTGGCATTAAGGAGTGAAATCCTGACTAGTCTGGTTTAAAAAGAATGAGAGGCAAGGCATTGATGAGAGAGAGTACAACAGTTCTTGTGAGGCTTTTGGATCAGAAAAGATGAAGCAGACAGATAAAGTCATGTTCTGAAGTTCTGGGTGGGCAAGAATTTGGGGGACAGTATTCAAGCTAATATACTTTGTATTTTAGCAGTCTGCTTATACTGCTTGAGGATTTTTGGTTTTATTTACGTATTGTATTTATATCTCTTAATATATGGGAATATTAGACCATTCTTAAAGGTGTAGGGTTTTGGTTTGTTTTAGCATTTTGCCAACTGAATTAAAAACTACATAAAAGGTAAAAGAATAATGTAATGACCATCCTTAATATCTTCACCTAGATTCACCAGTGCTTAATATTTTACCACTTTGCTCTGCACCTATATGCATATAAAACTAGCTGTACTATTTAAATAAGCTGCACAGATTGTAACACTTTATCCTTAAATACTCTAGAATGTACTAAGAAAAAGGTTATTATTTTCCATAAGCCCCCCTCCTCCCCCTACACACACACAATATTTCTCTGGGAGTACCCACCAAAGGATCATCTCAGGTTCAACTAAGCATTCAGAATGACACAGCCTTTGGTATTTTGGCTCATTCCTTTAGATTAGCACACAGGAGGAATTCCAGCTTGCCAACACAGCAGCATCAACTGTTCCTCTTACTGTGAGTCCTCACAGTAGTCCATGCAGGACACACAGTCATCCACAAAGGTGCAAAGAAATGAGATACATATCAGGCAGGTTTGGGAGTTGCTGTGACTTAAAGAAGGTACATTTCACAGAATTTAGTACTTGTAACAATGCCATGGGTATAGCCCTCCAGGGTCCTTACAAAAGACACGTCATTTAAATGAGATCTAAGCTGGGCGCGGTGGCGCACGCCTGTAATCCTAGCGACCCGGGAGGCTGAGGCAGGAGAATCGTGAGTTCAAAGTCAGCCTCAGCAACTTAGCGAGGCCCTAAGCAACTCAGTGAGACCCTGTCTCTAAATAAAATACAAAATAGGGCTGGGGATGTGGTTCAGTGGCCGAGTGCCCCTGAGTTCAATCCCCAGTACCCAAAACAAAACAAAACAGAAAACCTTAAATGAGATCTACATTCAGGGAAGCTCAGAATATGGAGTTTCCATCAGGTTTTTGTAATTCTTCCCCTCAAGAATCATTATATATTTCTCTTTCATTGTCACTGATTTTTTAAGTTAAAATAATTATGTGCATACTACTTGTGTCATTAGGTCTGTCTTTCTTTTTACCAGAGCTCCAAATTAAGTTGCCTTTGGTTTCTTTTTGTTTTTTGTTTTGACAAACTCATGAATCTCAATTTTTATACTACTTTATTGAGATATGATTGGATACAAAAAGCTTGTACATATTTAATATAACTTGATGAGTTTGGGAACCCATCAGTTTTTGAAATTATTCTTCCTTTTTTGGTACAAGATGTCTGAGTCTCACTTTGTACTTCTTTGCCTCATTATGGAAATTATTTATTCCATCAAAGGTTCCCTGATTCATATTAATGGGTTATCAGCAATTGTTACTATAATACTGTCTTTTAATATTGGTACATTTCTTCTGTCCAGAGATCTGTAATCAGCTATCTACTACTGTGTGCTTATAGTTCAGTACTGAATGAAAGAGGTGTTGGGCCTGAAATGAGAACTGGATTGTTAGTTGTTATTAATGTATTATTAGTTGCTTCACAACAGATTACCACAAATGGACTAGCTTCTCATTAAACTCATATGTTATCACATAATTTTGTAAGTCAGAAGTCAGCACAGGGTGACTCAGTCAAGGTATCAGTCATAGCTACAATCATCTGGTGCAAGGGGTTCTTTTCCAGGCTCACTAGTTGTTGGTAGAATTTATTTCCTTGTGGCTCCTTCCTCCTCTAAGCCAAGAGCTAGTAAGGCTTATCCTGTTTAGGCTTTAAATATTTCTGACTTCCCTTTCTGCTGAACCTCTCTGAGCCTCATCTGTCCTCAGCCAGGAGAAAACTGTGCTTTTAAGGTCCTGTCCAGACAGCTCAGGATAATATCCCTATCTTGAATCAACTGATCAATAGCCTTATGTATGGAGCTTTACCCTGTGACACAATATATTCATGGGCATGATGAGCAGACAAAGATCATGAGGCCAAAATATTGTTTACTTCAGGGAGGTTTGGAAAACATAAATTAAAATCATAACAAAAATTTTAATTATATAATTGGAAACGAATAGGAAGTCAAGGAATGAAGTGTTGGAATAGAAAAAAGCATGGACATCCTTAGACAAGGTCAGCCATTTTATAGTATATCTGGTAAGGTGACATTTTACCTTAAACATATATAGGATGAGAAAGATGCAGTCTGCTAACAACATATGCCAAAGGACTTTTGGGATGGTGCCATCTGCACATGGAACCAAAAGATGAGAACATCTGTGGCACATTTTAGGTGCTGAAGGGGAAGTGAGGTAAATAGGGAACAAAGGGAGCTGCGCTTGACAAGAGTCCTGATAGGTAAACAGGGACTGTACTATGTGTAAAAAGGCATTTGGATTTAATCTAAATGTAGACTATGAGGGGATGAAGTATGGGTTATGAAAGTTTCATCTGTATCAGGAACATTTGTTAGAAATGTTAAAAATATTGATGCCCAGGAACTTCCTGTGTATTTTGACTCAGGGCTGTAGAGAGAGCTTGACTGTTAGTGTAGTTTTGGTTTTTTTAAACAAGCCCTTTCAACATTTTGATCTATACCTAAGTATCAGAAATGAAACCTATTTCACTAATCACCAATCTTACTCTTTTACATTAAACTCCCATTAATCTCTGTACTTCTTTTATTTTTGAATTTTATAACAATTTATTTTTATTTAAGCCATTTATTTCTAATTTACATTTTTCAATTTGTCCTTTTTCTGCCATAGAAATTATTTTTTCTCACTTTGGAAACAAACCTTTTGGTTTTTTAAATTTTCTTTCAGATTTGCAGTTGGAGGATGAAATAATCAGCCATGAAGAAATTCCCACTTATGAAAAATACACATCTTTTGCTCTACATCAAGGAGTTCTTGATAGAGAGAAGCCATGTGAATGTCAAGAATATGGGAAGACTTTCTGTCAAGGCTCAAAGTCTGTTCCACACAAGAAAATACATTCTAGTGAAAACCCCTACAAATGTAAAGAATGTGGAAAGAGCTTTAGTAATGGACATCAACTTTCTACACATCAGAGATTGCATTTTGGGGAGAAACCCTATGAAAGTAAGGAATGTGAGGAGAACTTTAGTGCTCTTTCATACCTTATTCAACATCAGAAAATTCACACTGTTGAGAAACCCTGTCAATATAAGGAATGTGGGAAGGCTTTCATCAGGGAATCAACCTTTGTTAAACACGGGAGAATTCACACTGCTGAGAAACCTTGTGAATGTAAGGAATGTGGAAAGACCTTTAACAGTAGCCATCAATTTATTGTACATCAGCGCATCCATACTGGTAAGAAACCACATGAATGTAGGACATGTGGAAAGGCTTTTTACAGTGGTTCATATCTTGTGCAACATCAAAGAGTTCATAATGGTGAGAAACCCTATGAATGTGAGAAATGTGGGAAAGTTTTTATAGCGTATGCAAAACTTATCAGGCATCAGAATATTCACACTGGTGAAAAACCTTTTGTATGTAAGGAGTGTGGAAAAGCCTTTAGGCTTAGTTCTTTTCTTAAGGCACATCAGCGAATTCATGCAGACGTAAAGCCCTTTGAGTGTAAGGAATGTGGGAAAGCCTTTCGTCTTGCCTCATATCTTGTTCAACATGAAAGACTTCATACTGGTGAGAAGCCCTATGAGTGTAAGGACTGTGGGAAGGCCT
>JAJEJO010004754.1:462869-518577 GCA_020662805.1 Glaucomys volans
CTTTTCTTAATGCACATCAGCGATTTCATGCAGGGATAAAACCCTATAAGTGTAAGGAATGTGAGAAGACCTTTAGTCGTGCCTCGTATCTTGTTCAACATCAAAGGGTTCATACTGGTGAGAAGCCCTATCAGTGTAAGGAATGTGGCAAGGCCTACAGTACTGGCTCATATCTTGTACAGCATCAGAGAATTCATGCTGTTGAGAAACCCTTTGAATGTAATGAATGTGGCAAGGTCTTGATCAGTTGCCATCAACTTACTGTACATCAAAGGGTTCATACTGGTGAGAAACCCTATGAATGTAAGGATTGTGGCAAGGCCTTTAGAGTGCAGGTACATCTTACACAACATCAGAAAATTCATATTGATGTGAAGCCCTATGAATGTAAGGAATGTGGAAAGACTTTTAGTCGGGCCTCATACCTCATACAACATGGGAGAACTCATACTGGTGAGAAGCCCTATGAGTGTAAGGACTGTGGGAAGGCCTTTAGTACCTTTTCATACCTTGTTCAACATCAGCGAACTCATACAGGTGAAAAACCTTACGAATGTAAAGAATGTGGGAAGGCCTTTACTACTAGCTCATCCCTTGTTAAACATCAGAGAATTCATACTGGTGAAAAACCCTATGAATGTAAGGAATGTGGAAAGGCCTTTACTGTGTATGGACAGCTTACTCGACATAGGAGTGTTCATACTGGTGAGAAACCCTTTGAATGTAGGGAATGTGGTAAGGCCTTCAGACTGAATTCATTCCTTACTGAACATCAGAGGATACATACTGGTGAGAAGCCCTTTAAATGTAAAAAATGTGGGAAGGCCTTTAGATACAGTTCAGCCCTTAAAGCACATCAGAGAAAACATAAGGATGTACAACACTAAGAATTTCAGAAACATGGTAAGTCTTCTTTATATATGGTTCATACATTGTTCATTATACCTGTAAGAAACTTTTGAATGCAAATAATGTTGGTAGACCTTTTGAAAATATTCTCATCTTTCTTAACAGATGTTCCTTGACTTACAATGAGACTATGTCCCAATAAACAGATAGAAAATACATTTAATGTAGTACAACTAATCTACCAAACATCACAGCTTAGCCAAACCTACCTTAACCTTTCTTGAAACACTTACATTGACTTGTAGGCAAAATCATCTAATATCAAACCTATGTCATAATAAAATGTTGACTATATCAGTAATTTATTGAAAAAAAATCAAAATTTGAAGTACAGTTTCTACTGAAAACAGCATTTTTGCTTTATCCCAAAGTAAAGATTGTTAAGTCAGGGATCATCTGAGTTGAGAATTCATAATGTAATTCAGAAAACATAAGAAAGCCTCCATAGGTCTTTCTTGCATATATAGGAACAGACTTGGTGGACACTTGAGGGAAGGTGGGAAACATGAATACTTAATTCTCACAGGGGGACAGGGACAGGCTGAAATTCTGTATGCTGTATTCTGATGTAACTGAATGAATAAGTGAATAAAATCTCCCTGTTCCTCTTACATTGTTGAACTTGAGGTAGTTCATCTTGGTTTTTAAAAACCATTTAATGTAATGCAGTGAAATCTTTAGCTGCTGCCCCTGTTAACATCATTGTCATTCCACAAGCTTGTTGTACAGGCTTGTTGATGATGCAACCCATACATTACCTCAGGACGTTATTTTTATAATGGTGATAATAAAATCTACATTCTTTTAAAAACCTGTGCTCAGTAATAATTTCTTTTTTCCTTTTTTCTTTTTCTTTGGCACCAGGGATTGAACTAGGGGAGGTTAACCACTGAGCCACATCCGCAGCCCTTTTATATTTTTTATTTTGAGACAGTCTTGCTGAGTTGCTTAGGGCCTCACTAACTTGCTGAGGCTGGCTTGGAATTTGCAATCCTGTCTCAGCCTCCTGAGCTGCCAGGATTATAGGCATGTGCCACTGCATGTGTTTTGTTTTGTTTTGTTTTTTTTAACAGAGTGAAATTTTGAGGGTTAACCCCTACAGATATAATTAATTTAGAAATGCCTCTGTATCCACTCATCCATTTTAGAATTTTAGATAAATCTTTTTATTTATTTATTTATTTATTTATTTGGAACCAGGGATTGAACTCAGGGACACTCGGCCACTGAGCCACATCCCCAGCCCTATTTTGTATTTTATTTAGAGACAGGGTCTCACTGAGTTGCTTAGGGCCTTGCTAAGTTGCTGAGGCTGGCTTTGAACTCGCGATCCTCCTGACTCAGCCTCCCAAGTCGCTTGGATTACAGGCGTGCACCACAATGCCCGGCTAGAATTTTAGATAAATCTTTCTAGATAAAACTTTGTAGAAAGAAAGGAACATGAGAGGTGATTCATGAAGAGATCATTTCATAAGGTGAGCCAAAATTCTTGAAATATCCACTGTTACAATGTGTATCAAAATGTTGACACTAGCCGATGATCCATATTATTTGTCCAAAATTCAAGATAAATTAGAAATCAATAATAGGATAGCAAAAATAAATGATCCACTTGAAAATTTCTTTTAGAACTTAAGATGAAAACTTCAACATAGAGAAAAGCAGAAAGAAGTAAAATTGCAGCCATCATTAATAACATTTTGCCATATTTTATCTGTCACTTCATCACTCTCTACTTGTACATAGTCATTTCTACACTTGAGAAAACATAATAGATTTCACCCCTAAATATTAGTCTCTTATTTTTGAGCCCCATCATTTTACATAATTTATGAAACTTTTTGGAAGAGTTCAGGAAAGTTGTAAAATGCCTAGCATTCTGCATTTGATTGATTGTTTATACTGTCATTTAACTTGTTCCTCATCACTTTTTAAATATATATTATAAAGATTTCATTGGGTTCTGAAGAATACATCCAAACTGATGCTGCCTATGTCTGGAAACACCTAAGATTTTCCATAATTACTAAAACTTAAAACTTGGTAGACATTGTTTGAGTTCTGTTTGATAAGATTCCCTCACACAGTCAGTAATCATATTTTTTTGCATCTCCATTTAGAAAATGATTATATTGTGTATATTGAGAGTAAAGAGAAAACCAAATTTTGAAATTTTGGTCTGTTTAGAAAAGAGCGATGTGAGATGCCTAATGTATCAGAACTATTTTAATTTAATTTTATTGTATTTTACTTATTTATTTTGAGATGGAGTCTTGCTATGTTGCTAAGGCTGGCCTTGAACTCTGGGGCTTAAGTGTTCCTCCTGCCTGAGCCTCCCAAGTAGCTGGAACAGACCTTCACACCTGGCTGTATTAGAATTTGAGGCCAAAGCTATAATTGGAACATTTATTTATATATAATAGTTAATTAGAAAATTAATACCAATAGGAAACCATTTTGTTTATCCTTCCACCAATGTAATAATTATCAGAGTGTATGTAATGAGTTGAGCTACTAAAAGAAGGAATAATCATATTCAGTTGTCTGGGGCTGGTTTTGAAAAGAATTACCTTTCTCATTGAGTTGCTCTTTTGAAAATCAATAGACCACAACTTGATTTAATTACTTCATAATATACATATGTGAAATCTCTTCTGTGTACTCTTCTGAACCATTAGCTGTGATCTGAATGTTTACACTTCCCCAAAATTCTTACACTGAAATCCTCATCCCCACGGAGATGATTTTGGAGGTGAGGAATTGAGAATTCTTTAGTCCTGAGAGGGGAGCCCTCATGAGTGGATGGGTGTCCTTAAAAAGAAGCCACAGAGAGGACCCACCACTCTTTCTGCCATGTGAGTTTAAAGTGAGAAGACAGTTGTTTATGAAAAAACAGGCCCTCATCAGACATCAAATCTGCTGGTCCCTTGATCTTGGAGTGTCCAGCCTCCAGAAAAGTAGAAGGGAATTGTCCCTAAGCTACCTAGTCTCGGTGTTTAGTTATGGTAGTCTAAGTGGACTGATACCACTGTGCCATGTGTATTTTTTATTCCTTCAATGTCAAAGGATATTGATTATGACAATTCAAAATTGTTTTGACTATTGTGGGTCCTTTTCACTTGCATATTTGTAAATCAACTTGTCAATATCTGTGGAGAGGAAAAGGCTTCTGGGATGATAAAGTAGATGGCTTTGAATCTATCAGTTAAAATGGAAATAATTCACATTTGAACACTATTAAGTCCACCAACCCATGGCATGTATTTCTCCTTTTATTTAGGTCTCTAATTTCAGCAATATTTTGTAATATTCAGAGTTCAGATCCTCTACATATTTTGTGAAATTTATCCATAATTAAGTAATAATTCTGTTAAGGTAAGTACTCTTAATAAACAATTGGAAAAGGATCTTGACTACTGTAGGAATAATATTTTATGCATCTTAACTTTCCTATTACCTGATTAAATTCCTTTGAGTTCTGGTAGTTTTTCGTAGATTTCTTAGGATTTTCTGTACACAAAATCAAGACAATTCTTTCCATTTGGTCTGAATATTCACCAAGACTGTTTTCTACGGCATCCAGGTCAATGTTGAAAGTTTACGTGTGGACATCCTTGACTTTTGTCTAATCTTGGTGTGGGGGGAACATTCCGTTCTTTACTATTAAAGTTAGCTTTTGATTTTTCATGAATGTCTTTTTGTAAAAGTAAGGGACTCCCCATTTATGTACAATTGAATTTCACCTTATCAAGTGCTTTTTTCTCCAACTGAGATCCTCATATGATTTTTTCTTGCTCATTTCTTTATTTTTTTCTATCTTCAGAGTTAATTTATTTTTTATTTTATTTTATTTTATTTTTTTATTTACTTATTGATTCATTGAACACAAATGGAGTACAGATATTGTTTCTCTGGTTGTACACAAAGTAGAGTCACACCATCTGTGCATTCATACATGTACACAGGGCAATGATGTCTGTCACACATTCTGTTATTATTACCCCTCCACCCCAACCCCGCCCCTCCCTTCCCTCTATGCTATCTATCCTTCCTCCATTCTTGCCACCCTTCCCTCCGGCATTATGCATCATCATTCATTTATCAGAGAGAGCATTCGGCCTTTGGATTTGGGGGGATTGGCTGATCTCAGCATAACAGTCTCCAACATCATCCATTTACCTGCAAATGCCATAATTTTATTCTTCTTTATGGCTGAATAATATTCCATTATGTATATATACCACAGTTTCTTTATCCATTCATCTATTGAAGGGCATCTAGGTTGGTCCCACAATCTAGCTATTGTGAATTGAGCAGCTATGAACATTGATGTGGCTGCATCACTGTGTAATCTGATTTTAAGTCCTTTGGGTATAGGCCAAGGAGTGGGATAGCTGGGTCAAATGGTGGATCCATTCCAAGTTTTCTAAGGAATCTCCACACTGCTTTCCAGAGTGGCTGCACCAACTTGCACTCCCACCAGCAATGTATGAGTGTACCCTTTCCCCACATCCTCGCCAACACCTGTTGTTGCCTGTTTTCTTAATAAAAGACATTCTAATTGGGGTGGTTTTGATTTGCATTTCTCTTATAACAAGGGATGTTGAACATTTTTTCATAAATCTGTTGATTGCTTATAGATCTTCCTCTGTAAAGTGTCTGTTCATTTCCTTGGCCCATTTATTGATTGGGTTATTAGTGTTCTTGGTGTAAAGATTTTTGAGTACTTTGTAGATTCTGGAGATCAGTGCTCTATCTGAAGTGTGTGTAGCAAAGATTTTCTCCCACTCTGAAGGCTCTCTCTTCACATTGCTGATTGTTTCCTTTGCTGATAAAAAGCTTTTTACTTTGACTCTATCCCAATCATTGATTCCTGCTTTTATTTCTTGCACTTTGGGAGTCATGTTAAGGAAATCTGGTCCTAGGACAACGTGATGAAGATTTGGACCTATTTTCTCTTCTATTAGGTGCAGGGTCTCTGGTCTAATTCCTAGGTCCTGATCCACTTTGAGTTGAGTTTTTTACAGGGTGAGAGATATGGGTTTAGTTTCATTTTGCTGCATATGGATTTCCAATTTTCCCAGCACCATTTGTTGAAGAGGGTGTCTTTTCTCCATTGCATATTTTTGGCTCCTTGGTCAAGTATGAGATACCTATATTTATGTGGGTTTGTCTCTGTGTCCTCTATTCTGTACCATTGATCTACCTGTCTATTTTGGTGCCAATACCATGCTGTTTTTTTTACTATTGCTCTGTAGTATAGTTGAAGGTCTGGTATTGTGATACCCCCTGCTTCACTCTTCTTGCTAAGGATTGCTTTAGCTATTCTGGGTGTCTTATTCCTCCAAATGAATTTCATGATTGCTTGCTCTATTTCTGTGAGGTCCATCATTGGGATTTTAATTGGAATTGCATTGAATTTGTATAGCACTTTTGGAAGTATGGCCATTTTGACAATATTAATTCTGCCTATCCAAGAACATGGGAGATCTTTCCATCTTCTCAGATTTTCTTTAACTTCTTTCTTTAGTGTTCTGTAGTTCTCATTGTAGAGGTCTTTCACTTCTTTTGTTAGATTGATTCCCAAGTATTTTATTTTACTTGAGGTTATTGTGAATGTGGTAGTTTTCCTAATTTCTCTCTCAGAGGATGCATCACTTACGAATAAAAATGCATTAGATTTATGAGCATTAATTTTATATCCTGATACTTTACTGAATTCATTTATGAGTTCCAGAAGTTTTCTGGTGGAATTCTTAGGGTCTTCTAAATAGAGAATCATGTCATCAGCAAATAGGAATAGTTTGAGCTCTTCTTTTCCTATTTGTATTCCTCTAATTTCTTTGGTCTGTCTAATTGCTCTGGCTAGAGTTTCAAGAACAATGTTGAATAGTAGTGGTGAAAGAGGGCATCCCTGCCTTGTTCCAGTTCTCAGGGGGAATGCTTTCAATTTTTCTCCATTTAGAATGATGTTAACTGTGGGCTTAGCATAGATAGCCTTTACAATGTTAAGGAATGTCCCCACTATTCCTATTTTTTCTAGTGTTTTGAGCATGAAGGGGTGCTGTATTTTATCAAATGCTTTCTCTGCATCTATTGAAATAATCATGTGGTTCTTGACTTTAAGTCTGTTGATGTGGTGAATTACATTTATTGATTTCCGGATGTTGAACCAACCTTGCATCCCTGGGATGAAACCCACTTGATCATGGTGCACTATCTTTTTAATATGCATTTGTATGCGATTCGTGAAAATTTTGTTAAGAATTTTTGCATCTATGTTCATTAGAGATATGGGTCTGAAATTTTCTTTCCTCAATGTGTCCTTCTCTGGTTTTGGTATCAGGGTGATATCAGCTTCATAGAATGAGTTTAGAAGGGTTCCCTCCTCCTCTATTTCATGAAATACTTTGAGGAGTATTGGAATGAGCTCTTCTTTGAAGGTCTTGTAGAACGCGGCTGTGAATCCATCTGGTCCTGGACTTTTCTTTGTTGGTAGGCTTTTGATGACTTCTTCTATTTCATTGCTTGAAATTGATCTATTTAAGTTGTGTATGTCCTCCAGATTCAGTTTGGGTGGCTCATACGATTCTAGGAATCTGTTGATGTCTTCCAGGTTTTCTATTTTGTTGGAGTATAAATTTTCAAAGTAGCTTCTTATTATGTTTTGTATTTCAATTGTGTCTGTTGTAATATTTCGATTTCCATCACGAATTTTAGTAATTTGGAGTTTCTCTCTCCTTCTCTTCATTAGTGTGGCTAAGGGTTTATCAATTTTGTTTATTTTTTCAAAGAACCAACTTTTTGTTTTGTCAATTTTTTAAATTGTTTCTTTTGTTTCAATTTCGTTGATTTCAGCTCTGATTTTGATTATTTCCTGTCTTCTACTACTTTTGGTGATGATCTGTTCCTCTTTTTCTAGGGCTTTGAGCTGTAATGTGAGGTCATTGATTTGTTGACTTTTCATTTTTTTATTAAATGCACTCCATGCAACGAATTTTCCTCTTAGCACTGCTTTCATAGTGTCCCAGAGATTTTGATATGTTGTATCTTTGTTCTCGTTGACCTCTAAGAATCTTTTAATTTCCCCCCTAATGTCTTCTGTTATCCATGCACCATTCAATAGCATATTATTTAATCTCCAGGTCTTGGAGTAGTTTCTGTTTTTAACTTTATCATTGATATCTAATTTCATTCCATTATGATCTGATAGTATACAAGGTAGTATCTCCATGTTTTTGTATTTGCTAAGAGTAGCTTTGTGGCATAACATATGGTCTATTTTAGAGAAGGAGCCATGAGCTGCTGAGAAGAAAGTGTATTTGCTTTTTGATGGATGGAATATTCTATATATGTCTGTTAAGTCTAAATTAGCGATTGTGTCATTGAGTTCTATGGTTTCTTTGTTCAATTTTTGCTTGGAAGATCTGCCCAACGGTGAGAGAGGAGTGTTAAAGTCCCCCAGTATTATTGTGTTTTGGTCTATTTGGCTTCTGAAATTGAGAAGGATCTGATTGACGTACATGGATGCACCACTGTTTGGTGCATAAATATTTATGATTGTTATGTCTTGCTGGTTTATGCTTCCTGTAAGCAGTATGAAATGTCCTTCTTTATCCCTTCTGACTAACTTTGGCTTGAAGTCTGCTTTCTCTGAAATGAGGATGGAAACCCCTGCTTTTTTAATCAGTCCATGTGCATGGTATGTTTTTTCCCAACCTTTCACCTTTAGTCTGTGGGCATGTTCTTCTATGAGATGAGTCTCTTGAAGGCAGCATATTGTTGGGTCTTCCTTTTTAATCCAGTCTGCCAGTCTATGTCTTTTGATTGATGAGTTTAGGCCATTTACATTCAGGGTTATTATTGAGATATGACTTGTATTTCCTGTCATTTTAGCTTTTTTAGGGTTTTTAGCTTAACTTTGTTTCTCCTTTGATTGACTCTTTCTTTAGGGTAATTCCTCCCCATGATGACTGAGATTGTTATTTTTCGTTTCTTCCTCTTCGAATATTTTGTTGAGAATGTTCTGTAGGGCAGGCTTTCTATTTGTGAATTCTTTAAGCTTTTGTTTATCATGGAAAGATTTTATTTCGTCATCAAATCTGAATGTAAGTTTTGCTGGGTATAAGATTCTTGGTTGGCATCCATTTTCTTTCAGAGCTTGAAATATGTTGTTCCAGGCCCTTCTTGCTTTTAGGGTCTGGACTGAGAAATCTCCTGATATCCGTATTGGTTTCCCCCTGTAGGTAATCTGATACTTTTCTCTCGCAGCCTTTAAAATTCTATCTTTGTTTTGTATGTTAGGTATTTTCATTATAATGTGCCTTGGTGTGGATCTGTTGTAATTCTATGTGTTTGGTGTCCTGTAAGCCTCTTGTAATTGATTTTCCATCTCATTCATCATATTTGGGAAATTTTCTGATAATATTTCCTTGAACAGATTGTTCATACCCTTGGTTTGTATCTCTGTGCCTTCCTCAATCCCAATAACTCTTAAATTTGGTCTTTTCATGATGTCCCATATTTCTTGGAGGTTTCGTTCATGATTCCTAACCATCTTCTCTGTTTGTTCGACTTTGTTTTCAAGATTAAATATTTTGTCTTCATTGTCTGAGGTTCTGTCTTCCAAGTGATCTATTCTGTTAATTATGCTTTCTATTGAGTTTTTAACTTGGTTTATTGTTTTCTTCATTTCCTTGTTTCCTTCAAGGATTTCTGGTTTTTTTTTTTTTTTTCAGAACTTCTATCTCTTTATTGAAATGATTTTTTTGCTTCCTGCAATTGCTCTATTAGCTGATTATTCATAGCCTGAATCTGCTCTCTTGTCACATCATTCTCTTCTTGGATCATTTTAATTATGAACATTCTGAACTCCCTTTCTGTCATTCCTTCTACCATGCTGTCTTTGGGTTCTCTTGATATATCATCTAGGTTTGTTTGGGACGCTTTCTTCCCGTGTTTTCTCATGTTGCTCGTGTATCTTCCCCTCTAGTAGTGTGAATCAGAGGGACTGCAATTTCCCTTTGAAGACTTAAAGTGTCCCTGCAGATTTCCAATAACTCACCTGATGTTTGAGTGATGCTTGATCAAGCGGTGACCCAAGAAAGGTGCTGTCCCACTACCTCCAGGTTGGGAATGATCAATACTTCTGGGCAGAGGCAGCCTGGTGTTGATAGAAAATCTGATACAGCAAGGTGCTAGACCCCGGGTCAGGGTGTGGACCTGGGCACTACACCAAGTTGGGGTGGGGGCACAGAACTGTGCTCAGTGATGGAGACACTGGGTTTGAGAGCCCAGGCAGGCCTGAGCTCCTCGCTGGGGGCTCAGGCGGTGGCAGGTGGTTGCTCTCTCCCGGGGACGCTGTAAAATGGCACCAAAAGCTCTAAGCTCCCCGCTGGAGCTGGCAACTCCACCCGCTCCAGGCCAGATCTCCCCAGGAGCCCCTGCACAGTGGCGCCGGAAAACCGGAGCCCAGCCCTGAGGATTCAGGCAGCCGCAGATGGTCACCCTCCTCCAGGGAAGCTGCAAAATGGTGCCGAAGGGTCCAAACTCCCCACTGGAGCTAGCGACTCCAGCTGCTCCAGGTCAGACCTCCCCAGGAGACACTGCGCAGCGGCGTGGAAGATCTGAGCTCAGCTCTGAGGAGTCACGTAGCCCCAGATGGTCGCTCTCTGCCAGGGAAGCTGCAAAATGGCACCGAAGGGTCCAAACTCCCCGCCAGAGCCAGCGACTCCAGCTGCTTCAGGCCAGACCTCCCCAGGAGCTGCTGTGCAGTGGCCTTGCTCATTTCTTAAAATGGTGATTAACATTGACTTTTAAATGTTAATTCACCCTTTTATTCCTAAAGTCCTCTTTTCATGCAGTCCTGCATTTTTGCTGTGGTTTGTTAAAGAATTCTCAGGTGGATGTTATTAAGAAAATTTTACTTTGGAATTATTGGGTTATAATTTACATAGAGTGAAATCCACCCTTGTAAAGTATACAGTTCTTTGGGCTTTGACAAACATATATAATTATATAACCATAACCACAATCAAGATAGAGAATATTTCTATCACCCGGGAAAGTCTCTTATGCCTCTGAGTACTTATTTCCTTTCTCCCAGCCTGATTTTATCCATTCACCCCCAAGGGGATGGTTTTAGAAGGAGTGGCCCTGGGAAGTGATCTTCAGTTTTTCTGTTTTCCAAAAGGTCATGTAAATACAATCAATATGGTAGGTAGATTTATGCTCCTGATTTTTTTCACTTAGCAAAATGTATTTGTGGGTCATCTATTTTATTGTATCTGTTGTTCATTCATTTGTATTGTTGAATAGTGTCCCATTGTATGGATGAACCACAATTTGTTTATCCATTCATCATATGGTAGAAGTTTGGATTATTTTCAAGTTTGGGCAATCATAAATAAAGTATCATTTGAACTCTTGTGTGGACATTTCATTTCTTTAGGAAATACCTGTGAGTAGATGGGTTGATTCATATGGTGTGTATATGTTTATAAGAAATTGATAAACTTTTCCAAAGTGTGTGTACCATTTTTATATTTCACCATCAACGTGTGATAGTTTCAGTTGCAGTAATTTATCCTCATCAGCAATTGGTATTGTCATTTTTGTTGTTAACCATGCTAATAGGTAGCTGATGGAATCTTGTTGTAGTTTTAATTTGTATTCTCCTAATATGCTTATGATATTCACTATTTTTTGGGGGGGGGCAGGTTACTGGGGATTAAACCCAGGAGTGCTTTACCACCATGGTTCTTCTCCAGCCCTTTCTACTTTCTATTTTGAGACAAGCTCTCACTGAGTTGTCCAGGCTGGCCTTGAACTTGTGATCCTCCTGCCTCAATCTCCCAAGTCACTGGTATTACAGTCACAGACCACCACACCCAGCCAATGTTCACTAATTTTTAAAGGTTTATTTGACATCTATATATCTTTGGTGGAATGTTTATTTTTTTCCACTTTTGATAGGGCTTTTTTTTCACTGTTAAGTATTAAAGAACTCTGTACTTTCTGGATACAAGTCCTTTGCTGTAAAATATGTTAGTAAATATTTTTCACAGTTTAGGACAACAAAAAAATAGAGCAGGCTGGGCGTGGTGGCACCTGTAATCCAAGCGACTTGGGACCCTAGTCATGTATTTTCCCTCCCCTGAAGCATCAACTGGCATTAATTTAGCATGTATCCCCAGGTCACCTTTTAGTAATTTTACCTATTTATTTATTCTGGAACAATGTGTGGCATTGTTTCATTTGAGTTTATTTTAATGCATATAAAGTTTCATAATTATTCTGCAATGTCATACAGATGGTGACATACAAGATTTTTCTGCTTACCTCTTTTTAGGAAATATCATTATGAATTTGTTGGTTTTTATTTATTTAGTGTATCTCAATACACATTCTTTTTGATGCTGAAACTGTCATAATTTTGCTGAGCCTAGCGGCACACACCTTTAATCCCAGCAACTCAGGAAGTGGAGGCAGGAGAAATATGAGTTCCAGGCCAGCTTCAGCAACTCAGTGAGGCCCTCTGTGACTTAGCAAGACCCTGTCTCAAAAAATAAATAAACAAACAAACAAATGCAGTGGTAAAGTGCTCCTGGGTACAATCCCCTGTACCAAACACTAAACCAGAAAACTTTTTTTTTTTTTTTTTGTAATTTCGGCCACAAGTGTGCCTTTGAGTATGCTTCTGTATGTCTGGAAATAAATTTAGTATTATTCAAACTTCTTTATTATTAAGACTTTTAAACACAAAGTTTTTCAAATTATTGGAAAACACTGCCATACCACTTATATTTAATAGTTGTTAACATTCTGCAGTATTTACTTAACCAAATGTTCTTGTTGAATCAAAGATCTAGACATCATGATAATTGAAACTAAATAGCTTGGCATGCAGATGGCTTTGTCTTTTAAATATTATTTATGAATTCCAGTATTTCTTTTTTTTTAAATATATGTTTTTTAGTTGTCAATGGACCTTTAATTTATTTATTTATACGTGGTGCTGAGAATCAAACCCAGGGCCTCA
The DNA here is from genome assembly GCA_020662805.1 of Glaucomys volans. Classification (NCBI taxonomy): domain Eukaryota; kingdom Metazoa; phylum Chordata; class Mammalia; order Rodentia; family Sciuridae; genus Glaucomys; species Glaucomys volans. Next base: position 475,819 of record JAJEJO010004754.1, read on the forward strand.
CACATGCTAGGCTAGCGCTCTACCACTGAGCCACAACCCCAGCCCCGAATTCCAGTGTTTCTTAATTCATTCTTTAAATTCATTGACTAAGGTCAGCAAACATATCCTGTAAAATACTATGCAGCAAATATTTTAGGTGTTACAAGTCACATGGTCTCTATCGCAATTTCTCAATGCCACTGTTGTAGCACAGAAACAGCCATTGACACTACATAAATGAATACGTATGGCTGAGTTCCAATAAAACTTTATTTATAGAACCAGGTATGAAGCCAGGATTGGTTTGAAGGCCATAGTTAACTAGGCCTTTCACTAAAATCACAATTTATTTTCATGCTCAAATTGTCACAACTCACGTCAGTAGAAATCCTTTCAAGCTGGCTACTGTGTTCTATAAAATATCCTAGTTTGTTAGTCATTGCCTTTTGGATCAAGCTGTCCCAAGATTACCCTCCAATTCCCCGGCATCATTCCTGGAAGTAGTTACTTCTCTAAGAAATCTCAATTATGTTGTGGGGAGTGATATTAAAGATGGAATGCTGTGGACTGAATGTTTGTGTTCCCCCAAAAAATGCATATGTTACTGTAGGGACACATCTTAAAATGGCGACCGTAATAACAACAACACCCTCGGGGCAAAAGCCTCCCCCCACTCGTGGTACCACCAAGGTTGTGGCCCAGGATTGGCTCATTCGACTTCCGTGAACGTGAACAGCTTGTGGCCACTATTAAATCTTAGGAGACCTCTGCCCTGCAGGCTTTGATGTATATTGCATGGGCTGTTGACCTTTAAAATGATTGGCCCCCGCCTGTATCTCCTCCCCTTTCTTCGTTTTTTTCTCACTCGCTCCCTTTTCATATACCTGTTTCACTTCCCTATTAAACGAGATTCTGCTTCGACAGACCTCCCGGCTGGTGTGGTTTCTTTTCCAGTCACCGACACTCATCATCCTGCTCGACCCCGTGTTCCCCTCTGGCTGGCCCAGAGAGGACACTCCGACCTTTGTTGTTTGGTGCAGAACAACATGTTACAGCCCTGATCAACAATGTGATGATATTTGGAGGTGAGGGAGATAATTAGGTTAGATGAAGTCACGAAGGTCAAGCTCCCATAATGAGATTAGAGTCCATATAAGAATAAGAAGAGAGAGTGATCTATCCCTCCCTCTCAACCCCGTCTCTGCCAAAGAAAGATCTGTGAGCACACAGTGAAAGACAATCACCTGTAAGCCAGGAAATGTGTCCTCACCAAGAACTCAACAACCATACTGGCATCCTGACCTCAGCCTTTTTCAGCCTCCAGAACTATGAGAAATAAATGTCTATTGTTTAAGCCACCCAGTCTTTGGTATTTTGTGATAGCAGACTGAGCTGACTTACAACAGATCTTGGTACTAGGAATGAGTTCTGCTATAACCACTGCCTAAAAAATATGGAAGTGGCTTGGAACTAAGTGAAAAGTATAGGCATGAGGAATTTTGAGGTGCATGCTAGACACATGCTAGGCTAGGAAAAAGCAAGATTATTGTAAAAGGATTTACAAAGATGATTCTGGTTAGAGCTCAGAAAGAAAAGAGAGTTGTAGAGAAAGTTTCCAACTTCTTTGAGAATGCATAAATAATCATGAACAGTGCCATAACCAGCGTGGCGAAACTTGCATTTCTGCCCAGTGGCAAAGGGGGATTAGAAAATAAAGGTTCATGAACACGGATTTTGAAGATTAAGCTGGGATCAGGTGGAGCTCTACTCTCTGATGGAGATGCAGACCTAAAGAATCACCCCAGCAATCTTTATTTATATAGATCTCATTATCAGGTTAAAGACTGCGCAAGCATTATTCTTTGTATTCAGGAAAGTTACAGAAACTGGGACATCTATGTAGCTTTTCCGCAGTTGCAATCCACAGTTGCAAAGGTCAATTCTAGGAGCTTTGTGTAACTCTCAAGAAAGACCATTGTTAAAAGTTACTGTAAAGTGGGCAGGAACCAGAGAAGTGAAGCTGGTGAAACATTGTGATTGTCTAGTGTAAGAATTCCTTCCTTCGGAGGAGCTGTGTGCCTGAGATCAAGGTCAGAGCTGATAGGACTCTTGCACAGAGCCTCCTCATGCAGGGCACTGCTACAGTAGCTAAACACCCTGTGCCCTTGCACAGAAACACTCCAGGCACCAGGCATGCCACAGCCATGAGGGCATCAGAGACCCCCAATCTCAGTCACTACTCTCCCATCCTATGTCACCACTCTCCACAGAACAGAATTTTGAAAAATATGGATGGTAAAGTCCATTCTGATGAGGTTTTTGAAGGAGATGTAAAAAATGTATTAGACAATGGAGAAAAGGTAATTCACAGTATAAAGTGGTAAAGAATTTAGCTGAATTTTGTTCATGTTGTGTTTTGTAGAAAGTAGAGCTGCATATTTGGCTTGGGAGATCTCTAAGCATAGTGTTGAAGGAGCAGCTTGAGTCCTATGATTACTTATAGTAAAATATGAGAAGAGTGAAATGAATTGAAGAATTAATTGTTCCACAAAAAAAAAAAAAAACAAACAAACAAAAAAAGAAACTAAAACGAAGATTGTGTGTCACAAAATGAGAAAGTGTGTTTGGAAGTAAAAACCAAGGATATGGTTTCAGGCACCACTGGTAAGATTAGTGTGAGTGTGAACCATAGACCTAATCATCCCTCAGCAAAAGCTTTGCCAGTTTGAACTGAAGGGAATGGAGACGGAAAAATATGAAGGAAGGCTGTTGATTTCTAAGATATTACAGGACTGAATTATAGAGCTCTTCAGTGCATACATGTGCTATTCTTCAAGACAATGGAAGAATGATCCTACAGGTAGATTCAAAGATCATCAGTTTTCAGGGGTGCCAACACCTCAGTTTCAATAGGCTAGACTGCAGCTACCCAGAGCCTAGGGAATGGGATTCCCTGGGGTCTTGGGAGCATAACTTCACCCAGCAGAATGTTTGGGTAGAGCCATACTCAGGTGCAACCCCTACCTGGAAGGCTCACAGAGTCACAGAAAGCAGAGCACTGAATCAAAAAGGATTATTTTTAAAACTTATGATGTTGTGATATTTGCTTTGCTAGGTTTTAGAGCTGGTTGACTTCCACCTCCCTTTCTTCAATTTCTCCTTTTGCACTGGATTGTCTTATTCTACCATTGTGTTTTGGAAGAACATAACTTGTCAAATTTCCTGAGTTCACAAGTAGAGCAGAATTTTGCCGGATACTTCAAGTCTCAGCCATATTTGATTTAGATGATATTTAGATGAGATTTGGGACTTTAGGATTAAGAGTCAATGCTGGAGTGAGTTAAGACCTTTGGCAGTAATATGGAGTGAATTTATTTTGCATGTGAGAGGGACATGAATTTCAGGGGGATAAGGAGCAAAATGTCATGGACCGAATTTTTGTGCCCCCCCAAATTCACAGGTGTGAAGTTCCAATTACCAGTGAGATGGTATTTGGAGGTAAAGCCTTAGGTAATTAATTAATTTTAGATAAATCAAGAGAGTGGAACCCTCATGATAAGATTAGTGTCCTTAGAAGAGCTGGCCTGTAATCCCAGCACTCGAGAGGCTGAGGCAGGAGGATCTCAAGTTCAAAGCCAGCCTCAGCAACTTAGCGAGGCCCTAAGCAACTCAGTGAGACCCTGTCTCTAAATAAAATACAACATAGGGCTGGGGATGTGGCTCAGTGGTGGAGTGCCCCTGGGATCAATCCCTAGTACAAAAAAAAAAAAAAAAAAAAAAAAAAAAAAAAAAAAAAAAAAAAAAAGAGCTGAAGAGCTGGCAGGGCTGGGGGTGTGGCTCAGTGGTAGAGTGTGTGAGGCACTGGGTTCCAGGAGGAGGAGAGCTGGTATTCTCTGTCCCTGCCATGTGTATGCACCAAGGTGAGGCCATGTGAACACACAGTGAGAAAGCAGATCTCTAAACTAGGAAGAAAGCTGTCATCAGGAGCCCAGCCACACTGGCACCTGATCTCAGACTTCCAGCATCCAGAACTGTGAGAAATAAATGCCTACTGTTTAAACCCCAGTCTATGGTGCTTTGCTATAGCAACCTGAGCTAAGATAGAAGCAAAAACCTGGACACACTCCTCACTACATTTTAAGTGATGTTTCTTCTAAATCAATTCAGTTCATAATGCTAAAAATATTTTCAACTGAATTTATCTATTTTACATGTATAAAGTGTCCATTTAAAAAATAATAACCATTAGGTTTAGCTTTGGCTTTGTGGTTTTGTTTTTTTTTTCTCTTGGACTAAATGTCTTCATTCCCAGTCAACAAAGTTCCTTGTCTACTTCTTAAAATGGTAAACAAAATATTTTCAGAACATTACTAATGTTACTATAAAAATAAGTTCTGACTGCTTTTAATTTAAATATTTAGAAATAATTAACATGTCTGACCCCATATTAAAAAAATATATAGAAAGTTACATTTTAGCCACTCTTATGAGACGGGATGAACTCCCCACCTAAACTTTAGTTCATATATGGAGACTGATGAACATACACACACACACACACACACACACACACACACGCACAGGTATGAAAGGGATACTATACTTATGTGAGGTCCCTGGGGACAGTAGGCCAGGCATGTCAAGCAGTTCCCATAGAAAATGTCTTAAGAGGGCAGGGAAAGGAAGCTGGCTTGGGTTTTTATTGTGGTTAGGGTGTGGGATTGCTTTCTTACCAGCTTAACTGGACATGAGGCACAAGAAGAAGAAAGAGGTGAGACTTAAAAGCTATGAGCAAACATCAAAAAGTGGAGTCAGACTCTTTATTACAGTTCACCCCTGAAGTTTGGTTGATGACTAAAACCTGCCATGTTTTGTTTAACTGAATTTGAACTTGCTAACAATAGCCATTGTAGCACTCTATGAGACCTGAAGCTTGAAGCCAGTTAGGAAGGTGAACTTGAGAGTCTTATGCAAGCACCCAGCTTTCAGAGAAGTGAGACAAGTATTTGGTCACTGTCAGTAATGTCTGGGATTCTGAAAGGGATGAGTGCTCTGCTGGGGCCTGGTCTCATGGCTTTAATAAATGCAGAGGATTGTTGTAACCCTGATAAATACTTTGGTATGTAGGTAGGATATTCCAAGAGTTCTTTATCCCAAGGGACAATGGCCCAAGAGCCTATAAAAATTTCTAGCCTGAAGCCATGTATTACCTTAACACTACTGAGACCAGGGAGTGGGGAGCATGCTGATTGTAGATCACCTTTGCGCCACCATCTACCTCATTCTCATTTATTGCCCAGTGCTAGCTGAAGTCCACACTGGAAACTACAAGTTCCTCCAAATTAATTTCAAAAGTTGCTTCTGGCTGCACATCAGCACAGTAGATTTCAGCAGTACTGGGCGATGCCATTTTTTTTTTTTCAGGGTTATCCCTGTGCATCCCATGAGCAAACCTGGAGAAATGACAAATACCAAACCCACAAAGCACTTGGCAAGTGAAGAATAAAAAGATACTTATGAAGTGTTTTCCAAATTCAATCATGATTTTAAAATAAATAATTGAGGAAAACCTCAGCAAACTAGATAGAGATAGAAGGGAAGTTCCTCAACTTGATAAAGGACAACTACTAATAAATCTGACAAGCAATCTCAATCATAATGGTGAAAGATGGAAAGTTTTCCACCTAAAATCAGGAATAAAGTGTGAATTTCTGATTACACCACTCTTACTGTAACTTGAATTCTATCCACTGAAACAAGAAAAGACAGGAAATGTGTACAAGTTAGAATGGAAGAAATAAACTAGCCTTGTTTTCAGGTGACAAGATGATCTATGTATTAATTAATTGTTTGCCAGGGCTGCCATAACATAATACCATAGACTGGGCTGCTTAAGCAACATAAATTTATTTTCTTACTGTTCTGGAAGCTGGAAGTCCAAGATGAAGGTGTTGATAGTTTGATTTCTTCAAAGGTCTCTCTTCTTGACTTACAGATGGCCACCTTCTTGCTGGGTCCTCTTATGGCCTTTCTTTGGTGCACACACATCCCTGTGTTCTTCTCTCTCCAACCAAGAAGGCTTTGTTCAATAAAAGTATCCTTCAGAAGTTATGAAGAAATTAATGCATTTCCACCTAAGGAAGCTCATCATCAATACCCCTGTTCTATAAGAAATGCTAAAGGAAGTCCTTCAGGTTAAAATGAAAGGATACTTGACAATAACTCAAAACTACGTGAAGAAATAAAGATCCCTGGCATAAGTTCATAGAGAGGAAACCTTAAAAACTTGTATTATTGTAGCTCCACTTTGGTTTCTATATGATTTAAGAAACTGATCCATATAAAAATGATTAACCTAGGTTTTTGGACATAAAATGTAAAAAGAAATAATTTTGTGACATCAATAACTGAAGGTGTTAGGAATGGAGTTTCATAAGAACAGAGTTTTCTGTGTTATTGAACTAAGCTGATACAAGTTCAAGTTAAAGTACTATGACTTTAGGATATTAAGTGTAATAAAAAAAAGTGGTCATAAAATATACACAAAAGAAAATTAAAATGTTTTACATTTTAAAAATCAAACACAAAAGAAGATTGTAATGCAGAAAATAAAGGACAAAAAACTTATAAGAAACATCAAAAACGAGTAGCTGAATGATAGAAGTAAGTCTTCCTTGTTAGTAATTACTTCAAATATAAATTATTAAACTCTTAAAGCAAACACAGAGATTGGCAGAAGGACTTAAAAATCAAAACAATAAAAAAGATCCATGATACAATGATAGACTGTCTGTGGAAAGACTCAATTCTAGACCCAAAGATACAAATAGGTTGAAAGTGAAAGGATGGAAAGATATTCCATGCAAACAGTAACCAAAAGAGGGCAGGGGTGGCTATGCAGGCATCAAACAAAATATTCTTAAACAATGAACAAAGGGCAAAGGGCATGATATATTAAGATTCAATACAACAAGAACATATAGTAATTATAAACATTTATACACTGTGTGTTTTGGTTAAAGTTTAAATGGATCCCTCAAAAGTTCACACACTGGAGGCATGGTTGCCATATGGGATGGTGTTGAGGTGGTTGAACCTTTAAGAGGTAGGACCTAGTATAAGGGGGTTAGGTCATGGAGGCACTGACCCAAAAAGGGTTCATGTTGGTCTCAAAGAGTGGGATAGTTTTCACAAAAATGGGTTGTTATGAACCAAGTTCATGGGTCTCTACTGTCTCTTTCTGTCTTGTCATGTGATCTCTCCCCTCTCACATGTGCTCCCATGATGCCATCCACATGTCATAATGCAGCCAGAAGGCCCTCACCAGAAGCAAGAAGACTGTCTTGAATCTCTAGAATTTAAACCTCTTTTCTTAATAAAGCAGTCAGTCTCAGATATTCTGCTGTGAGAATACCAAATAGACTAACAGATATCTAGTAAAAGGCTAAAAAAATATATGAAGCAAAATTAGACAGACTTGAAGGAAGAAATAGACCATTCTACAAGACTAGTTGAAGAATTTGATACCCTACTCTCAATAATGGATAGAGCAACTACACACAGATCAATAAAGAAACAGGAGACATAAAAAAAAATAACAAATTAGTTACATCTAACAAATATACCAAAACTCTACCCAACAGTAACAGAATACACATCCTTTTCAAGTATTTATGGGACATCCTCCATGTTAGAGCATATATTTTATGTATGTATGTTATATATATATAGAACAGTACGTTTTAAAAGAGAAATATCATAAAAAGCATCTCCCCTGGCCACAAAAAGATAAATTTAGATTGTCAACAGCAAAAGAAAAAATGGACAATTCACAAATTGTTGGAAATTAAAGAACACACTCTTAAGCATTCAGCATATCAAAGAATAAATCACAAAGGAAGTTATAAAATACTTAGAGATGAAATAAAATGAAAACAACATAACAAACTCATGGGAAACAGCAAAAGCAGTGTTAACAGGGAAATTTGTAGCTTACAGTTTTATAAACTTACATTAAAAAAGAAGACATACCACAAATGAAAAAATCAAACTTTACAACTTAGAGAACTAGTAAAATAAATACAAACTAAACCTAAAACTAGAAGATGGAAGAAAATAATAAAGATTAGGGCAGAGATTACTAGAGAATGGAAAAATGATAGAGAAAATTGAACAGAACCAAAAACTGAATATTCAAAGAGATTTTAAGACTTGACAAAACTTTAGCTAGATTAACTTTAAAAGATGGAAGATTCAAATTTCTAAAGTTAGAAATGAAAGTGGAAATGTTATTATTGATCCTAAGGAAATAAAAACATCATAATAGAGTACTATGAAGAACTGCCTGCTAAAAAATTGGACACATGGACAAATTCCTAGAAATGGAAAACCTATCAAGACTGAGTCATGAAAAAACAGAAAATCTGAAGAGACCAATCAGTAGTAATGAGAGTGAATAAAAAACATATACCCCCACAAAAAAGCCCTGAACCTAAAATTTTAACCAATGAGTTCTACTATTTAAAGAATGAACACCAATCTTTTTCAAACTTTTCCATCAAATTGAAAAAAGAGGGAATAATTCTTACCTTATTCCATGAGGCCAGCATTGTCCTGACACCAAACACCAAAACCACTACAAGAAAACTACTAATCAATATCGCTATAAACAATGATGCAAAAAACTAGGAAACCAAACTACAGCATGTCCAAGTGGAATTTATTTCTGAAATGCAAGGATGCATGACATATGAAAATTTATCAGTGTAACACACTATTATCAACAAAATAAAGAGATAAAAACACATCATCTCAGTTGATGCTTAAAGAGCATCTGACAAAATTCAACTCCATCTCATGATTTTAAAAAACACAGAATAATTAAGAACAGGAGGAAATTTCCTCAACATAATAAAAGCCAATTATGAAAATTCACAGCTACAATCATACTCAATGAAATACTTAAAGTCTTTTGATCAGTAACAAGGATGCTCTCTTTCTCTACTTCAACACAGTACTAGAAGTTCTAGTCAGAGCTATTAGGCAAGAAAAATAAATATAAAAACACCAAAATTATAAAGGAAAAAACAAAACTTAATGTTTGCAGATGATATTATCATATATATAGAACACACTGAAGCAACACACACACACACACACACACACACACATACTAGAACTAATAAATTCAGCAAAGTAGCAGGATAAAAAAAATCAATGCAGAAAAATGGGTTGCTGCTATTCTACACTAATAATTTAAAAATGCAAAAAGAAAATTATGGGAACAGTTTCATTTATAATAGCATCAAAAATAAAATACTGGAGCTGGGGATATAGCTCAGTTGGTAGAGTGCTTACCTTGCAAGCACAAGGCCCTGGGTTCCATCCCCAGCACCGCAAAAAAATAAATAAATAAATAAAAATAAAAATAAATAAATAAAATACTTAGGAATTAAGCTGGAATTCTTTAAGTCTTAAAAAGAGAGGAAATTCTGACACATGTGATGACACTGTTGAACTCTGAAGACATTATACTAAGGGAAATAAGCTAACCACAAAAAGACAAATGCTTATGAGTCCACTGACACGAGGTACTTAGAGTCAAATTCACACAAACAAAAAGCATAATGGTGGTTTCCAGTGCCTGGGAGGGTGAGGAAGGAGCATGGTAGTTATTATTTAGTTGATATAGATTTCAGTTTTGCAAAATGAAAAGAATTCTGGAAATGGATCATAGTATTGGTTGTACAACAATATGAATATACTTAATACCACTGAACTGTACACTTAAAAATGATTAAGATGGCTAATTTTATGTTGTGTATTTAAAAAACCAAATTGTAGTGTACTCATGCAGTCGTGCACTGCTGAGCAGTGAAAGGAATGAACTGTACATATCCACAGCACAGATTCTCAAAATAATTATGCTCTCACATACAATCATTCTCTTCTGTTGAAATCTAAAATAACTTAGTCAACATAATTGTTAAAAAAAGGTAATTTTGCTGTATGAAATAAATCAGACCAAAAGTAAAGAGTATAAATACTTTATGATTCCAATTATATGCAATTCTAGAAAAGAAAACAAATCTATAGTGAAAAAAAAAGTAAACCAGGGGCTTCCCTGGGACAGCAAGAAGGGATTACAAGGGGTATGAGGTAGCTCTATGGGTGATGGATATGTTTATTATCATGATTATGGTTTGAGTCCCTGAGTAAAATATTTCAAAATTTACCAAATTGTGTGTATGTACACTCAATTATTGCATGACAATTATATTTTAACAAGGCATTAAAAGAATTTGTTGCACATAAAAACATGACCACCCATTTTAGAAGATTTAACAACATTTATATTAACTCTGCCCTCTCTCTCCTCATGCCTTGGCAGCAAAGAATGTGACATCCATGGAAAACAGATTCCTTTCTTTTAGTAGAAAGACCAGTAATGGCCTTGAGATGCATTGTGCATAGAGCCTGCAGTATTCCACAAGATCTTTATTTGCTCTGTCAGTAAACTTATTTGTAGGATAGACATGGTAAGGTTCTGAGCATTTCAGCAAACCCTGACATTCAAAGGAAGCTTGTGGATGCACTTTTAGAGGATACATGCCTGCTGGTTTGTGATAATCACCTATTCCCTATAATCATACCCCAAGTTTCTGTACAAATTATGGGTTCACCTGGGCTTAGTACATCTTGGTATACAGAGACATCTGTACTGTGGATGCTGAACCTCAGGTACCAGTTAAACAGCAACTACTTAACAGGGTGAAGGGAAAAAGGATGCAATTCATATTGCTCCTAGATGCCCTAGAGGTTGTCACCACTGCCCCCTCCTTAGGATAACACAGTCGTACTATGAAAATGCATAGCATTCAGACTGCAATAATGGGCCCACCAAGCCATATGATCTTTCCTTGAAATCCCTGGGTAGCAATGCACAAGGCTAAATCTGGACCGAGTTGTTCTTTACTATCTAACTGCCCACTTGGAGGCACACATGAGCTATTCACCCCTTTAGTTTAGTAGACCTTTGCTCTGTTCTCATCCCACTCCTCACAGTGATCAGAACACAGAATTAAAGGTGGCTTTATCAAAAAGGCCCTTATTATCACACAAAACACAGCAGTATGCAGGAGTTAGTTGGGTCAGGTAAAACAGACAGGATAAGTCCATCACAAGAATCACATTAGACCACTGTCCCTGAAGGAGGGAGACCTCTGCAAGCTGCCAGTAGAACCCCACCCAGGTCTTCATGGCCAAAGATGAGTCATGTTCACAGATAAATCTGCCATAGGGAAAGGGCCATCTTCCCATGGCCTCAGGCTACTGATGATTCCCTCCAGGCAGCAGAGAGGTCCGCCTTCCATGAGTGCTGTGGAAGGTCAACATGCACTCTGGAGGTCTGCCAGTGATAGAGCATCTGTCATAAATCCTTGCGGTGACAAAACTCTGGTAACATTCACAGTCAGAAAATGAGACTTAGCTCCTGAAAGCTTCCACCCTCTCTAGCATTCATAGGAAATCTCCCCAGTGGAGATTATTGGGTGAACAAGGTTCAACATCTGCCTGACAGCTCCTCACGAAGCCCACTCCCGGAGCTCCTCTCTGGTGTGTGCTGCTGTGTTGAATGAGAAGGGAGCATACTCTGTACACTCCGTTCTCTGGTGTGAATTTTCTGGTGCCGAATGAGGGTGGGCCTTTGGCTGAAGGCTTTGCCACATTCATGGCACTCATAAGGCCTGTCTGGCTTGTGAACTTTCTGATGCTGCCTCAGATTCGACCTTTGTCTGAAGGTTTTCCCACATTCATTGCACTCATAAGGCCGTTCACCAGTGTGAAGCCTCCGGTGGTTACTGAGGCTGGAGCTTTGGTTAAAGAATTTCCCACATTCGTTGCACTGATAAGGTCGTTCACCAGTGTGAAGTCTCCGATGGCTATTAAGACTGGAGCTTTGGCTAAACAATTTCCCACATTCGTGGCACTCATAAGGCCGTTCACCAGTGTGAACTCTCTGATGTTTCATGAGGTCAGAGCTTCGGCTGAAGGCTTTCCCACATTCATTGCACCTGAAAGGTCGTTCACCAGTGTGAACTATCTGGTGTTGAATGAGACTGGCAATGTGGCTAAAGAATTTTCCACATTCATTGCACTTATAAGGTCTTTCTCCAGTGTGGACTCTCCAGTGTTTAATTAGGCTGGAGTTGCAGTTGAAGGATTTCCCACATTCCTTGCACTCATGAGCACTCCTACCAGTGTGAACCCTCTTGTGATGAATGAGGTTGGAGCGTTGGCTAAAGAATTTCCCACATTCACTGCACTCAAATGGCTTTTCACCAGTGTGAACCCTCTTATGTTGAATAAGGTTGGAACTTCGACTGAAAAATTTCCCACAGTTGCTGCACACATGAGGGCTTTCACCAGTGTGGACTCTCTGATGTTTTATGAGACTGGAGTTTTGGCTAAAGAATTTGCCACATGAGCAGCACTCGTAAGGTTTTCCCCTATTATGAACTCTCTGGTGTTGAATGAGGCTGGTGACATGGTTAAAGAATATTCCACACTTGCTGCATTCATAAGGCCTTTCTCCAGTGTGGATTCTCTGGTGCTGAACAAGTGTGGATGTGTCGCTCAAAAATTCACTGTCCCTAAATTCAGTGCTCCTGTTATGTCCTTGCATAGTTTGAACACCCACTGCACCTTCATGGCTCCTGTGTGGCTCCTCCAGACTGGGAGTGAGCTGATGCTGTGGAAAGCCCGATGTAGCTGCAAAATCCTTCCTGCTCTCCCTGCACATGAAAGGCTTCTCTGGTGTATGGTCTCTGCAGGTCTTCATAGGAGAGGCCTTGCCTTCCTCCCTTCTGACAGGTTTGTCTGCATTTTGCTGTTCCTGCTGCTGGAGAGGATTTGTATTGAACTTGAACCCTCTCCCATTCACCTCACACATGGATCGCTTCTGCCTGGGATATGCTGCCTGGTAGTCTTTCAACTGGAGGCCACACATGTCACATGGGTAGGTCTTCTGGGTAAACAGAGCTGCCATGGAATTCTTGTCCTGTGACACTCCTACAGAAACACTTTGCTCAGAAGGTAGCTCCTTACCCTCTCTTCCATGGCAAAAATCTGCAAGCAGAGAAATGCCAGTGAAATTCATATAAACTTTGATGGGAACATCCCATTACATATCCTTGTCTGACCCTGGAATGAGTCCATAGAAGTGTCAGTCAGATGAGAAGCCTCAGGACAGGGTAAAAAGTGGTATGCTCTGCAGTATTGTGCTTGGCCAAGACACAAGACAAGGGAGGCCTTATTAGAACCAAGAGCACAAGAATGGGGTACAGTACAGGGTGGAGAGGCAGCATCTCCAACTCACTTCTCTCCAAAGGCCTTTCAACTGGGTCTTCATTGCTGCAAACCTTTCAGGGCTATGCAGCAGGTCACGCCTGGGAAAATCTGATTCCAACTGAATTTTCAAGCACTTAAAGGAAATGTGCACATTTCAAGACTTACTAAATGGAGTCCAGCACCGGTGAGTGCTGCAGAGGAAGCTGTAGCAAGAAGGAGATATGGGGGCTGGAAGGGTGGGGCCCAGTCAGAAACCCAAGTCAGAGCAGAGATGCCAAGTGGGAAATGGGGAAGGAAAGGTAAAGATGAGTGTGGCCAGTGGCTCTGGCACCAATGATGGACATAAGAAAAGATGCTGGTATGTTTTGAATACAGTATTGACACCATATCCTCCCCAGCTACCACTTACCAGAACCAGGCCTGCCATAAGCCCCTCTTGCCATGGCCGATGTCATATCCACTCTGTCAGGCACCCAGGGCTCTTTCCCCATATTCAGCTGGGCAACTATGTAAGACCTGAAAGATGTAAGTCCTAAGGAAAAGGCAGGCAGGTCAGTGGCCAGCACCTATCTGGGGGAGCTAACCCACATCAGATCACAGAAAACTCAATATTACAAAAAGAACATACAAAGGAAGTCTGGCAGGAATATACCAGTGAGCAAGGGGCAACCACACGAGTGCATGGAATTTCTAGCGCTCAAGCACAGGAAATATCAGCCAAGGAGAGTTGAATCTAAATCACTGTCAGGGATCTAGACAACCATCCAGGTGAATAATGGCCAAAAATCAGATGGCCTCTACCGGGCTGACTGCAAGTCTCCCTCTGCCTTCTCGCAGTAGGTGTGGGGAAGACTGGGGAGAGGAGGATACACAGCTCCACCCTGGAACCCACAACATACATACTGGGAAATTGGAAGCAGTACCCGTGGTCTGGCTGTGAGAAGGAAAGAGCTGTCTCTTGGGCAAAGGGGACAGGCAGAGATAAGCTCAGGACACCAGGGAGGGTATGGCAGCCTTACCCAGCGAGGCTGTGAGTGCAAAGTTCTCCAGCATTACGTCACAGTACAGGAGCCTCTGAGCCTCATCCAGCAGCCCCCATTCCTCCTGAGAGAAGTAAATGGTCACGTCCTCAAAGGTCACACAACCCTGCCGTGATGAGGACAGTTCATTCCGTGATGGGTCTCTCTCTCTCCTCATGCCCCACCCATCCTCTGCTCACTCTCCTCCCTCACCCTGCCCGCCAGCTCCAAGAAGATACCAGGCCCAGTTCTTGCTTGCTCTTTTCTCAGCCCACAGAGCTGTCTGCCCACAGACAGCCGCAGAGCTGTGGGCACGGGGACACAATCTAAGCTCTGCGCCTGACTTGTAGGGCCTAAACCCCTCTTCAATCAGCCCCCTCCCCTAGTGCCATCAATGTCATGCTTTTCAGGCACAAACAAAAGAGGGCTCAGTCTTCTCCCTCAATCCCCAGTGTGGAGCCCTGGAGCCATGAGCTCACTCCCAGGGACACTTCACTCCTTGAACAACTGTGCACGTCACCACTCCACCCTCATTGTCACAGCTACCCTCTCCGCATCCCTGTCTACATCAGAGCCATCTCCCACATGTCACTCTGCACATGGCACCCAGAGAGTGCTTAAACCGTGATCCCATTTGGCCCTGAGCCTTTGATGGTGCTCCCTGCCAAGGGCAACCTCAACCCCTGATTCTGAGTCCTGGCCTGTTCCTGGCTTCAACATGAGCCACCCAGAGCACACACACTCAGAGCCAAACCCTCTGGTCCTCCTCTCCTTCACTGTAGTCTACATCTTGAAAGTCCACCAAAGTCCCATGTGTTGAAGGCTTGATCCCCAGCCTGCGATACTATTGGGAGGTGGTGAAACCTTTAAGAAGTGTGGCCTACTGGAAGGAAATTAGGTCCTTAAAGGAGATATTGGGATCCCAGCCCCTCCTTTCTCCTTGCTTCCTAGCTACCATGAGATGAACTTGCCTCCTCTTCCACAGGTACCCACCATAATGTACTATGTACATGCCCAAAGCAACAGGGCTCAACCATCATGGATTGAAACCTCTAAAACGATGAGCTACAACAAACCTTTCTTCCTCTTAAGCTGATTATTCCAGCATTTTGTCACAGCAATGGAAAGCTAACTAATATATTCTACCATCCCATAGCAACAATTGTTGCTGGCAACAATTCCAATTAATCTCACTTACCCCTGAGCTTATTCCCCAGCCTGACTGAAAATCCCCAGGCTCCATCAAGGGTCACTATAAAAATCTGGTAAGAACAGAGGGGTGGATAAGCACAGCCCAAACCGCACTATAGCATTACCTCCCTGACTACCAAGCCCCAGCATCTATCTCCTACCTATGCCACTAGGAAGATCTGGCCACTTGCCAAACCCTCTTATCCCCACAAGGCACCCTCCACCATGACCACCATTCTTCCTCATCCATTTTTATGATGCAAAATAAGCCAACCCTGGTATCCAAGCAAGATATCCTGCTCTCAGTCCTCCAGCCACACCCTCTTCTTACCAGCATTGTCACCATGACCTGAAGATTCACCCTTTTAATCTGACACCTAGCTACACTCCTGCCCACACACAGATGCCACAATTTGGATGTTTCATGGAGAGGGAGGGAGGCCAAATGAGAAAAGTGAAGGCTATTCTTCTGAGCTGGCTGTAGCAAGGAAGTCAGCCTCCATTGCTGAGGGTTTGGCAGAGACTCAAAGGCAGGCAGAAGGGTGGAAAGCATTATAATGGAGAAAAGGAAGAGCTGCAGGTGTGTCCTGATTGGAGGCGGAGGGCTGGGCAGAGGGATCCTGTTTGTAAGAGGGCTAACTAGAAGCAAGACAGCCTGTATGATTGGTCAGGGGAGTATATTTCGTTGTTTGCATTGGTCCTAAGTTGGACACAGGAATAAAAATTTGAGTTGTCAGTTATTAATCAAGCCTGGCCCAAACAAGTGGCCACTCCTTACTGAAGTTGCTATTTAACTAGCTGGATTGTCACTAGAGATAGCAATCTGGCTTCCTGCAAGTCTGACTTGCAGCAGGCTGACTTCCTGACATGAGAGGGGTGGTTTCCTGGGCACATTGTGGGTCAGAGCTCCACTTTTACATATGGTTTGGCCACTGTACAGTTTGCATATTGTCTCTCATGACCTTAATTAACACCTCCCCTCCCCAGAACATGCAAATGTTCAAATCCACTCACAATCTCTGGAACATCAGAGATTGAACACGGTTAAAACCTAGCCCGTTATTTCCCCTGAAAATTTCCAGTAAAATCAATGTCCTCTCTCAGTTACTGTATCCTCCATCCTTCTTGCAGCTAAAACCCAAAACTAAAACCATGGTGTCACACCTCCTCTTTCTCACCTGCCCATCAGAAAGTCTGCCTAGCCTGATTAAAAAAATCCACCTGCAGTTCTATTGGCCTGGACCTGCCTGATCCTCACCATACATTCAAGATTCCACTCTGCATCCATAGGGAGTCTGGTTAGGACCCCAGTCCTATCACCCTCCTCCTCTACTCTAAATCCTCCATGGCTTCCAGCACCTTCGGAGAACAGGTTTCTCAGTTTCTCAGTCTGCCATTCTGGGTGGGCTGCCTGATTCCCCCAGAGAACAGTGACTTGATGTTTCCAGAACACTCCCAACTCACTGCACACAACACCCCCCCCCCCCCCCCCCTGCATTCAGGACCCCCAGGTCTGGAATGACTTTCCCCGCCCCCAAGGTTCTTTGACTCCAGCAGGGAGAAGAGCGCCACCTGTTCTATCTTGGCGCGAGGACCAAAAGGGTGGGGATCCCACCGCACACGGTCTGAGGCCCACGCACTCACCTGCCCAGGGTCCATCAACGCTGCCACAGCCATCGCGGCCTGGGAAAGAGCGGAGCGGTCAGAGGCGGGTGACAGAGGTGGCTCTCAGGGGCTCAGCCCACCACCCATGCTGCCATGCCCCAGTGAGACGTGATCCCGGGCTGAGGGTGGCGCTGCTGCGCTCACTGCCCCTCCTCACACCGTGTAAAACGCGCACCGCCCAGGCCCGCCTTCGCGGGTGCGCAGAGCGCGCGGACCTCCCAGACCCCAAGGGACACCCCAGTTCCTGGGGGTCACGGCTGGTGCAAAAGCTGGGCGGAGGATCGGAGCTTCACTGTCCTCCCTGAGCGAAAAGCCCCCCTGGGCAGGGTCAGCGGCCAGGCCTACCCTCCCACTCGGTCTTGGGTCTCTGGTTGGGGGACTCAGCGCTGCCACCGGGAAATGACTTGCCGGCTGTCGTGCAGGAATTTCCGGCCTCCGCCTCCGCGGCCAGAAGTAAAGCCGCTCTCCTGGAGCCGGGGCCGGGCGCCAGCCGCCAACGCACAAGCTCAGCCTCGGGGACCGAGTCTCGGGGACCGAGTTCCCCCGGCCGCCGGGCAGCTGCGGGCGGGGCAGGGGCGGGACCCGGGTCGCCCCCGAGTTTTCCTCTTAAAGGGACAGTTCCCAGCGCTAAGTGACCGCCCAGGACCGGCCCCTGCCCAGCCCGCCCGCCCCATCCTGCTGGTGGGGGAATTGGTGAGCCCCTTCACCTCTCACTCAGGGACCTAGAATCTTTGAAAACTGAAGTTAATTCCTGATTGGCGGGATCTTTGTGTACGAATATTAAATGTTCTAATTCAGTACTTCTCAAAGCGAAGCATTGGCAAGGCCTGGGAATTTGTTAAAATGCAATGCAACTTATGGACTCAGAAATTCTGGGGATGGGGTTCAACTTTCAATGCCTTAACAAACCATCTGGGGGGACTCTATAATTGCACCAATTTGAGAACAGGGACTCTCTAAAATCCACTGTATAAAATGGAGAAAGCAGCACTGCTCACATCCCCTGGGTCACAGGGTACAGAGAAAGTACATGGCATCTGCTTTATGTAAAAGTTATTGCTACCATCATCATCATCATCATCCCAAGACTCGCAGACAGGGCTGTGAGAGGGCAGGAGGAGACACTTCTCAGCAAGGTCCTTTGGGGTATTTGTCAAAATATAAAATACAATGCTCTCCAACTCAGTAAATAGCTTTATAAGTAATGATTATAATTTTCACATGAAGGCACATGCTGGTACCCTTTGGATCCTTTTATATTATTTTCTCATTCTTTTTTATAAGATGCATTTTTTATTTTTAATTGATAAAGTGGCATGTGTTTATCATGTACAGCATGACGTTTTGGAAAATATGCATTGTAGCTAATTAGCATATGCATTACCTCTAAGAAACAGGAGCTCATCGCTTCATGCAGTCACTCTAAATGGTTTTTCTGGGTGCTGAAAAGGGACCACCCTGCCATGCTGTGGTGCATAGGACCATCTTATGGAGGTTTGAGAGAGGAGCTGACATTCCTGGGCTTCACCTGGCACCTTAACCATTCTCATGTCCCATTAGCTCTACCTCCTAATATGTCCCAGGTTGTCTCCTTCCCACCACCTCCAACACTTCCACCCTGGGCTAGTTCACCATCATTGTACTCCTGAACAGTGGAGTGGACACCTCCCTGGGACCCCATGTCAATTCTTATGTTCTTCATACAGCATCCAGAGTAAGTTTTAATCAGATTATGTCACTGGTTAAAACCCTTCCAAACAAAAGTAGAATAAATCCAAATTTCTCATTGTGATCCACAAAGCCCTGTGATCTGGCCCTGCCCTCACCTCTCCCCTCTTCTGGACACATTGATGTTCACCTGGACCCTGCAACAGACTAAGTTGTCACCTGCCTCTGCATCTTGGCACACATCCTGTCCTTTGCTGGGGATGTTTTCTCTTTGAAAGCATCTACTTCAAGCATTATGTCATATCATTTACTGTCCACTCTATATCTATGGTACAATTAATTTTTCATCTTTGTTCTTATCTTATTTCGTGGTGCTATAACAAAATACACTAAGCTAGGTACCTCATAAAGAAAAGAGATTTTCTCTTTGGCTCATAATTCTGGTGACTGAAAAATCCAAATAGCATGGCACTGCCTCTAGCAAGGGCCTACCTGATAATGTCACAACATGGTAAAGAGGCCAAAAGGGAAGCACCCCCTGTGCAGAAGGTGCTAAGCACATGGGGTGGCCTCGATTTATAACAACCTACTCTCTCTCTCTTTTTTTTAATTTAATTTATTTAATTTTGATCCATTGAACACAAATGGAGTACAGCTATTGTTTCTCTGGTTGTACACAAAGTAGAGTCACACCATCTGTGCATTCATATATATACACAAGGCAATGATGTCTGTCACACATTCTGTTATTATTACCCCCCCCACCCCGACCCCACCCCTCCCTTCCCTCTACGCTATCTATCCTTCCTCCATTCTTGCCACCCTTCCACCCCGCATTATGCATCATCATTCACTTATCAGAGAGACCATTCGGCCTTTGGATTTTTGGGATTGGCTAATCTCACTTAGCATAACAGTCTCCAACATCATCCATTTACCTGCAAATGCCATAATTTTATTCTTCTTAATGGCTGAGTAATATTTCATTGTGTATATACCACAGTTTCTTCATCCATTCATCTATTGAAGGGTATCTAGGTTGGTTCCACAATCTAGCTATTGTGAATTGAGCAGCTATGAACATTGATGTGGCTGCATCACTGTAGTAATCTGATTTTAAGTCCTTTGGGTATAGGCCGAGGAGTGGGATAGCTGGGTCAAATGGTGGATCCATTCCAAGTTTTCTAAGGAATCTCCACACTGCTTTCCAGAGTGGCTGCACCAACTTGAAATCCCACCAGCAATGTATGAGTGTACCCTTTCCCCCACATCCTCGCCAACACCTGTTATTGCCTGTTTTCTTAATAAAAGACATTCTAATTGGGGTAAGATGAAATCTTAAGGTGGTTTTGATTTGCATTTCTCTTGTAACTAGGGATGTTGAACATTTTTTCATAAATCTGTTGATTGCTTGTAGATCGTCCTCCGTAAAGTGTCTGTTCATTTCTTTGGCCCATTTATTGATTGGGTTATTAGTGTTCTTGGTGTAAAGATTTTTGAGTACTTTGTAGATTCTGGAGATTAGTGCTCTATCTGAAGTGTGTGTAGCAAAGATTTTCCCCCCCTCTGAAGGCTCTCTCTTCACATTCCTGATTATTTCCTTTGCTGAGAAAAAGCTTTTTAGTTTGACTCTATCCCAATCATTGATTCCTGCTTTTATTTCTTGTGCCTTGGGAGTCATGTTAAGGAAATCTGATCCTAGGCCAACATGATGAAGATTTGGACCTATTTTCTCTTCTATTAGGTGCAGGGTCTCTGGTCTAATTCCTAGGTCCTTGATCCATTTTGAGTTGAGTTTTGTACAGGGTGAGGGATATGGGTTTAGTTTCATTTTGCTGCATATGGATTTCCAGTTTCCCAGCACCATTTGTTGAAGAGGCTGTCTTACCTCCATTGTATGTTTTTCGCTCCTTTGTCAAGTATGAGATACCTGTATTCATGTGGGTTTGTTTCTGTGTCCTCTATTCTGTACCATTGATCTACCTGTCTATTTTGGTGCCAATACCATGCTGTTTTTGGTACTATTGCTCTGTAGAATAGTTGAAGGTCTGGTATTGTGATACCCCCTGCTTCGCTCTTCTTGCTAAGGATTGCTTTAGCTATTCTGGGTGTCTTATTCCTCCAAATGAATTTCATGATTGCTTGCTCTAATTCTATGAGGTCCGTAGTTGGGATTTTAATTGGAATTGCATTGAATTTGTGTAGCACTTTTGGTAGTATGGCCATTTTGACAATATTAATTCTGCCTATCCAAGAACATGGGAGATCTTTCCATCTTCTCAGACTTTCTTTAATTTCTTTCTTTAGTGTTCTGTAGTTCTCATTGTAGAGGTCTTTCATCTCTTTTGTTAGATTGATTCCCAAGTATTTTATTTTTCTAGAGGCTATTGAGTATGGTATAGTTTTCCTAATTTCTCTCTCAGAGGATGCATCACTACGAATAAAAATGCACTAGATTTATGAGCATTAATTTTATATCCTGCTACTCTACTGAATTCATATAACCTACTCTCTCAAGAACTAATTCACATATGTGAGACCCAACCTACTCCAGAAGATCAGCACTAATCCTTTTCAAGGTTGGCACCCCTGTGACCTAATCATCTTCCACTGGGTTCCACCTCTTAAAGATTCACCACCTCTTAGTACTATTACAAGGAGGACCAAGCTTCCAACACTCAAACCTTTGGGGAATGAATCATATGCAAACCATAGCACCACTTTTTTTTTTTTTTTTTTTTTTTTTTTTTGGTACCAGGGATTGAACTGAGGAGCACTCGGCCACTGAGCCACATCCCCAGCCCTATTTTGTATTTTATTTAGAGACAGGGTCTCACTGAGTTGCTTAGTGCCTCACTATTGCCGAGGCTGGCTTTGAACTAGTGATCCTCCTGCCTCAGCCTCCCGAGCCCCTGGGATTACAGGCTTGCACCACTTCGCCTGACCATAGCACCACTTTTACACACAAGAACACTGAGACCCAGAGAGAAGTGGCATGCATGAGGTCATCCAACTGGTAACCATCGTAATTCACACAGGCTGAAATCGTGGTTTACCCCCAGGGTATGAGTTCTTTCGCACTAGACCATTCTTTTGTCCTCTGCACCTGCCCTTCCATACCCAAGTTTCAGTTCTCCTGTCCTTTGTATTTTGAAGTCCTCAGGTTTCAGTCCTAGTGGGAATGCTGATTCACTGCACCGGTATGTGTGTTTCCCACAGGACACAGTGAGTTCTCTCCCTGCTCAAGGCCAGGACCCTTGCCTGTGCTTCCCGTGTGTTCCAGCTTCCTTCTGTGTGCCCAGGACACAGCATCAGCCTGTGTGTCTGAACAGGGGGTCTCTTGTGATTCCTGCCCGTTGCAGCAGCAAGTGCATCGCAGATTCCCATGACTGAACAAGCTCATGACAACAGGACAGAAGAACTGGGTGATAAGGAAACAAATGACGAGTCTTTCATCCTCTGGACTGCATCATCACTTCTGCTTCAGGGCAAATGTAAGCCCAGTTCTCTATATCAGCCTGTTGTAAAAGGAGCTTCTAGATCTGGAAATAAAGACCCTCTGCTAAGAACCATGGTGCTTTGGGAGAGGGCTTTCTCGAACTTTCTCAAAGACAGGTATCAGCAACAGGCACAGCTGTAGGTACTGTGTCGACAGCAAATGAGGACGGTGCAGGCCAAGGTTCTCCAAAGATAATGCTCCTTCCCAAAAGAATAGAAAATGATACACACTATCATTTAATATGGTGACTCTATTGACGCATTGGAAGGAGAAGACCTCTACAATAGCAATATATAATAGAAAGTTCCTGCCCACAGATCCACAATGATGAGATCAAACAGGGAATGTTTTCACTAAAAACTTCTGAGGAGGGCTTAGAGTCAGAAGACAGCAATTTTTTTATCTATTTCTGTGTAATATATTTCTACCTTGAGATAACATGATCATCTCATGTATCTTGGCAAATACTCTCAAAGAAAACTTGAAGGAAAGAACCCCAAAATATTTCATGATAGAAACCTACATGCATTTACATATTTTTATCTGGTCAGACTGTTCAAATTCTAGTCACTTTATTTTACAGCAACCTGTCATATGATCTTGTATAAGATTAAACAATATCAGTCCCTCCCCTGATAGTGGTAGTTTAATCCATAGAAAACTGACTAAGTGAATTTGGAATGAACAGATGAAGTGCAGGAATTTTTTAAGGCACTGAAACTATTCTGTAGGATCCTGGAATGGTAGATACATGACATTATGCATTTGTCAAAATGCATGGAACTTTATAGAGAGTGAATTTTTTTTCTAGTGCTGGATATTGAACCAAGGTGCCCTCTACCACTGAGCCACATCCCCAGCCCTTTTGTTTTTATTATTTTATTTTGAGATAAGTCTCGTAAAATTACTGCAGCTGGCCTCCAACTTGTGATCCTCCTGCCTCTGTTCCCAGTTGCTAGGATTATAGACATGCACCACTGTCCCAGCTAGCGAGTGAATCTTTATGCAAATTTAAGAAAATCACTTCAGTGATCATGAGATTCCAGGAAAGAATGCAGAGTGTGATAAGAGAATAACTACATTGTACATGTGTGAAACAAGTTCATTGATAAGGGTGAGGGAATAAGTGCTGACCTAAGTCACTTTCAAAATCAAAGTCTGTAAGACTAAAGGCAAAAAGCATCGCACCTAAGCTCTGTACTCTAGTTGATAAAGTTAGTTCCCAAGAGGTACCCTAGGTTTCCAATACATACCAGTCAGGTACTGCCTCTAAAGCATGTCTCCCATTGGTGTAGATGGCAATGCTCTTATTCTTACCCTTGTGAGAGTTATAAGTTCCACTGCCTTAACTGAGTTGATGTTAACAGAGACTCATTCCCTAAAGAGTCCCTTCAGAAGTCTGTATTGGCATATCTGCCTGCATGGTTCTGTCTGAGGTACAGAGGTTGAGATCTGGGTCTGTAAGGAGAATCTCTAAAAGGTCCAGATGAGGACGAGTTAAAAGTGTTGATGCCTGCAATGCAGTCATGTGATCACCCTTCTGTTAAGAAAGAAAAGCAGCAGCTTTAAGATTTTGAACATCAGCGAAAAGTAATGTGAGGGGAGAAAGCAATAGAATCTCAAGAGAGATAAAGTGAGAGGTCAAAAGATCTTGGGTGGGTTGAGCGTGGTGGTCCATGCCTGCAATTCCCAGCTACTAGGAGGCTGAGACAGGAGGATTGCAAGTTCAAGGCCAGCCTCAGCCATTTAGCAAGACCCTGTCTCAGGAGGATCGCGAGTTCAAAGCCAGCCTCAGCAACTTAGTGAGGCCCTAAGCAACTCAGTGAGACCCTGTCTCTAAATAAAATACAAAATAGGGCTGGGGATGTGGCTCAGTGGTAGAGTGCCCCTGGGTCCAATCCCCAGTACAAAAAAAAAAAAAGACGCTGTCTCAAAATAAGAAATAAAAAGAACTAGGTGTGTAGCTCAGTGGTAGAATGCTCCTGGGTTCAATTCCTAGTAACACACACACACACCTTGGGAGGAAAAGGATGAATGATTTAAACTGCTCAGGGTAATAAATTTCAGGCTAAGACAAGATTAGTTTGAACCAACTTTGCTGTTGCTTCGGCTACTCACACACAGGCATCAGCTATAGGGCCTTAAGTGAGACTAAAACATCCAAGGGCCCTCTGGTTTCCATTAGGCCTCTGAGATAGGGATGTCCTTTTCTCTTACAAATGAACAGGGAGCTGGGGAAGGAATCATTTGGGAGCCTCAAGGAGGGAGTAGAGGAAATAGGTAGAGGTTTTTAAAAGCCACCATGGAAGGTGAGTCCCATGATGGGTGTTCAAGCACAGGGAAGGAGTTAAGAACACGCATCCCAGAATATGCCAATTGGGCAGATTGATTATTTCAAGCTGAAAGCACTTGAAAAATAGTAGCTTCAGAAAGAGCAATCTGACTTTCCCTGCAGCAAGATACACTGAAGCAAGACTTCCCCATACCCAGATGTAAAATAACCCTTATCACCAAAGACAGCAAATTGATGCCGCATTGGATTTATACAAATAAACTTAACTAAAATAACACTTCTTCCAGGAGCTTTACCTCTCCACCCCCTCCCTATATATCTTCTAGTGATTGCCTCACTATTTAATGCCCCTAGCCCCAGCCCCTTTGTGTTGTCATTTCTTCAATTTACCATTTCTTTATTTAAAAGATATAAAATCTTTTTGTTTGGGCCATTTCTTTGGGTCTTCACTCTCTTGTGAGGGTCCCCAGGAATATGTAAAAATGTACAAAACTTGTATGTTTTTCTCCTATTAAACTTTCTTGTGTCAATTTGGTTCCCAGATTCAGCTGAAGTTCCCAAGTAAGAGCTAAGATGGTTAAAGAGGATATTTAGTCTCCCTTACAATGAAAAGGCAGGGGATGTAACTCAGTGGTAGAGCACCCAGGGATTCAATTCCCAATCCTTGGTACCACAAAAAAAGAAAAAGAAAGAAAGAAAGAAAGAAAGAAAGAAAGAAAGAAAGAAAGAAGAAAGAAAGAAAGAAAGAAAGAAAGAAAGAAAGAAAGAAAGAAAGAGAAAAAGTAAACAAAATACCTGGGAGAATCAACTTAAAATGAGGAAAAGTTTATTTTGAATCACAGTGTTAGAGATTTCAGTCTATGATCAGTTGGCCCCTTTACTTTTGGGCCTGTGGCCTGGGTGGGGAACATTGGTGAAGCATATTGCTCACCTCACAGTAGCCAGGAAGTGAAAGCAAAGAAAGAAGAAGAGGCCAAACACCTACAGTCCTTCTCAAGGACACAGCCCTAATGACCTTCGACCTTCCACTGGGCCCCACCTCTTTAAGGTTCTACCACCTCCCACTAGCAATACATTGGGGAATAAACTTTTAACATGTGGCTCTCTGGGGAACATTCCAGATCCAAACCATAAGCAGAAGATCAGCCACCTACTGGATGAAGGTCGAACTACAGAAGAACAAATTCTTCAGACTTGCCCTTAGGTACAGTAAGTGGGGCCCTCTGACAATGCCCGCGTGGTGACTGTCCAGGTGTACTGCTGATGTTCCCACGAAAGGGCAGGTCAGGATTGGAGTCAGACACAGAGGTGTGCTGGGGGGAGCAGAGCATGTGAATATGATAACATGCTGACATGAGTGCTATTGGAGGTCTGAAAAAAAAAATATATATATATACATATATATATATGGGTTTGGGGAATACAAAAACTAATACGGGTTTGATGATTTTATTTATGGCTCACAATCTTGAATGACCTGGTAAACCTTTCCATTAGATGTCTTTTCCTTTTCTTCTTTGTGTGTGTGTGTGTGTGCACTCACATGATAAGCTGGGGATGGAACCCAGGGCCTGGTTACATGGTAAACCATCACTCTACCACCAAGATACCTCCCCAGCCTCTCCATTAGGTAGAATAGGTGTGTTTGGAAGATAGAGTTGGAAATAAGGAGTCTCTCCAGTCTGACATCCTAAAGCACCTCAGGTTTTAAGGACTACTGGGTTAGTGTAGGGACATGTGTAGTGAGTCTGTATTCATCTGTCAACTCTCTGCTTCTCAGATGAGTCCTGTGCCTGTCATTCCATTAGCCCCAGACGAGTCAGGAATGTGAACAAGCATGTCCTGAATGAGGATTATCAAGGGCTTGGAGAGTTTAGAGGGATCGTGGAAACATGGGTGATCGACTGGAGTGTCAGAGGACACAGATGAGTGAGAGAGGAGTCTGGGACTTCAAGAGTTAGTTCTTTGGGTAGGCATTCCAATCAGAAGTGAAATAACTGAAAAGGGGTTGCAGTATACCTGCAAGTGTATCTCTTCTTAAATATTTTGGTGAAGTTGAGGCTAGTCTGAAGGCCTAGGAACAATTTCCCTTTAGTTTGTCTAAGCCAAAAGTTTGCATTGTGGAGATTTAGTTTTACTGGTCCAGGCATCCTCATGAATCTGTGCATAGATCTCAGAAATAAGGACATTTTGCTAATTAACATGATGGTTTTGAATAACCTCTTGCAGTTCCATAGGAACCTATTAGTAAAGTGAGTATTTAAAACAAAACACCATGTGGTCACCTAGAACCAAGTCATACTTCCAGAAGTTTTCTAAGAGGTGCCTGTAATCAGAAACCAGTTCTTCTCTTTGTTTTCTGTACTCTTGAATCTTTGATCAATCTCTTTTAGATGGAAGGATCCTAGGGAAGGAATCTAAGAGCTATTCTCCAATTTTCCTTAGCTCTGGGATAGGATTTGGGTGTATTTTTATTTTATTGTAATCCTTCAGTGACAATAACCCATTGGCCTTTCCATACTATACGGAGGCATCTCCAGGATCCACAGGAAGTTGGACTAATTGATAAAGGTAATAAGCACCAGAGAACGTGACCCTGAGACTGTTCTGAGTTTATAGAAAATTTCTCCTTTCCCCCCTCTTTTTCATGGACCAGGAAAGTCCCTTAGCTTAGATTGAAATGAAGGCTTTAAAATGACATTTTTGGAAATTGAAGTCCTTTAATTTCCCCTCTCTGGGGTTTGGCTACTAGGTGAATGAATTAATCTGTTTTGTCATGGGGCCTCTGGCCCTCTCTCATCAGAGCTCATTCATTCTTCTTGACTTTAAAAACCACACATTTCCTACTGATTTCCAAAGTTATAGTGCTGGCTCCCGCCTCTGCCCTCTTGGCCTGTATTTCCACTAGATATCTCACAGTTTTCTCCAAGTGAACCTCTCCCCTCCAAATGTAGTCCTTCTCCAATGCTTTCCATCAGTTATGAAGAGAAAGGTGAAAAGAGATAGACAAAGGGGAAGAGAGAGAGAGAGAGAGAGACTTTGAACCTCAGAAAATAACTTATTGAGGAGCAGTCCTCACCCAGTCCTACAAAGGACAGCCTCAGCAATACAAGAGTCTGATTCCAAGTACTGGAAAGGAGATCCCAAGTTCTAAGTGCTTTCCTAGCTAGGATTGAGCCCTATGGAACACAACATTTAAATATCAAGTGCCCCTACAAGATGGGGATTCCTGTGCAATTGCCTGAGCTCATTTTCAGCACCCAAAGGTGCACTTGACTCACCATCCCTCCAATCCCTTTCCCTCCATTCCCAATGACAGTGCTCACACAGTGCCTGGAAGATTCTACATCACTCACTGTCTATGGTAGTCCAGGCTTCCATAACTTCCTGAAGGACTTCCTGAACCAGCCACCTCCCTAATTCCTTGCTCAACCTCCCAGCTCTCTCTTCTTCCATTAACAGCTTGTAACTATTCACCATCTGACTGAGATTAACCCGGCATGAGTCTCCCATGCCTCCTGTGTCTTGAGTTCCAACAAGGTAAGGACCTGGGATACTTAGTCCCCTTTGCACCTTAGCATCAAAGCATGCAAACAGCAGTTGCTCAGTGCATGCTTACTGAAGTGGGCATGAATAAAGTGGATATCAGGAATATGGACAGAGGAAGGCATGGATGAACCAAGTGACCAGAGAAGTGATGAATAAATTTAGGCAGGATGGAAGGAGAGCTGGAATAGAAGGAATGAAGCTTGCCTAAGTGTGCTCTGGAGTGGAGGGCCATTACCGATGTCTTCCAGAAGGAGGCGCAGCCCATGGAGGCAGAACAATTCCTCCAGGCCTCATCTCTATAATGAGCAGGTCTTTCCCTCATGCCTTCCGGGCCTCCCAGGCACAATGATCTCACAGGCTTCTTAGATGACAAACGCAAGACCTGGTGCCATTTTCCTCTGCCTCCCACTGCCACTGAGAGCAATGGCACCAACACTGTTCCAGCGTTTCTCTCCCCAGAGCCTTAGGGCTGAAGACTGAGACCACAGAGACCTTCAGGCTGAAAGCAAATTGACTTTATCAGCTCAAACACCACCCCCAGGTCCCCTCCTTCAATGGTAGAAGGCAGACATGGGGAAAGTGGAGATGAGGTCTAACCTCATTCTGGACATTACCTGTGTGCCTGAGCCTGTGGTGAAAATGGTTACAGGGAAATTCATTATTTGCAAAGGAAAAATAGCATCTTTATAGTAGGAAGCCCAACAGACAGCACCTTCACCAAGCGATCCGGTTCACCTGGTGAGGTCACGCAGACATCATGGATCCTTTTCTCTGATGCACCTAGGAGGTCCCATCACTCCACTCCCAAGGCATCAGAACCTCCATCGAATCAAAAGAAAACTCAAATGAAGGAGCACTCTGCAAAATACTTAACCTAACAGTACATCATTTACAACCAGAGAAATGAAAAGTTGTACTCAAAACAAAACAAAACAAAACAAAAAACTTAACTTACACTCTTCAGAATGTCAAGGTCATGAGAAATAAGGAATATCTGAGGAGCTATCACAGACTGGGGGAGACTGAAGCAACAAGGACCAGAAAAGGCAATGTGGGATCTTAAACAGGACCTTAGCTGGTAAAATTCAAATGAAGTCTAGTTTAGTTAATAGTATCACACTAATGTGAATTTGATTAATATTTTTGTAGTCTGGCAGACGAGGGAAGCAGAGTGAAGGGTACATAGGAACTCTCAGTATTCTTTTTGTTTCTTTTATGTAAGTCTAAAATTATCTCAGAGTGAGAGATGGGAAAAGAGCCTTTTAAGAAAAGGTGCTCGTGGGTGTGGGGAGGGGAGATGGGGCCACATAAAGTGGGCATAATGGGGTGGAGTTATGAGAAAATCTGCCAACAGAATCTTCACTTGCTGAAGGTGAACAGCCTGCAAGGACTCCTGGGAAACCCCCCAGGAGGCAGATGGATTCTGGGGCTCTGAGGACGGGGCTGAAGATGGAGATGTGGGAGTGGTTGGTCTCTACAGGGTAGGCACCAGAGGAGTGAGAGAGATGAACGGGGAGGGTGGATGGAGAGAGGAGCCAGGGAAGCCAGGCTGAGCCACAAGGAATAATATTATTTAAACACAGGGTACACTTAGTATTTTAGAAAATAAGAATCTATATTCATATTTGCTTACAGATGATAAAGAATCCAAATATACAAATCAGTGCTCTTCCCCCACAGACAGCCAACTGTATCCCACGGTGTGTACTGTATGTAGTTCATTTATCTAGCCCCCATTAGTAATCAGGTAAATTGTTTTCAATCTTTTGTACCATGGGTGGGGGTGGGGATGCTGAAGTGAACAGCAATGCCTAGGTTATATCTCACTCTGTGAGTATCTTTATAGGAGAAATTTCTAGCAGCATAATTCCTGGTTAAAATCCAAATGTATGCATTAGTAACCTTTTTTGTTTTTTCTTATCAAATACAAGAAAAATAACTTATCATGTGATGGAAAAACCAGACCTGGTTGTGAAATGAAATTATAAAGACGTGTGGTAAGAAACCAATGCCTGGGGAAAGGATCAGTTCCCTCCCCTCTCTCAGCCCTTCTCCAGGAAGCCTAATTAACCCTGGGTCCCTACCTCTTGGATTGTAAATAACTGTCCTAGGAGTCTGACTACTCCCTCTTAAAATGTAACAAATGGCTGTGAAAAGAGCCCTTTCTTCTTATCTGGTTCTGTGAGCATGCTTCTGCACAAGGCCTTCAGCCATGAAGATTAGAAATTGTTTTAAAAGAGGGAAAAGCCCCAATGACAGGATGGGTCTAAGATGATGCCAAATGACCTATAAATGTTGTGAGAAACTGTGGATCAGGGCTCAGAATGTGGAGTTTTGTCTTCCTCTGGGCCTGCCAGCATAAAATAGAGTTTGGAGTTCTGCTCTCCAGTGCAGCTTGCTGCTTCTCCACCAGTCTGTTTTCCACAACAATAGGAGGAAAGGTTTATTTTGGCTTGCGGTTTCAGAGGTTTCAGTCCATGGTCAGCCAGCTCCATTGCTCTGAGCCTCAGGTGAGGCAGAACATCATGGGGGCAGGAACATGCAGTGGAGGAAGCTGTTGAGTTCATGGCCTCCTGGAAACCAAGAGAAAGAATGAGAGAGCAGAAAGGGCTGGGGAGAAGATGAACTCTTCCAGGGCATGGCCCCAATGACCTACTTCCTTCAACTAGCTCTCAGGCAGTAGTGCCGTCAGCAATAGACAGATTAATCCATCAAATGGATTGATCCATGAGATTCAGAGTCCTCATGGTCCATGCCTAAAAGCCCAACCTCTAAACCTTTCTGCACTGGGGTTCATACTTTCAACACAAGACTTTGGGGGACATTCCAGATCCAAATCATAACACTGCATTTCTAAGTATTTCCACGTCTTTCTGTAGAGGTATTGGCAAGGGATGCTCCTATCAGCCATCTACAATGATGCCTGTTTGCCCACACCATTACCAGCATGTGTTATCAAACATTTTTTAATCATAGCCAATCTGATACATGAAGAATCATGTTTTATAGAAGTTTAAATTCTTTTTCTCTTTTTTTTTTCTTCTTTTTGTTCTTTTTAGATATACATGACAGTAGAGTGTATTCTGACATATTGTACATGCATGGAGTATAATTTCCCATTCTTGAGGTTGTACATGATGTGGAGTTTCACTGGCTGTGTATTCATACACGAGCATAGGATAGTAATGTCAGATTCATTCTACTGTCTTTCATATTCCCATCTCCGTCCCTTCCCTTCATTCCCTTTTGTCTAATCCAATGAGCTTCTACACTCCACCCTCCCTTGTGAGTCAGCATCCACATATCAGAGAGAGTATTTGACCTTTAGTTTTTCGGAATTGGCTTATTTCATTTAGCATGACAGTCTCCAGATTCATCCATTTACCGGCACATGACATAATTTCATTCTTCTTTATGGCCGAGTAATAAATTTGCTTTTCTCTTAAGATGAGTGAAGTCAAGTGACTTTTCTTATGTTGCAGAAAGATAATATTTTCTTTTTCTGTGGATGATTTCATCCTATTTGTTGCCCATTTTATAACTGGACTGATGTTTTTTTCTGGTTAATTTTTAGAAGCTCTTCATAAATATGGAAAATCAACTATTGGTGATGTGAGTAGCAAATATGTTCATGAATGTCGTTTGTGTTTTATTTTGTTTATGGTATTTTTCTGATGTGAATAATTTTATGATATTGTACTTGGCCACTCCAAAGCTGAGATTAACTCTTAAAAAATATTCTTCCATATTTGTTTATACTATTTCATAGTTTCCATGTCTGATGGCCAGATATTTGCAACATTTGGAACGGATCCTAATTTGACCTGATGGTATACATATGTCTTATCCTGCTCTTCCTAAGACAATGCCTGAAACATAGTAGTTACTCAATAAATACTTGTTAAGTGCATGAAAAATTAGCACTCAGATTGGCTGACACATTGTCTCCTGAGACCATTAATCGCTGTTGCTGTGTTGCTTTACTGTATCTCAGGGACCCCCAGGCTGTGTGTCTCCCATTTCTCCTATTTCTCATAAGAAGACTCACTCAGAACATTTCCCCACAGAGCACTGAGAAAACTACAGATAGCCTGCCTTCGTGCAAAGGCCTCTGATGGAGAAGACCACCATGGCTCCCATGGTACTGTCTGCAGTTATGCTGCTGCCTGTATACGGGTACCTCAAGCATCTCTTGCCTTGCTGAACCCTTTTTCATAATATGGGGTGATAACTAAGGCATGCCTAGCTCCAGATGATAAAAAAAAATCCTCTTTTATGTTTGGCCATGGAAACCACTGGATACGTAAAGCCAGTGTCATGGAAAATTTTCATCTAAGTATTTGAGAGCAAAAGCAGGTCTGTCTTCCTTGGAGTGTGGTGCTTGCCTCGGTTCACATTTACAGAATGTAAAATTAAAACGTAGTGTGTGAAGACAAAAGGAAAGACAGATGGTTCGAAGGCAACTTTTGTGGGAAAACAACTTGCATTGTTACATAATACAAGGGGGTGGGGGCGGAGTAGAGAGGGAATGCCAGGAGACCAAGCAGAAATCCCAGGGGGCCCCAACTGTGCCCTGCTTCCAAGTGTTTTCCTTCCAGTGAAACAGCCCAGACACCAACCTGTGCTCCTTCTGCGTTTGGCCTTCCCCAGTCGAGCGTTCCTCCATGGGTTGTGCTGGGCAGGACTTCTCAGATTTCCAAAGTTGAGCAGCCTAAATGGCCCCTACCAGGCGGTCCTAGTCCAAACTGCCAAAAAAAGAGAAAAGGCAGGAAGAAAGTTCTCCCAACGGGAGAAAGTTCCTGATGGGGAGGAAATGGCTTTTCCTGCCACTGGAAGAGCCAGTACATCCTGAGGAAGCCACAAGTTTTGCAGAGTCTGAGCTCAGCCAGGTCCAGAGGGCAGTTAAATGGATTTGTGACATTCTGGGATGGAGAGTGAGGTGGAGGCTTTAACTGACTCAGAAAGAATCAAACATAGGCTCCAGGGGAGAAGATTCTACAGGGACAAGGAAAGGACTCAGTGTTTCACAGTAGGTTGAGCAAACGTAGGTACAGACACAAGGACAGAAGCCATCGGTCCAGGATGTAACAGAAATACATAATTCATTGGGCACAGGATGGCACACGTGGCAAGAAACCCAGGGTGTGTTTGGGGGGTGGCAGGCATGGGCATATTCAGCCTGAGCACGACTGGGGATTTGACAGAAATGATTCAAAGGTGGACAGAGGAGAGGCGAGGTGTTATTTATCTATTACTGCATAAAAAAGTTATCCTAAAACATAGTGGTTTTTAAAACACACATTTTTTTTTTTATCTCTCAGTTTCTCTGGGTTAGGAAGCCAGGCATAGATAGCTTTGTGGCATCGTCTGCCTCCATCAAGCCAGCACTGATGTCTCATCTCATGGCTTAACTGGAAAGGAATCCCTTCCAAGTTCATTCATTGTCCTGTACACTGTTGGGCAAAGGGTCCCTGTGCTTCACCAGCTTTGGGGCAGTGGCTGGCTTTGGTTCCTTGCCATGTGGACCTCCCCAACATGGCAGCTTGCTTCATCAAAGCGTGCAAGTCAAGAAGACAATGGAAAGTCTCCAACAAGAGGGAAGTCACAAACTTTTGTTGCTTAATCATGAAATTGACATGCCATCACCTTGTGGTTAGAAGCAAGTCACAAAGTTGGGCCCGCATGGAAGGGAAAGAAACTACATATGGGCACCAGGAACGGGAGAAATCTGCCTACCACAGTGGGGAAGCACCTGGGGAAAATACCTACAGCTATACTTCCCCCTGGGCCTCGGCTGTTCATGAGAATTATTCAAGGAGACAACCTTTTAAGTGAGTTAAATGGCAAAAAAAAAAAAAAAAAAGGAAAGTTACAAACATATAAATCTTCCTAAAATGTTCTAGGGCTGATTTCCTAATATTTTGTACTAACTAGAATTGACTTTTTATGAAACCACTTTTTAAAAATAATAATGAATGAAACACAGGCAATTCACCTTGGTATGATCTGGTGTGGTTTGAGCACATTCCTCAAAGGTTCATGTGTGGCGAGTTTGGTCCTTAGTGTGGTGGTGGTGGAAGTTGGTGGGACCTTTAAAGAGATGAGTCCTAGCTGGGTGAGGTGGTGCACACCTGTAATCCCAGTGGATCAGGAGGCTGAGACAGGAGGATCTCGAGTTTAAAGTTGGCCTCAGCAATGGCGAGGTGCTAAGCAACTCAGTGAGACCCTGTCTCTAAATAAAATACAAAATAGGGCTGGGGGTGTGGTTCAGTGGTCAAGTGCCCCGGAGTTCAATCCCAGGAACCAAAAAAAAAAAAGGGGGGGGGGCGGGGGAGAGAGACAGATGAGTCCTAGTTGAAGATAATTAGGTCATTGGGGCCCCATGAGAGGCAATTTGTTCATATAAGAGCAAGACCAGCCCCTGGATCGCTCTCTGGCTCCATATCTCATGGTATGATCTCTTGCTTTTTCCATTGTGATGCCATCTGCCATGAGGTCCCCACTAGAGTGGAGCCATTGCAGGGCCATGTACCTGAACCTCCAAAAGTGAGCTAAATAAGCCTCTTGTCTTTATAAGTACCCAGCCTCAGATATTGAAGTATAAAGGCTTTTGGCCTTACCTCCTGTTGGAGTAGGAGGCTGGGAACAGATCCAACTGGCTAGCCTAGAAAGAAGTCATTGTGCAAGGTCACTGGCCAAACCTGTGCATTTGTGATTCTCAACTTTCCTGTTATTGTAAAGCCTGTAAAACTCTTCATTTTCAACTACTGTATAACAAATTACCACAAATCTAGCAGCTTAAAAGAATACCCATTTATTACCTCTGTTTTGTAGGTCAAGAGTCCAGGCGGGCTTGGCAGGTCACTGCTCAGTTTATTGCAAGGCCAAAGTCAAGGTGTCAGCTGACTGGGCCTGAAGGGAAGACCCTGTGAAGACTCCAGAGATTTTATCTATATTACATAGGACGACCCGCATCAGATCTTCTCTACAAGGTGCTGCTAGGAAGGTTCTAACCACCAGAGGGCACCAGAGCCACAATCCTGCAGCAGCTGCCTATGTTTCTGCCCCTTTTTCCCAGCGTGGTCCTGAATTTACCAGCAGCATCTGCAGAACCTGGGAGCTTGTTAGACATGCAGAACCTCAGGCCATAAAACTAGACCTGCTGAATCAAAATCTGCATTTTATCAAGACTCCGGGGCATCTCATGTACACAGGTAAAGGGCACTGGAGTTCAGTAGTTCTCAACCTTGGCCACTTGTTAGAATCACCTGAAGAACTTCCACAATTCCTGATTCAAGTCATCACCCTCTAGAGATTTATTGGCCTGGAATGTGACCAATTGATAAAAGTTCCCCCGGGGATTCTAATGTGCAGTCAAGGTTGAGAATAGCTGCCAGTCTAGCTTAGTTGGTGCTGACAGAACTTGGTATACACATGGAACAGAATGTGTGTATAGGCACAGGAGGACAGAAAGCCCCAACCTCAGCGATCTCCCAGGTTGCAACACCCCAGACCTCAGGGACCTCGGGGCTAGCGAGAAGTCAGGGTAAATGTGAAATGCTGCCCAAGTGTTGTCCATATTCCTAGTGCTTCAAAGATTCAAGGCAAACACCAACTGCTCAGCCAGGAATCTCAGTTATTCCGCTGGGTGATGGTGCTGAGCACAGTATCCTGTTTGCTTATCTTGCCTCCTGATCTCCACTTTGGGCTCCTTGAGAACAGAAAACGTGTAGATTCTTCTCATTGCCGTGTTTCCTCAATGAAACCCCACCCACAACTGCTATGTGACCTGGTCAGACCCTGGCTGGTTGGTGGAATTGGTGAGTTGAGTGTCAGGAAAGAATGTGCCTGGAAGGCAGCTGTGGAATGTGAGGAGGGACTTCAGAAAATATTTGTTCTTTCCCAATTATATAGCTCTTTCCTAATACACGTTTTTGTACATTATTTCGTTTTCATGATACCCATCTGCATTAGATTAGGTAGCAACAGATGAGGAAGACTGAGCGACAGGGAGGTCAATGGAGGTACTGGGAATTTTCAGGATGAGTCAGGCAGAAATAGAACAAGAAATCACTTCCCTGAATGTCTTAATTTCCTATATGCTGTTTCCAAGATATAGCAATATCCAACGTCTGACCTCTCTTTCCCCATCACCAGGGAGAATTTCTGGGTATTTTGTCTTTGGTTTTCCTTTTCCATTCTCCTCCCCCAAGCTGAGGGTTTTTCTTATCATTCTGGAATTCTCTGTTGACTTCTCAGCAAATGTCCACTGACTTATTTGATTTCTCATTTTCCATAGCGGATTCACCAGGTATGGAGTACATTATCAATGTGTGCTAGCAATAATGATAAAAGACTCATTTTGAGTTTTTTGAATGTGTCCTTATTGTGCAATTCCCATTGCATCTCTAGTGCTGGACTCAAATGTTTGTGGAGTGAATGAACAACAAGTCTAGTAAAGGGAGTTGCTAAGTTAAATCTGAGGGAGGAAGCAGATGCAGAAATCTTATCTGCAGCAAGTCTGCAAGTGCTGTGGTGGGCCGCAGTTCCAGCCTCTGAACCAAGAGCTGGTGCATAAAAAAATACTGTCAGCACCGAGGGATGGTTGCTTTTATCTTCTCCAATAAAAATCAACTCTCCTGCATCCCATTTCCGTTTCCTGGTCCTCCCTAGAAAACATTTCCTGCTCAAATGAAATGCTGTTATGTTCTTTGTAGCATTCAGTGAGACTTTGCATACTGATTCTTTCAATAAGGGATTCCTTTGCTCCCCACTTTCTTCTGTTAAGTACTCCTCTGCCTTCCGGGGTTCCCAAACAACTCTCCTCCCTCAGCCCTTATGGTGTAGAAAGGGGGTGAGTGACATACCCCAACCTCCACCACCAGTTCCTGCCTTGTCAGGATGTTCTTGGGTTCCACACCTGCCCCTCGCCCACTGCCTACCCTTCACCTTCCCATTGCTCTCCTCCATCATCTCCCACCTTCCTTGAGAACTGGCTCTGGGGGCTTGCAGTGCTTGTCCAGGGTGGTGCTGTGGCCAAGAGTATGGCTCCTACTCAGCCCTGTCTGGCCCTGGCACCAGCCCGGTGTCTGGCATCCACAGTGCAGGAGACTTTCTGTATAGGCCATGGGCCTATATTTAGGGCCTGTGAGCACCAGGTGAGGACAGATGAAAGAGGCTACCACTGGTAGACACTTGTTATTGGTGATAAGAAGGCTGAAGAAAGAGTCATGGACTCTAGTGGGTCTGCTTCAGGAGCTGCACCCCACTGTAAAGGTTTTATGTCTCTATTTTCATATCACAAGAGAAGAAGTTTCCATGAGCGTATGGACAAAGAGTATTCTGACTAGACTGAATTGAGACAGATTCGGGGTTGGGTCCCAAGAAAATGTGGAGGCCCAAAGAGCCCAAACTTTTACCTTCATGTGGCCCTAGGGTATTTAACTCTCTCGTTTCTTCAAAATCCAAGCCCTCTCCCTCATCTTGTCTTGGATCACATCTGAATGAGGGAGCAAATATTTACTAAGAAATTTTAGACATAGAATTCTTTGGGGAATTAAAGGTATACATATTTGTTAAAAGTATACACTCAAAATGTGTACATTTTATAGTATATAAATTATACCCCAATAAGTTGTATTAAAAGATTGGCACACTGGGTGTGGTGACTCATGCCTGTAATCCCAGTGGCTTGGCTTGGGAGGCTTAGGCAGGAGGATGGTGAGTTCAAAGACAGCTTCAGAAAAGTGAGGTACTAAGCAACTCAGTGAGACCCTGTCTCTAAATAAAATACAAAATAGGGCTGGGATGAGGCTCAGTGGTTGAGTGTCCCTGAGTTCAATTCCTGGTACAAAAAATAAAAAATAAAAAGATTGTCAAGAATATTAACAACTGTCAAAGGTGGATAATGTACACATGATAAGTCATTATACTTTTCTCTCTACTTTTGGGAGTGCTTGCAAATTTCTATAATGAAATGTAGAAGGAATTTACTCTTGCTAGTAAATTTAGTTTGGGGAAGCCACATATTATTGGCATTTAAGATTCACACTTGAATTTTTCTGTTTACCAAGCAACGCACTGAATACCAACTCTGTACCAAACATTTTGCCAGGCACACAAGGAGTGTGACCAGGTGGCACCTTGCCCCTGTCCTTGTAGTGTGCATAGGCCAGTGGAAAAGACAAAATTTAACAAATAATTGCCCAGATAAATGATGACTTTCATGATCAATATAAAGAAGCGGGATGCCATGAGATTGCAGAAGGATTCGCCTTGTCTTGGGTAGTTGGAAAGATTCCTAGAGGAGGAGATAGCACAACTGGATGCTGAGGGATGAATAGAAAGCTGAGACAAATATTTGAGCATATTAATTCAGTAAACTTTCATGACACTGAATCTTCATTTGAGGAAAGGGAGACAGTAAAGCCCCACGTCCCTGAAGGCCTCTTTCTGTGCCCCAAAACCTAGCCTAGTTAAGTGAACAAAGAGAGCAAGCCTGGGCCGGAATGTCCAGATACCTATTATCTTGAAGGACACGGGCTTTGTCTTGTGCACATGGGAATGAGAGCAAATTAGTGCTCTCTGTAGAAAGCTACTTTCTTGCGTTTATGCCAGGACACTTGCTTCTTAGGATACTAGTCATACAAGCAAACGGAGGAAGCTGTGCTGGTTGATGGCATTCCTTCCGCACCCTAACATCTAAAACTCTTCAGTCAGTGGTGAATGGTGTGGAGCTGAGTGCACAGGAAGGGTTGGGGTCTCTCTTCCAGCCTGCTGCCCTGTGCAAAACACCAGGAGCGGGAGGAGGCACTGGTTGGCACACACAGAGAGGGATGCAGGTGCTGTCTGTTTGACCTGTCACCACTGAATGCTTCCTGGAGCCAGTCACCGATCTCATGTAAACTTTCCCCAATAAAACATATGTCTCCCACGCTGTCTCCAGGGCCTCTCTTTGGCCTTTCAGCAACTGGGCTGTGGGTATGACAGGCATTGGTGCTATGTGATTAATACCACGTATGTTCTCCTGGGGAACTCGTATCAGAGATTCCAAATGGTGCTGACATTTTATTATGACTCAAGATGATTCGTCCTCTGACACAAAAACTTATTTCTTTGGGAACTAAGGAGAGAGATACCTTGAAGAGAATTACTGCTGAAGTATTTGCAGTGGATGTCACCTGTGAACTGGTGCTAAAACATAGTGGATGTTCACTAGGTACATTCAAAGGGTATGCACGAAGCAGAAATGCTCCAGTCATTAAAAAAAGTAGTAATAATAAGTACTTTGGGAATGGGAAAGCAGGAGGTGAGCCTGAAACTGGACTTTGCAAAGTGGGAGGATTTTGTACGGGAACAAAGAGTACTCTAGGCAGAATGGATCACACAGTTTGGAAGAGGAACTGGCAGTGATGTGCGTGGGAGACAGTGTGAGTTTCCTCCCACACTGAAGACCAGCAGCAGAGATGGCTGGGTATTCAGATAGGGTGGGGTTGGCATGGAGCCTTCGAAAGCCAAGACAAGGCAGTAGGAGTTCACTGCCAATTGCATTTCCCTCTCTGACCCAGCTTTGGGCGTGTGAATGAACAGGACGTGGGAGCCTTTCAGTAGCAAGAAGCATCTTCTTGCAAACTTGCTATGGATCAGGTCTGGCTGGGAAACTAGTCTGGCCAGAGATGAACGCGGCCTGAGCATCAGATGAAAACAGAGTTCACAGCACAATGAAACCAGCATGACCCGGTTTGCAGGACTGTATTTCTTTCTGGAGGAATCTTCAAGTTCTGCCTGCTTGTGCCATAGACGGTAAAGCTCAAAGTCCCTGCCCCTGAAGAACAGGTTCCAAGAATCTGCCTTCACCCAGAGGCAGCTCATCAGTATCTGAACGTGGTGCATAGAATCCACAGTGACAGATAGAAAAGGAAATAATGTCATCCACCATGAATTGTCATTGTTCCAGTCTTTTCAAAATAAGGGCTGCCAGGCACATGCCAGACACAGAGAGATGAACTTGCATTTTTTAAAATGAGCAACCCACTCCCAAGATACCTAACCCACTCCAGTGATAATGGCATTAATCCATTTCTTCTTACTGTTGCAGCGGTGATTAGATTTCTCATGGCTTTTGAAGGGGGCCTTCAAACCATGGTGTAATTCCTCTCTCACATTTATTTCCTTCCCCTCATCCATCCTTTCAAAAGGATGAGCATCATCCTTTGTTATTTCATGACTTTTTATTAAATCAATGTTCAGTGATCTTCTTATGCTTAGGGAAATGGTAGAGTTGAGCTATGTAGGGTGCTATCCTTCTATTTCTTTCTCATGCAAACTTTTTGTCTTCCTTGATGGCTGGAGTGAAAAAGTGCCCCTTCCCCCACTCCTTTGAAGAACAAAACCTCCAATATCTCTGCTATTCTGTTCCCCTCTCTGAACCCCTAATTCTCACTCTAGGCCTTCCTTTTGCCATCTTGTTAGGTTGGCCTTCGTTTTCTGTTTATGGTCTTGTTTTGATGGAAATATTTTATAGGTGCTTCCTGAGAAAGAGTACTTGGAGGCAATTTTTTGAGACATTGTTTGCCTGAAAACAATCTTGTTTCCACTTGATTGACAGTTTGATAGAAGTAAAAGGTAAATAGCCTTTTTTTCCCCAGAGCATCCAAAATCCTTCCAAACCATGATCCTTTTATTGTGGTCTATTTTTGCCCTCTGGAAACTTGTAGAATGAGTGTTCTGAAATATTATTAACATATTTTAACAAGTGTGCAGACTACTCTTTGGGTCTTTTCTAATCCTGTTTAGTTGTAGGGAGTTTTTTGTAGTATTTCTTCAATACTTTTCTCATTACTGTATTTTCTGTTTCCTATTTTTTTGTAATTTCTGGAGTTAGCCTCTAATTTTTTTTTATTGTTTTTCTTATTTTTGTTTTTCTTATTTTGGGGAGTTTTCCTTTTTGTTTAACTCTTGTAGTTTAGACACCACTTACTCGTTTAAGGAAGACACTCTCCTATTCATAATTTGTTAGGAGATTATAATCATGGATCAATGCTGAATTTTCTAGAATGCTTTTTTGCATCTTTCAATCTATTAATGGGTTGAATTACTTGTATTGGTTTTCTTTGCTAAACCATCCTTACAAACCCACCTGCAAAGTTCAGTCTGCTAATATGTTGTTTAGTGTTTGCACGTATGTTCATGAGTACAATTCTCTTTCCCACCATGAAAATTGACAGATTTGTCAGATTTTGATATCAAGGTAATATTAGTCTCATAAAATGAGTTAGAAAATCTGTCTTCACTTTTCTTTCTGGGAAACAATGTGTTGTAGACTGGAATTGCTATATTCTTTAATGTTTGGTGAAATAACCTGTTAAAAACTTCTTGGCCTGTGTTTTTACGTGTCTGGTTTGATGGGGTGGTTGGGTGGAGAGGGAAGAATTTTTAACCAGTAACTCAGTTTATTTAATTTACTCGTTATGTAACTATTGCTATTTTGTGTTTTATCTTGAATCCATTTTGGTAAATTCCTAGGAATTGGTCCACTGCCCCTAAGTTTTCAAATATATTCACAAAAAGTCAATCGTACTCTAAATGGCATTTTAGCATCTGTGGAATAGTGATCTTTGTCCCTTTTATTCTTTTTTTTTTTTTGGAACTGGGGATTGAACTCAGGGACACTCGGCCACTGAGCCACATCCCCAGCCCTATTTTGTATTTTATTTAGAGACAGGGTCTCACTGAGTTGCTTAGGGCCTCACTAAGTTGCTGAGGCTGGCTTTGAACTCTCGATTCTCCTGACTCAGCCTCCTGACTCGCTTGGATTACAGGCGTGGGCCACCACGCCCGGCCCTTTTATTCATTTTTAATTTGGTTTATTTATGCCTTTTCTCTCTTTTCTATCAATCTGTCCCAAGTTTTGTCAATTTTTAAAAATATTCTATGTGTAATAAAAAGAATATAGTCTTTCCTTTTTGGGTGAAATTTGTTCATTAACTTAGAATCGTTATCTCTTCCAGTGAACTGAACTTTTATGTTGTTAGGTAAAGACTGTCTTTACCTTGAAAAATGTTCTTTTGCTTCAGCATCTTTTTTGTTTGATATTATAGCTATACAACCTTTGTTGTTAGTATTTTGCTGATAAATCTTTTTCCTTCTTTTTACTTTCACCCTTCCTTTGTCCTAACGTGTCAGTAATTTGTCTTGTAAACAGTACATGGCTAGATTTTTTAAAAATATTTGTAGATGTTAATAGACCTTTATTTTTTTAATTAATTAATTAGTTAATTAATTTATTTATATGTGATCCTGAGAATCAAACCCAGTGCCTCACACATGCCAGGCAAGGGCTCTACTACTGAGCCACAACTCCAGTCCTGGCTAGTTTTATTTCTGCCTCTGGTTTGGCACTGTTTGTCTTTTAACTCAATAGCTACTCCATTTACTCATATTCTAATTCTTGATATGTTTTCTGTATTTCAGCCACAATATTTTATACACTTTCCCTTTTTTCCATTTTCCCCCAGATTTCCTATTTCACCTTTTTTTTTTTTTTTTTT
>JAJEJO010004755.1:0-89403 GCA_020662805.1 Glaucomys volans
AAACAGATGATATTCTTGAATGAACAGAAGGATTTTGCCGTGGGCTGTATAAAAATACACCTGTATAGATATGATTAGCATTCTTGCCTCCCAATTCTTGAAATCAAGAATGGGATTGGAAGGTGATGCTGAAGATATTCCTGATGAATTAATGAAGTAGCACAGCAGGGTGCAGTGATAAAACCAAAATGCTTGCATAAGACTGTGATGACTGACATGTATAAAATAGGGAAAATATTAAGAGAATTATTATCTTTTGTAGCACCTGATTAAAAAAATTCTGAAGCATTAAAACCATGTCATTATCCACAAACAACTTGAAGAGCTATAGACTTGAAACATGACATGTGCCTGTCACTTACGCATGCTTCCTCTTTGAGTTATTCCTAAATAACCATCATTAGCCCACATGTAAAGTAAGTGGGAATATTTTTACTTTGAAACCTGATGCAGGAAGATATTATTCCTTAACTATACATATAGAAAATCTTGTTCAATTCTTTCTAGAATACTAGGATTACTTAAATTATTTTTCTAAATTCACTATCCTGAGTAATTGCTGTAAGTTAAGTATTATTACTCTCTAACATTCTGAGGATATTTAAAGCTATATTGCATGGTATTTGAAGAAGGAATACACTGCTCTTTTGGGGTTGATTTGACTTAGTGCTTATCATAAGTGATTAAAAATAAACCATTTGTCAGGATAAAAATATACTACTCATTTTTTCACAGGTAAGCATATAGGATCTCCTTTTAAAGTTAAATATTTGCCTAGACTTTTATATAAATATTGAAGGCAACATCAGAGTTTATATTGCACCTATTTTATAAATAGCTGGGTTGTAACTGCTGCTTAATTTTTTTAATAGCTTTTTGTTTTTAAGAGAGTCTTACAATGGAATATTTCCTGTCATCCAGATACTAGAGCAAGAAAGAAGAAATCATGATGTGTCTGTATTTCCTTCTGAATTTACAGTTCTAGGACCACCAACAGGTAGTGCCTGGGTAGGGCAATGATCTGAGCAGAAGGAAATGGCCAATTTGAGCCAGTGAACCAGAATCATGCTGCTGTAACTGTGGTTTCTTCCAAGTCATTCAAAGATAGCTGCCAGCAAAGGGGTGTAGAGAGAGGTGGCCTTCAGCCATTTGGCGTTCACCAGCATGTAAGCCAGATCTGCTCCAAGAGCCTAATCACCATCAATCAGGAAGATAACAACTCACCCTCTAACTGAATTGGAGCTGAAACACTCACTTTCCCATCATAGACGCTCATTATATAGAAATTTAGCCTGTGTAGAAACACATTTACCAGTGACAGCATTTTATTAAACATACAGACTATAATTGTTTTTGCTGTTGTCATTTTTGGAAATTACTTATTATAATTAAGTTGAATCCCATTGAATAAATTAATGTTTTGAGAAAATTAAGGTGGTGGAGATTCTTTTCACAATTATGGGACAAAACTATCTAAGGAAAAAATATAAGAAGACACAAACGAAATAGTAGCAAAAGAAAATCTGCCAATTGCTAGTCTGAATTCCAAGGAATTAATGCTATGATTAAAGCAAAGTGATTTTTTTTCTCCCAAATTGAAAACAAATGCAGGTAATAATTTATTTGTATCTTCCTTCAATTCTTATGGTC
Source organism: Glaucomys volans (assembly GCA_020662805.1). Classification (NCBI taxonomy): domain Eukaryota; kingdom Metazoa; phylum Chordata; class Mammalia; order Rodentia; family Sciuridae; genus Glaucomys; species Glaucomys volans. Next base: position 1,651 of record JAJEJO010004755.1, read on the forward strand.
ACCCTATTCTTTACACTGTTTTTGTCCTGGCTCTTCATTGTGGAATCTTCTAGTAATCAGACAGGACTGAAGTAAATTTTCTTTTTCAGTAGTGACTGTCCTATCCAGAACCTCCTACCTCTTTTATATTTGCTGGTGACTGGTATTCCAAGTTATAACTTTTTATTTGGTGGGGTTACTTAAGTTTCTTAATCAAATCAATATTATTTTCTATTGGTATATCACCAGATACAATTTGAGGAAAAGGGCTGAAGGGAAGTCAGTTATCTAATTTTATTAGGAAATAGATATTTTGGGCTTTGTGGGCCCATCTCTATCTTAATCACTCAACTCTGCTGCTGTGCCATCAAAGCATGAAGCAAATGAGAACAGTCCTGTTCCCAATTGAAGCTTTCTTTGTGGGTACTGAAACTTGAAATTCAGATAATTTTCATGTGCCATGAAATATTACTATTCTTTTGAAAAGCTTTCTCAAGCATTTAAAAATGTAAAGCCATCTTTAGATTACAGCTCTACAAAACCAGAGGACAAGGTCAGGTAAGCAGATGCTAAGGTGAATTTTGCCAACAGACAATAGTGTTCTGATCCTTGGGATAGGCTCCACTGCTGCTCAGGTAAGTGTTTTGTAAAGTCTGTCCAATGGTAATAAATTAGTAAAACAGTTATTTCTAAAGAGACTTAATCCTGTTGTCATTTGCACTGAATGCCAGTGCTATCTGACAAAACAAATGCCATCAGAACCATGGACAGGATCTTGCTTGGGCCTCATGAAACAGGAGCTTGGAGGTAAGTTTTCATGGTGAATTGTGTGGTAGTGGTTGGTGCTCAGTGTCACTTTGTTTACTTCCTGTCCCTCTGATATGAAACCACTCATTCACCCTTTTATTCACTTGGTCATTCCTTTGTTCTGCCCCTCATTCCATGTTAAATGCCAGGCACTTTCCCAAGCACTGGGGCACAGGTGAGTTAGATGTGATTCCTGAATTTCAAGAACTGATAATAGCTGTGAGACAAACAAACTCCTGGCTAGATTCCAGGGTTGCAAGTGTGAGATATGAGAAGAGAGCTTCAGGACACCAAGTGAGAGAAAGTATGCTTTGGGCAATGGAGAAAGTACCATGAAGACTTTAGAAAAAAAAAAAAAAATCCATGAAAGACATTTTAAGAAGAGCTCACTTAATAATGATAACCTCCGACAAGAGGCTTTTATACATCTATTTATACAATGGTGTAGCAATTTTCTCCTTCTTCTACCATCATAGAATTTTAGGGATGAAAAAATGTCTCAGTGGTAATTTGTTTGGGTTCTCAATTTTAACTAGAGAGGAAAAAGTGATCCTGAGAGGGGAAGGATGAAGTTCAAGGTCTCTGAACTCTTTAAGGGGAGCTTATCCAATGCCAAAGCTCTCTGTGCCAATTTAGCATTGTTCCCACCACAGTAAGACTTCCTTGCCTCTTCTATAGCTTTTTAAAAATCATTACACAATGTTTATTCTCTTTTCTATGCAGATTCTTTAAGTCAACTTGCAGAGCTCTTATCTTTTCTTCAGTGATTCCTTAATGTCTATAGTTGATAAAATTGAGAAAATGCAATTGGAAATAATGCTCAAAAGATGTTCCCATTCTTGAATTTTCTGCTGATCTGAAGTAAAAACACAATTACCTCAGCTCTCAGACTCAGCATATTGTGTTCCTCTTTCCAGGTTACTCCATAAATTGCAATTATCTTCATTTGTGGCTCTCACAAGATTATAGGTGACTGAATACTTCATCAACTAAGATCAAAATTTCCCATGGTACAAAACAAAACACTTGTATAATGATCTAGGAGAGTGGATTAAACATACTGAATGAGAGAGCTACACACTGAAAATGTTCAGGGGATTATCAGTTTAGCTTTTCAAATCCACTCAACTAAAGTGAAATTGATGTGGCTCTTGCTTGAGTTTCAGTACCATTTTCAGGTTTAAACTTTTGCATTTCTGATTCCCTGCTATTTAAAGCTTTTGTCACTTCTAATGATATAAAGCAAGAGTCACACTCTTCCCTGGGTCCACCCATGTTCTATTTGTACACTTGGGGTGGGCAGTCATGGGAGGCATGCAAGTGCTGGGTCATAATCTTTGTGGACCAACAGAATGTGAGGGGTATTGTGCTTTTTTAGGACATCATCCTCAAGGTGGGGTCTGTGACTGGGATTCCTGGGGAATTTCCAGGGACTGGACAGAGCAAGTACAACTTAAACAGCTTCTCAGAAACCTTACTCATCATCAGTCACAGTACTTAACAAGTCACTGTATTCCAGGACTTCAGATATAGTACTTCATGTTATCTACACCAAATCCAATAAAACAATCATTTTATCCCAATGCTTCTCAATTATATCTGTAGTGAAGGGGAGTGTGCAGAATTTGGATGCTGAGACACTACTATTAATATCAATCACAATAATAACAACAGGTGTATATTGAGGGATTCTTCTAAATACTTTACATGTGTTCATTTATTTAATCTTCCCCAAATCTAGGGCAATTATTATCTCCATTTTGAAAGTATAAACTACAGTTAATAATACGCCCAAAGTAGAATCAAGAATAAAGAGGTTGAATCAATAGTAGAATCAGAGTTTGAATCCTGGCAATCTGACTCTGAAGGCATATAAATATAGGACTATGGGACTTCTCATAGCAGGCAGTAAGTGAAGGGCAGTCATCTTCATTCCCAACCTGCATTCCAAAGACAAAAAAAGTCCTATCTGCAGGGCCCTGTCTAACTTTAACAAGGGTATCATTTGCTAACAGAATTTAAGAAATATCGAGAAAATACTGGTTGGTATAAAGATCTGTTAAAAATCTTTCAGTGCATAATAGCTGTCCTTTCTCCATGTTTTTTTTTCCTGAAATACATCTTTTATCCTTCCCCATCGATTAGAATTATAATGCTGTATCTCTTGCTATCTTTAAAAACACTTCAGCATAGGCAGTGGTGTGTGTGTGTGTGTGTGTGAGTGTGTGTACAATCTGCAGACTATGAGAAAGACCAGTTGGCCTAATTGAGAGAACATATTCTATACAATAGTTAGCATTTTAAAACTTCAAATCAGAAGCCCATTTTCTAATGCTATGAACTTCAGCTATATTTGACTAACATCTGAGATTTTGCTGATTAGCCTAATGGATATTAGGAACTATTTTTTGTTATTGATGTGACTAATAAAAGTATTATACATTCCTGCCCTTGCAGGAACAAGGTGTAGGAATCCAAAGGTCAGGCATCTGTATCTTTTGGAAGGGAATTCCATATGACCTTGAAATGGTCTGGTTTGTAGCCCCAATGGAGCATACATGTTGCCACACTGAGTACTGCTGGTAAAATATTGGTTACAGTTCCCTTAAGGAAATTTTTCACACATATGGGGTTAAAACACTAAGAAAAATCTCTCCGAGTAAGTTACATGCTTGTTTGCCAACAAATATTTGCTTGTGTGATCATATTTCATCTGTTAGCCTTGTTTTTGGTGTGACTTAGTTGTAGGAAGAGACTTAAAACATTAGCCTCTAGTATTAGAACTTTTATTTATCATATGGAAACAACTAATTTATGAATACCAGTTGCCTTAGATTGGCAGCAGAAGTCTACGTGTGCATGTACACACATGTGTGCATGCTGGTGCCTGCATAAAACACACACATATGCATAGCACAGGGGTAAAGGAGGGCTGATGGAGTGGGAGGCAGAATGGGGCTGCCAACTGTTTATATATGGGCTTACTTGTCCTTGTCCCTTAGGTTGGAAAGCTTTTCATCCACAAATTCCCCTGAATTTCTTATAGATGTTTAGGCCATTTGTCTTTGGCTCCAGAGATGGTAACATGTTCTTTATGAGACACACTTAACTACAGCTGTTCAGAGCCCTGTCACCTTCAGGATGCATGGCTGAAATGCACTCTGCTGCACTCTTCCTCTGACAGGCCTTTATTTGTTCTTTGAAAGCCTGTGCTCTGTGTATTTCATGGAAGAATGTGGTCTAAATGCTATTCCATTTACTTGTTCTTGTTTCTCTATTTTTTAAAAATGTTTTATTTGTTCTAATTAATTGTACATGATAGTGACAAATGTTTGAGCCACTTTTTTTTTCCTTTGAAATTTCCATCATGATGGCTTTTCCCCTTTTCTTCTCATATTGCCATGCTTGCTCCTCATGTCTTTAAAAAAGAACCCATTCAGTAAATAAATAAGTATGTTTCTAAATGCTTAGGATTTTATTGTCTAATACTTCATTCAAGCTTGGGTTTTTCTGAAGTTAGAGTTTTCTAAAATTTATATCCTTTGAATTAGAATATATGAATTAAAATTTTCCACTCAGAATAGTATTTCTTGAATTTTTTTCCTTCTTTTTGTTTCTATTTTCTTATCTGGACTTAGCTATAATCTCTTCTGACGAGGAATGAAAATATATTGTGGAACTAATAGAAAACTTCATTTGACCCAGAAATGTAAATAAATTTAATATTAATGAGTGTTTGCTCTAGGCTGTGTTTAGATAGGCTATGCTATACCTACAATAATGAATAATCCACAGTAACAAGTAACAGCAAATTATTATTATTTTTTTCTCATACAAAGTACAGCCAAGGTTAAGGAACTCTCTGGGACAATTCCTTCTATGTGATGACTCAGGGATCCAGGCTACTTTTATCTCTTATAACACGTGACTTATATGGTTATCTAGGCAATGGAAGAGCAGCTGGATGTATATCTACCTGATCTTAAATGCTTTATCCAGAAATGATATAAATGACTTTTCACAGAACATTGTGGGACCAAGTCATCAGGGCTGCCTAACCATGAGGGGACAATCAATACTAGTGAGCAGGAATTGTCTCTGCCTACTTTTTTCATTAAGGAAGGGCTATGTACCTGTTGAGGATCTCCGATCATTCAAGTCTTGGTTGGGGAGTGCTGAAACACTAAAAAACAGTTAAGAAGAGTCTATATCCAGTGTTCAGAGTTATACTTTTAACTATTTGATATCTTCATAGAGATGTGACTGGCATCTGCCTTACCAAACTGAACTCAGCACTCTACCAACTGAGCTATATCCCCTGCAATTTCACAGCTTTTAAGCTTTGCAACCTTATTATACCCTATCTCTATCCATGTACAGATTAATGACAAAGTCCTTAAAAATCCAGCATCTGCACATTTTTCTTTGAAGACTGTAAAAAGAAAAAAGGAAATCTTGAGGGGACAATCATACATATAAAGTTACATCTTTGGTAGGCCAAATTCTGTCCTGGAGTTTCTATCTAAATTCATTCTCAGTCCTGATAACATCTAGATAAAAACCTTGGTGCATTCTCTAGGACAGTTGTTCTCTAGGTGTGACCTCACACTGGCAACTGCAACAACATCTGGAACATGATAGAAATGCAAATTCTTGAGCCCTATTTCAAAGCTGAAACTCTAGGTGTGAGACCCAGGAATCTGTCTTTTTAGAAGTACTCTAAGTGATTTTGGTCCATATAAGGTTTAAAAGTCATTGTTAGAAGAAGGAAAGATTTCTCATGTTCTTGGATAGGCAGAATTAACATTGTCAAAAGGGCCCGACTACCAAAAGTGTTATATAGGTTTAATGCAATTCCTATTAAAATCCCAATGACAATTTTCATAGAAATAGAAAAAGCAATCTGAAATTCTTTTGAAAAAATAAGAAACCCAGAATAGCCAAAGAAATCCATAGCAAGAAAAGTGAAGCAGGAGGCACCACAATACCAGAACTTAAATTATACTACAGAGCCATAGTAACAAAAACAGCATGGTATTGGTACCAAAACAGACACAAAGACTGAAGGTACAGAATAGAAGACACAGAGAAAAACACACATAAATACAGTTATCTCATACTAGACAAAGGTGCCAAAAACATACACTGGAGAAAAGCTAACATTTTCAACAAATGGTGCTGGCAAAACTGGAAATCCATATGTAGCAAAATGAAATTAAACCCCTTTCACCCTGCACAAAACTCAACTCAAAGTGGATCAAGGACTTAGGCACTAGAACAGAGACCCTGTGCCTACTAAGAAAAAGTAGGCCCATATCTCTGCCATGTTGGCTTAGGAATTGACTTCCTTCAACAAGACCCCTAAAGCACAAGAATTAAAATCAAGACTCAATAAATAGGATGGAGTCAAACTAAAAAGTTTCTTCACAGAAAAAGAAACAATCAATAATGTGATGAGAGAGCCTATGGAATGAGAGAAAATCTTTACCACAGGCACTTCAGAGAGAGCATTAATCTCCAAGATATATGAAAAACTCAAAAAACTCAACACCAAAAAAACCAAATAACCCAATCAATAAACAGGCAAAGGATCTGAACAGACACTTCACAGAAGAAGAAATACAATCAACCAACAAATATATGAAAAAATTGTTCAACATCTCTAGCAATTAGAGAAAAGCAAATTAAACCTACACTGAGCTTTCATCTCACTCTAGTCAGAATGGCAATTATCAAGAATACAAGCAATATAAATGTTGGTGAGGATGTGGGGAAAAGGTACACTCAAACATTGCTGGTGGGACTGCAAATTGGTGCAACCAGTATGGAAAGCACCATGGAGATTCCTCCGAAAACTTGGAATGGAACCATCATTTGATCCATTTATCCCATTCCTTGGTTTATACCCAAAGGACTTAAAAGCAGCATACTACAGTGATGCAGCCACATCAATGTTTAGAGCAGCTCAATTTACAATAGCTAAACTATGGACCCAACCTAGGAGCCCTTCAACAGTTGAATGGATAAAGAAAATGTGGTATATATACACAATGGAATATTACTCAGCCTCAAAGAAGAATGAAATTATGGCATTTGCTGTAAATGAATGGAGCTAGAGAACACCATGCTAAGTGAAATAAGTCAATCCCCCCCCAAAACCAAAGGTTGAATGTTTTCCCTGATATGTAGATGCTAATTCACAGTAAGGGGATGGGGTCTAGGGAAGAATAGACATACTTTCCCCCTTAGATGGAGGGGAGTGAAGGGAGGAGAAAGGGTATGTGGGGAAAGGACAGTGGTATGAATCGGACATTATTAACCCTGTGTGCATGTATGATTACATAGCTGGTGTAATTCTATATTGTGTACAACCAGAAAAATGAGAAATTACACTCCATTTATGTATCTTATGTCAAAATGCATTCTACAGTCATGTGTAATTAGAACAAATAAAAAAAAATCAACCAACTTAAAGAGTAATGTAGAACCTTTATTCAATGATCAAAAGTATTTTTCTGTGAGTTAAAAAAAGTCATTGTTAGAGATATATCACAGATTTTTCATGTTTTGTAAGCTTCAAATATAACTCACAGTTCCTTTCTCACTCCTGCAAACCAACCTATTTCCACTCTTTTTACCTAAGGGTTTGCTTCTTATGATCAGTTGTGTGAGCCAGAAACTTGGACTTGTCCTCTACCCCTTACCCACTCATCAAATTGGTAAATAAGTCAATTACCAGAGAGTTTTGAAACACCTCTTCCCTGTCTCTCAACAGACCACCATCAACTCAGTCTGTGTATTTGAAAGAACTTCTCACTGAAGCAATTTTGCTCCAGGCCACAGCCAGCAAATGAAAGACTGCAGGATAAGTACTGTACAAACAAGGTGTGTGTTTTTGTAAATAAAATTTTGCTAGGATATAGCCACACTCACTCATTTACATATTGTATGTGGCTTCCTTTGCACTACAACAAGTAGATCACTTGAGACAGACACCACATGCCCTGCAAAATCTAACGTATTTACTATCTGGCCCTGTAAAGAAGAGGTTCACTGACCCCTGTGCTAGGTACTGGAATACCTGGAGAGAAAGATGCTGTTTTTGTCCTCATGGCATTTTCAATCCAGCAGGGGAGATCAGCAGATAAAGTGAGCTCTCTAGTTATCCAGGTTGGGAGCATGTGACCTGTGGGGAGCACTGAAGGCTTTCCTGGGAAAGTGAAATGGAGCTGTTTCAAAGGATAAGTAGGAATTCACCAGACAAAAATGGAGAAATGTGTTCTATCCAGAGGAACTAGATGACTAGATTTTCTTTTTCTTTCTCTGTCTCTGTCTTTCTTTCTTATTGAACTTCTTCCAGTGCTTGGGACAAAGTTCAATACATTCTGATTTTTCAATGTGTTGGCAATACAAAAATCATTTCATGAAATCCACTGTGTCTTTACAGAAGAAACTTTAAATTACTGCCCTCGCAGGTGACTTCCCTTTGCCCAGTGAGTCCTCCTTCTAGAAATGATTAGCCATGATCCAGGGCAGCACTGAGATCATCATGTTTGAGCAGCAGAGACTCCATATTAAAGACTCTAAACAAATTTCTTCCTGAAAACCCAATACACACTTAGGAAATTGCCAAAAACAGTGACTATATGATTGCATCTTGCATCTGCTAACAAGTGACCTGGATAGAATAATATTGGTGTAACAATTTTGCCTGAGGGTCTGTAGCCTGCTTCTCAAATGTTTTCAAAGGCAAATTGCACGCAAGCTCTTAAAATGATTTCAGTGATGTGTTCCTCTTTTCCCAGTGAAAATCCTTTTCCTTTTTGTGCATATTCTTAAGGAAATCTTTTAAAAAATCCCACCAGCACAAGAAAATATATCTAAAATGATTCCAGAGGCATTTGCTTCTTTTATTATCTCCCCTTTTTATATTGCATGATCCTAAACAAAATAAAACCTCCCCTCTGCAAAGGCAGTTACTTCAGAAGTACTTTCCTTATTTCTTCTTGGAGAAAAGAAGGTGCAAAAATGTGGGTGCAGGCCACTGCTGCAGAGTCCAGTTCCAACAATTTGTGGCGGGGGGAATATTTCTTTTCTCATTTTGCTGTAACCTTATCTGCTTTTACTGCTGCCCCACCATCTCAAGTAAAACACATATCCCATTCTCTCATTCTCCTTTCTGCCTACAAAGCTTGCTAGAATAATTCCACCTGTTTTGTAGCTGGCACTGATCCTTTTTTGGCATGAAAAATGGAAACACTGGGAACGTTAGAGCCCAGTCTACATTTGCAGCATCTTGATGGGTGCCCTCCTCCAGCTAATAACTCGCTCCTGTCCAAATGGTACATTTTCACTTCAGGCAGGGATGACTTTGGATGGCTGTTTTAGAGCTGGAAGTAGTTAGGGGATCCCAGAGACTTCTTAATTTCCCCTCCTCTCCAGTCTCTAACATTCCTCATGAATCAGATCATTGACTCTAGCTGCTTTTTCTCCCTCACAGCCCGTTTCCGTTATCGCCAGCATTACTTTCAATCTTGTTGCAGATCTAGCTGATTAAAAATACTGGCCTTGAGAAAATTCTCTTTCTTGAAAGTCAATGCTTGAAGGAGATTAGGACTATTTATATTGTAAGGCACTCCCTTAAAACCTCTGGTGGTTTTACTCTCTTGACTGATGCAAACCTCAACTAATTCTCTTTATCCAGATAATCCACTCGCTTCCAATATTCATCAAATGGCAAAATGAAAAGCTTTTAAGAAAGAGAATAAATGTGCAGGCTTAAAATCACATAGAATTTTAGTCTTAGTAAAATTGTGAAAGAAATTATGAGGAAATCAGGGGTTTTGAGTTCTATTTCCCATGAGATAACTTGAAAGTAGATAAAATCCATGGGGCCATTGTAAATATGTTTTGTACTTCTTGAGTTACTTCAGCAGGTGTTTGGATCACAAACCTTTGATGGGGAAAAAGAAATGTGGTTTTGTTCTTTGATAAGATCACCACAGGACAAACTTTCTCTATTGGAGCTCCTACTTCTTCCCTTTTATATGTAGAATTCTCCGTTGCACCCATCTCTCTGCTTGATATCTATATTGAAGTTTTAGATATTTAATGTGCAGTGACTGCACACAAAGTACTTATGAATGTCAATAATAGAGAGGAAAATTCTGTTCTGAACAAGTTTCCAGTGTTGTAGTGAAGATACAGAGAGCTGTTCTGAAGTAGGACCAGGAAACTAGGAGATGCTAAGGGAGTCCATGTCAGCCTTTTCCCTGATGCATTAATTCCTATTTGCTGGGGAAAAGAAAACTCGGTACGGAAAGTGATATGTTTTGAAGTGGTAACATCTAGAACTCCAATCCTAGAATTGCACAGTGAGCAGTTGACCAGGCTTCTATGAATTGGAAGTGTTGTAAACCATCCCTCTCTGATACTCCATGTTAGAAGTAACATATAGGATGGTAGAAAATCTGGAGATGCTGCCAACGAGGAACAACTAGGTATTTTTCAAGCATATTCACAAGTACTATGACCCTGTTTTCACACTTTGAAGAATTCTGTCTAAGAATAAAACAAAACAAAGCCTCAGTTTTTTTAAACATATTAAATATACTATGGTCAGGTATCAGGTGTCAGTTGACTTAGTGTTCACACACACACACACACACACACACACACACACACAGGTGTGGTATTTGGAGCAAATGAATAAGAGACTGTGAAAAGAAACTACTATTCAGGGTAAGAGCTAGCAAGTTGTTTTCCCCCAGGTTTACTCTCTGATGGGCTGTTCCAGGCAAATGGAATAACATGGGGAAGACTCTTATAAACAAAGAGGAGAGTTGCAAAGTGCTCTCCTTTGACCTGAATTTGCAAACATAAAAACTGTCACTTAGAGCAACCAAAACAAAGACTGGGATAATCATGTCACCTGGTAAGGTCTGGTGCAGATAACTTGGGTTCCACAGAGTAATTCTGGGTGCAAACAGGGATGGGTATTGATGGTCAAACAGGTGAAATGAATGCTTGTGTCTGCTTGTGTGTCCTGTTAGTTGATAGCTCCATAATGGAACAATGAATGTGCTGAGTTATAAAATGATAAGGACTATCTTTAGAAAGCTTAGCCTGGGAAAGGCCACTTCCACAGGAGTCTATTCAGGACTTGTGGGAGATAGGAAGCCTCAGTGAGAACATTTGGTTTTGTATACAGGCACGATCCAAAGATGTTTGAATGGGGGGGGAGGTAAACTGATTTTGTCATGTAAATATTTCCTAATCACATCAACAACATACATTATAGACATTTCCTGAACCTCAGTGCTCAATTTAAGTGTATGTGTTAGAGCATCCTGTCATCATCCATTTCTGGGAATGACAAGGTCATGAGGGAAAGATGCTTCCCTTCTTTCCACAAAAATTCCAAGGTATTCCTTGATCAAGAAGGTGACCTCTAAAAACATAAGGGAAAATCAATGTAGAGCTCTTGCCTCATCTTTCTAAAGTTAGGCAATGGTTGGTTTTAGGGGACATGGTTTTGACATGGATGTCAATTCTCATCCATCTCTGGTTCTTGGGGACAGCCCCAAATCTGTGCCCTGAATGACTATGTGAAGGGCTGCTTCTGTTCTGCTTGGAGTAGCTCCTGTGTCGATTATGAGATGTTTAAGGAAATCCTCTCTTCATGAGTTTGAATTTAAAAGGTTACAAACCCAAGAATCAATGTTGTTCTTGGGAGAGTCTGTACCTGAAATGATCTGTGGACATCTCATCCTGGTGGATAGGCTTTAAAGAACCAGATTTAAGGTGTCCTAGATGGTTGCCCTGGATGGAAGAGTAGAGTGATCACTCCACATACTCACAGGGTTTGATACTGTTGCAGTCAAAATAACTTTTTGACTTTGGCAAATGTGTTGCTGGTAGTTAATCCTTACTGCAGATGACATGATGGACAAGAGGCCTGCTGACTGTGGTGCTTGAGAAGGGTGGTCTTCAGGGGAGGAAAGCAAGCCTAGAAATTAAAAGTGTATTCCTCTGCACAGACAGTTTCATTTGACATTTTTCCCTTAGATTTTGTGGGGAAATCTTATATTAAGGATGATCATTTCCATATTTACATGCATTTAAAAGTCTGACACATCTGAAAACCTCATTTAAAAGTCTTTTTGGGGGGTGATTATTTTCAAGTCACCTTTCTGATTTCATCTTACTTGTTAACTGCACAGAAAAAGCTTCCCTCCACCAAGTGGGTCAGTGTTCCACTGCATCTTCATCTAGTCCATTGTGCTTCTCATTCACAGCATTTGCCCCAGTTTGTTATGGTGTATCTGTGATTTTTTTCAGTAACCCAGAAGCACAGTTTGCTCACTTTCATCTCCCCATTGTTTACCACATTGCCTAATGGATAATAGGGATTCATTCAATATTTGCGAAGCAAATATTTGTCAAATAAATGATAAGTGCCCTAGGAGAGACATCAGAGTGGTGGAGAAGATCTTGGGAAAGGAGAAGCAGGATAGACAAGGGTCTCACTCTCTCTTTTCCAAATATATTAAAGATAGATGATTCTTGAAAAAAGAAAGATGATGTCTATACTACTGAATAGAACCTTTGAAGTAACTTTTGTGCTTTGTGAATTTTTACCTTGTAATAAGTAAGTGGAATCTGATCTAAAATTAGTATCTTTTTTCAAATGAGAGCTTAGAGTTTTTTTTTTCCCCTTTTTCTTTCAGGGTATGCTCAACTTTTATTCAAGTAATTAATTCTTGAGTATAAAAAGACTGTTAGATTTGTAAAACGCAGCTCCATTGTGCTGTAACACTTTCATTAACATCTTGTTTTACTTATTAACTTACCATTTTAATAACTTAAAGTACGTATTGTACTTAAGCATAATAAAATGATTCAAATGAGATAATGTGCATGAAATGGCTATACCTCACAAGATATTACGCCTTGCAAGCTATTTTTAAAGTATTTTATAATTGAGAAATTCCCTAAGTACTTTGCATAGTCAAAGTACTTTTCAGAGTTGATCAGACTAGGTGCAAGATATTTTCATATTCAAACATACTTTATCTCAGTGCATGCAAAAAAAACTGTGCTGCAACACTATTAATGAGTAAAATTTGTGAAAAAATAGATGAATAAATAAAAGTGTGGAATGCCAGGCTTTCCTAAAATAAAGCAAACATGGGAAGCTCTATTCATTTTCTTGCATCGCTGGGAATCAAACCCAGGGCCTTGTGCATGGGAGGCAAGCATTCAACCCCTAAGCTACAGCTCCACCTGGAAAGCTTTATTTTAATGTTAGTATATAAAGAAGCTTGAAACTAACCACAATGTCATAGGTAATAATGTTTTTGAAAATAATAAAGCTCTCATTTGTTTAAGTAGCTGAAAAACTAGATTGATGCATTCCTTCATATATAGGGTAGTGTGCCATCATGCCCAGACAATGCCCTTTTTATCAGAAAAATAATTTTAAAACTAATAAGTGTAAACTTAGATACAAGTCCTTATGTAGAACATGCGAGAGAGGGACCAGAAGCATAAAATTCATGAGCTTTGGAACAGTTCTACTTCCAAATCTGATAAGTAGGGCAAAGAATTTTCTGTACTTGGGTCTTTGGGTCATTTCAGAATCTAAACAATAGTTGTTATAACACTCAAAGGTGGTTTGCAGGATTGAAAGCTGAGTAACATAATTAAAGTATTTAAATATGCTTTTAGGAGTTATACATTGCAAAAAATAATATACAAATTAAAATATTGTCTCAATTATTAGCATGTTCCACTTGAGAATTCATGGTAAACTTGATCCTAACACTATGAAGATTCGCAAGTTGAGTGAATGGATACAATCCAGTTGGTCCCACTTAGCTGAACATTTTCTGCAGAAGTTAAAGTGGGAATAGAAAAATCCTTCCCAATTTTGGGTACCTGCATAATGATCTAGTCTTGCCCTGGTTTCCTATCTACCTTCTAGGAAGGTTTGTTTTTATTGTCTGTGTCAAGAATCTAAATAGCTACTTTATTAGCCTGCATAAAGAAAAGAGACTAGACTATTCTAGCTTTGTACTTACCCTATTCCCCTTTTAAAAACTGAAAATAAAGTTCTTAAATGCATAATGATACAGCTTTGCTCTGTTAGGATGACAGGATTTCTCTGTTGGCCTAGAAGTTGCTTGCAAGTATAGATAGCTGGTAATTGAACAAATAAGGTGGTTAGAAAGCATATTAGAAGAATTTAATATATGGTGCCTTTTTAAAATAATTTCAATTCCTATAATCAATGAATGATGAAATTCTCCTTCTACCTTAAATTATTAGAATGCTTTATTTTATTTATTTTTATTTATTAGAGAATTATAGCTATATATAATAGTCAGGTTCATTTTAAAAAATCCTATGTGCATGGAGAACACTTTATTTTTTAATAAAGTAAAAACCCAACACTTCTGACAATAGTTAGGATCACACTACATTTTATTCCACAATTACAAAGGAAAGTTAGAGGGCCTAACACTATAGAAGTGAATGTGGACATTATTCATCTATAAAGTTTCATATATTTCCAATGTCATGTGGAAAGATCATGACACCCAAACTACTGGGGATGTGTGTAATCTGTTCTTCAGCAACAGGGAAAATGTTCATCAAACCTCATGTTCTCTTCATGGTATCCTGAGTGCTCTACAGAAGTGAAGTAGAATGGTTTAACATTTTTGGTTTATCTTATTATGACTGGTCATCATTTTGTGGGTTAACTGCTCTGGTCACTAGACAATAAATTACTGCAGAGACTATAAATTACTGTCTCTATGTGCTACCTCTTAACAGCAATGAAAAAAATGACCTTCCCCTCCCATGTACCAGAAATTTAATTTAGTAAAAATGGTGAAGATATAATTCTCTGGGTTGTGATATATTTATAAAAACTAGTTTTGGGGCAAAGTTGAAGAAATTTCTATTGAAACTGACATAGTTTAGAGTTTCAGACATTATCTTGTAAATTTTACTTTGTAGGGTTAAATGACAACTGAATCAATATCTATAATGCTTTCTATCTCAAACCATACAATATTTAAAATTTGCGTTTGGGATATAATGATTAAAGTCATACAATTTTCCAAATTATGTTCTGTTAAAACATTTTTCTTTGAAGGCTACCAATGGGTAGATGCCAAGTGAAGAATCTTGGTCTAATAAGCTTGGATATACCTGGTTATATTCCTGTCTGGAGACTCAGTGTACATTGGCATCTTAAAGTTTTGGGAAGTAATAGATTAGAGAAGTGCTAGACTGAAGAAATCTGTTCCCCAAAATTATTCAAAGAAGTCATGTATGTGTTTCTTAATAACATCTTGCTGAATAGTGCACATCACTACTGGGAAATGATATGTGCCATTAGGCACTTGTGGTTCTTTAGAAGTCTCTAGAAAACATCTCCAAAGCTTCATCAGCATGCAGGCAATCTGTCTCATTATCACCAGTATTATTCACTATTGTATCAATGTATGAAAGCTGGGGCAATGTGGAAGTTTGTAAAACACAAAAGCTACACCTGCCTCTACACCCTATAAAAGTTACCTCTTTGGGTTTAGACACAGATTTTAAAAGTCTCTGAATTGGTGGTATTCTAGAAATTAATTTTACAGGTGATTCTTAATCATGAAACGGACATCTATAGAGGATAGTAAAAATGTATGTTTTCAGGTCCCAGCCTGGAGAATCTAATGGAGTAGGCTTGGAGTAATACCCTGATTTTGTAATTTATAATTTCCTTCAGAATTTTTTTTTTATATAGCAAAATCTGGGGACTACTAATGTAGTCCAGACTTTCCAAGGATCTTGTCTACAACATTTCAGTAGATGGTGACATCTAAGTCTAAACTCTTCCTAGTGCCTCTTTGGGAAACTCTTCCTTGTTCAAATCTAAAACATAGCTAAGAACTAGCACTTTTTCTATGCTAAGTGCCAGTGGTATACTAACTATCCTTTGTATGATTTCATTTAATTGTTACAATAATGCTATAAAGTAAAGCCTTGATTTTATTGATGAGGAAAAGAAAACTTAAGGAGGTATACAACAACTCCAGGAATCAAATTTTCAGTTCGTACATTGATTAAGAAGTCTGGATAATTTCTCTTATAGTAAATAGAGCACAAAGAAAATGGCATAGATGCTATTGCAATTACCAACCACATATTAAATATGGTAAATTTTTTATTTATTTGAAAATTTTCCTCCCTATGAAGACTTGACTAGATATGTTTTGGTTCATGTACAGATCAATATTATTGAATCTATGACTTGTTCTAAAGATTTTTGTAGTCTATACACCAAAGATGTTGAATGAACATCAAAATAGTTACTATTGGTACTTATTTGATGTTCCCAAAAATTCTTAAATGAGAGGAGACCCCTCCCTTTACCCCATTCATTAGTTACTAGGCATCTATTTAGCAAACAAAAAGTAGATGCTTTGAAGAAGCTTTCACTATTAACATGAGCAGAATCTATATGTCACTCACTGACTGGTTTCTTGAGATCCTGCAGTGAATGACATGTTACAAAAAAGTATGGTTACCTTATCTATCAGGTATTATTTCTAGATTTGCTGATAGAAGTGACAACTATACAGGATAGAGTCTATAAAAAGCTAGTTAGCATTTTAAAACAAGATTTTTCATTTATTTTTTACTTCTATTCACATAATCAAAAACATAAATCAATAATAAATCTTAGTGTCTAAAAAATTGTTGAGTCAATAAATGTCCCAAATTTATGAATGCAGAGTTAGTTTCATGCTGTAAAACATTAAGAGGGATTACTTCTATTTTAATTTTTTTCTGTTTTGTCAGATCTCCATCTTTGGTTTTATATTGGACTCTGCTCTATCCTAAACATAGTTTTAGCTAAATGTTTAAGAGGATTTTAGGCTTGATGATCCCTAAGTGCTGTCCCATCTTGAAATGCTGTGGTACTTGCGACAGTACATGGCATGAACATATGGTTACTTGGCTCAGTTGTCCAGAGAAAGTTGGATGGAAATCCTGTGTTTCCCATTTAGCTACATTCTGTTTCATAGACAGAGACTACACCCATATTCCCAATTAATGTTTATGCCAATGCATGTGGTAATGTGCAGGAAAGAGTATGAACAACTCTGGGAAAAGTCATCACCCCCCTGGATAAAAAATAGAAACCCAACTCTGCTCCCTGTAAGTATAATTTTTTTTTTCATGAAAGGGTAATATCATCATCAATACAGTTATTACCATTTATTTTTTAAAAAAACCCATACCTTCAGAGGTGGTAACACGTGGACAATGGCATCTATAAGACACTTAAATTCACTGTACTTATTTTTAAACAAGCTTAAGATCCTTGGAGAGGAGAATTGAGAGCCAAAGTAAAACTGCTGTGTTTGTGAAGGCAATTCTCCATTTTTAGTAGAAAAGGGTTTGCCATTTTGTGAACATTGAAACATTATTTTCATTTGCAGTTAGTTTTAGGGATAATAATGTAGTCATGGCCTCATGCTGTCTGTGCCAAATAGCTCCAATTTAGGTACAAAAATACATTTCTGATGTAGACCTGGACGCGGGTGCCAGGACATCTTCCTGAAACACTAGCCCCGCTTCCTCTTCAGCAGGCTGTATGTGTCCTTTCCAGGGCTCCTCAGGCATGACATAAAGGGTATCATAATATGTGCCAGTAGAACAAGGCACATATTAACTATCAACAAGGCACATATTAAAAGAGACTGCCAGTTACATGCCATGCAAAATCAAAAGACTTTTTGCAGTCCAGATTAGAAGGCTGATACGCAAATATGCTGCCACACCCACATATAATCAACTATATCCTGAGAAATAAAAACTTGTTCAATGGCATCAAGAAAGCCACATGTTGTTAGCTAAGTACGCAGTCTGCAAACTGATAAAAACGAAACATATCATTTCTTACAAAAACTAAGTGTTAAAAAGTGATTATACTTTCTGGAGTGAAACCTGGGTTATGTCACAACAAAAGAATATAGCTTGTTTTATTTTGTGCCAAATTATACTAAAGAATATTTCTAACATGTAAGGAACATACCATTTGTTGAAGAGTAGGCTCCAAAGTCATGAAATGCAAATGTAGAACAAATCAAACATTATTTCAACAAGGTTCAACAGGAATATCTTCAATGAATCAGGGTCAATCAAATTGTGTGAGAGGGGATGGTGATGTCAAATTAGACAAATGGAAGAAATGGAGTCTAAGTCAAAGCACATCTTAGCAAAAGAAAATTGACCAATGACTAGACAATGTATGTAGATGTGTTGTCCAAAGGCAGGTTGTGGGAAGAAGACTAAAAAAGTTTTGGTAAAATGCAGAAGAAGAAATTTATAATGACTAGAAATCAAAGCATAAAACAAGTGTGGAGAAAATTTTTTTTGTGTGCATATCTATGGATAAGAAGCAAGGACATAGTCGTACTGTGTTTAAATGTGCATTATGCATTCTAAAATATTATGGCATAGCTGTCTTTGATGCCACAATAGCCATCTTCTTGGGTGAGGTATGGGGTAGTAATGAATATTGTGAGTCAGTCTGAAATTTTTATGACATTTCATTGAATCTTCATCTTCATTGAATGTTACTTGTACCCATCCATTAGATTTTATCCCTTTATCTCTCTAGTTGGTTTTCTTGTGCAAAATAAGAATGCCTACACTTTTCTAAATACCAATCTTGGAATAGATAGAGAAAATACCACCATATAATCAATATATTTATTGATGTATTTCTACCATGGTTGGTCAATTGTAGACTGAAATTAGACCAGAGCAGAAATTACAAAATGGCCATAATTGCTTTCAAGACAATTATAAGACTAAAAAAAACAAGCAATTATAGAATCTCTGCTCTAAAATTGCCTTTTAGAAAAATACAAAGAACTAACAAAATCAAACTATTCAGCTTCTACCAAATCTGATTCATTTGATTCCTGGTGAGTTCAGACCTGGTGGCTGCTATTTCAAGCCTCATTTCTTTTTGACCTCAAATAATAAACTTGAAATCAGCCAGTTTCCATTCAGCCTTGTTGCATCGTTTGCCAGTTTATAAGACTTTATGTTTGCATCAAAAATGTTATAGGAGGCAAACCACAAAGAAATCATAAATCTGGGCAATTTTCCCTGTTTTACACAGATTTCAAAATTGTTGCAAAAGTTGCCAACCACTGGACCTACTTGATAGCAGAAAATAACCCAAACACTGAAAAGCCCTGTCACTATTTTGTTAACTCCTTATAATAAAACACTGCTGTACTGAGCAGCTGGTTCTCCTTCTCTCCCTTCCTTATTTCCTTCCTCCCTCCCATCCATCCATGCAGCATCTTTTCTAGTTCCTTTTGTGTGCCAGTCTCTCTTAAGCTTCTCACAGTCTAACAGCAGAAGAGATATCAAAAGAAACCATTAATGAAAGTATGAACTTGCCTGAGGCTAGGTGTCGTAATATTACGGCAGCTATCATTAGCAGAACTGACTTTGTCCCTAGACAAAGTGGTCAGAAAGTGTCAAAAAGCCCTGCTTGACTATAGGTGACCCATTCCAACAGCCTGTTTTGAGAGCACTTTTCTTTCAGAGAAGGGCTGATACTTCTATCAACAGAGCCACCCCTATTTGACTACCAGTACTCACTGGAGGAATTATCTTACACAGAAGCTCTTTCTAACTTGCTCTTCTACTCTGTTACCATTCTGGTTTAGTTTGACTTACTTTCTTCCCATAGCACCTGTGCTTATCTCTAAGTTAGCAATGTTATAACTGATAAAGGTGATATCTCTCACTTTAGACTCTGAGAGTCTTCAGGGAAGGGATTTTGGCTTTTATTTTCTGTTTCAACTCAAATATTTCTCAGCAGGTAGCAAAATACCTGGTACATGATGTGTGCTTGAGAACTAAATGCCTTTTGTTTGAGTTCATGAGAAAATATATCCTCCAAATGAGAATCACTGATCTAAAGTGATTCTCAAGTCAACAAATACCATTTACTATGTTCCAAGCCAAATGATAATCACAGATCGACAGGTTTGTTATTTACTGAGCTATGTTCAGTATTTACTATACTATGTTCAAAACATTAGATACAGTGTTGTATAGCAAAATAAAATTCTGTGTCCTTATAGAACTAGGCTGCAAGAGAGGAGACTCAATAAATATACAACAAATAAATGGGGATAATGGCAATTAAAAAACAAGAAAATAATCAAAGATTAATGGTGGTATGGCTGTTTTAGAGTGTGAAGGTCAAGAAAATAATCAAAGATTGATGGTGGTATGGCTGTTTTAGAGTGTGAAGGTTTTCTTCAGTTTCATTTGAACTGAAACTTGAAGGACACAGAGGCAGTCATGTGAACAGTAAGGGGAAAATAGTCCAGGCAGAAGAGACAGTCGTGTTAAGATGGGTAGGAACTTGGAGTGCTCCAGATATTGAAAGGTTCCATCATGCTGACAGCATTGTGAAAAAGGGAAGAAAAGTAGGAGGTGCTATTTACCATTTGGCAGTGCCAGATTATACAGGGATTTAAAACCCAAACTAGGATATAGGCTTTTATTCTAGAACTAATGGAGAATTTGCAGTGTTTTAAATAGGGAGTGATATAAGACACTGTCTTTTAAATAGGTAACTTATTCTTCAGTGATAAAGAATATAAATTGAAGATAGTAAGAGAAGAATCAGAGAAAATAGTTTATGGCAAGATTAAGAACATTTAACAATTTCTATAGCTTTTGGCACTTATTAATAAGAAAAGGTGCCAACCAATCAGAATGGACACTGACCAATAGGCCTCAGTATTTGTAGATGAGCTGAGTAGCATATAGCGAGAGATAATGGGCATGAACTAAGTGGGCAGTACAAGGATAAAGATGTGAATTGGTAGGAAATGTATTTGGAAAGAATAACTGAGAAGATTTGCAGACAGTTTGGATGTAGGGGGTCTTAGACAAGGCAGCGATTGTTGGTAGACCAAATTGAAAGGTTTGAGAAATCATTGAGATGACTGTATATTCCTTTTTAATGAAGAAGAGTCAAGAGTTCTGTTTCAGACCAGATAAATTTAGACTATTTATGAAAATCAGATGCATCTGTTAAATAAGTGACTGGGCTTTCATATTTGAGTGGAGGTAGTGGTGAAAGCTGGAGATGTACATTTTGATGTGCATTTATCAGTCTTTCTATAAGTGTCTGATGAGAGTACTTAGGAAAAGGGTAAAGAAAGTAAGCTCAGAGAAAATGAACAAAGATTCCCAAAAATGGAAGGGAATGCCATAGGTGCAGGAAAAGGAAGCATCCTGGTTAACTGGCATCTGTCTCTTAACTTTGCCAGAATTTGATCTTGCCAGAGATCTATGTGGTTAACAAGGTACCCCAAGCTCCCTACTCATTTATTCCTCTATACCTTCCAAATTGGCTGCCAGTTTTATTCCAGGTGTAAAATAAATCCATAAATTCATCAATACAGCACATTATCCAAAGATGTTGGCATGACAAAAAATTTATGGGTTTATTTACCACAAATGTTTTTCCTATATGGACAAAATAGAAGCTGGATTATCAGCTCAAAGCATGTGCTCAACCATGATACTTTGGCTATTTTGATTTTTTAAATAAAATTTGTAAATGATAACCATTGCTAACAAATCTTTCTGAATAAGAGATATGTCTGTATTTCAAAATATTTCTGCTTATTAGCGTCCCTTTAATCTCCCCAACTCATACAGCCATGCAGTGTCATGAATACACATAGAACATAGAAACAAGCACACACTGTGCAATTAGTAGTTAACAGATTATTCAGGGTTCCTAATTCAGGATTACATGTCAAATACCTATATTCAAAACATACATCCCATTACATGTGTATGTACACCAGCATAATGGCCATTATCTCACTTATTTTGATGCCAAGTCATGCAATTGTCTGTAAAGGCTAGTGCATTCAGGAATCTAATAAGCCTGAACAGATCTTGGGGTTCTAATTTTGTCTATACATGTAACTGCTTTTAAAAACAAAATGGGACAAGATCGGGCACATTCAGGGTGGCATGGCTAAAGCAATTCTTAGCAAGAAGAGTGAGGCAGGAGGTATCACAATACCAGACCTTCAACTATACTACAAAGCAATAGTAACAAAAACAGCATGGTATTGGCACCAAAATAGGCAGGTAGATCAATGGTACAGAATAGAGGACACAGAGACAAACCCACATAAATACAGTTGTCTCATACTAGACAAAAGCACCAAAAAAATACAATGGAGAAAAGACAGCCTCTTCAACAAATGGTGCTGGGAAAACTGGAAATCCATATGCAGCAAAATGAAACTAAACCCATATCTCTCACCCTGTACAAAACTCAACTCAAAATGGATCAAGGACCTAGGAATTAGACCAGAGACCTTGCATCTAACAGAAGAAAAAGTATGTCCAAATCTTCATCATATTGGCCTAGGACCAGACTTCCTTAATATGACTCCCAAAGCACAAAAAATAAAAGCAGGAATCAATGATTGGGATAGATTCAAACTGAAAAGCTTTTTCTCAGCAAAGGAAACAATTAGCAATGTGAAGAAAGAGCCCACAGAGTGGGAGAAAATCCTTGCCACACACACGTCAGATAGAGCACTAATCTCCAGAATATATAAAGAACTCAAAAAACTTTACCCCAAGAATACAAATAACCCAATCAACAAATGGGCTAAAGAAATGAGCAGACACTTCACAGAAGAGGATCTACAAGCAACCAATAGGTATATGAAAAAATGTTCAACATTTCTAGTAATAAGAGAAATGCAAATCAAAACTACCCTAAGATATCATCTCACTCCAATTAGAATGTCTATTATCAAGAATACAAGCAACAATAGGTGTTGGGGAGGATGTGGGGAAAAAGGTATACTCATACATTGCTGGTGGGGTTGCAAATTGGTGCAGCCACTCTGGAAAGCAGTATGGAGATTTCTTAGAAAACTTGGAATGGAACCACCATTTGACCCAGCTATCTTACTCCTTGGCCTATACCCAAAGGACTTAAAATCAGCATACTACAGTGATGCAGCCACATTAATGTTTATAGAAGCCCAATTCACTGTAGCTAGATTGTGGAACCAACCTAGATGCCCTTCAATAGGTGAATGGATAAAGAAACTGTGGTACATATACACAATGGATTATTATTCAGCCATAAAGAATAATAAAACTATGACATTTGCAGGTAAATGGATGGAATTAGAGATCTTGTTAAATGAAATAAGCCAATCCCAAAAAACCAAATGCCAAATGATTTCTCTTATAAGTGGTTGATGACACCTAGCAGGGGTGGGGGGAGGCCCGGGAAGAATGGAGAAGGGATGGATTATATAGAGGAAAATGAGGGGTGGGTAGGGGGCAGGGAAGGAAAGAGAATGAGACACTCATCTGTACCCTATGTATATGTATGAACATGCAAATTGTATGATTTTACTTTGTGTACAACCAGAAAAATGATAGTTGTACTCCAGTTGTGTACAATGAACTAAAAAAAAGAGTATAAAATAGCTTAGTCAAAAGGCAAAATAAATAAATAAATAAAATAAAATAAAAACAAAATGGAGTTTATCTCAGTGTTAGAGTGCTTGCTTAGCATGCTTAAGACCCCAGTACTGAAAAAAAGATTAAATTAATCTCTGCACTAAAAAATTAAAAATTATGCATGTCCATTTTCTGAATATTATGTGGTTTATTTGTTCCTGTATGTAATGCATGTGATGAGATTTGTCTACTGAATGTTTTAAGGAACCCAGATCAGTTGGACAAGAGTTTGGGCTTCATGTAACAGAGAAGACTAAATGTAGCTGCAGCTATGTTCCTTTGGGGAATGCTGCGTATATCAGAGAAGAGAACTTGGCAGGGTTCGTAGTACGGCAGTGTGGTCAGAACATAATTTAAAAACTAAAAATTATAAATCTTAAGTTTAAAATAATGATAATGTGATATCATTTCTTTAATTCTACATTAAGAAAGTAGCAATAATGAATATTTAGTATGTAGACAATAAAACAGTCTACTTAGGAAACTATTTAGTCTTCAACACACATTCACATTAACCACACTTAGCCTATTGCTCTTACAAATAGTCTTAATACAAGACTTTATTTATTAATGACCTAAATATTCAATTCTTGTAGCTTAATTGATTTTTCTTCCTCTTTTCTTATTTACATATTGAATTATTTAATTCCCTAGTTATTATCCCCTACACTTCCCTTCCCATAGAAACACAGAAAGTCTCAGTGCTTTCAGCTTCTGAGAGCCAATATGTCTTTTCATTGCTTCTAGTATTTTAAAAATTTATACATCACTTTGGGTATTAGTCCACCTTCCAAAGGATTGCTATACCATCCCAATAAAGCTATAAGATATCTCACAGCTAACAAATACCTTATCTCAAAGTCAATGGTCTGAATTGGTTATTAGCCTGATTTTCCCCTTAGGTTGTTTAACTGAGATTGACAGTTTGACTACATTGCACATACATATCAAAATTGCAGATATTTGTTCAATGAGTAAATATTTATTGTGGGTCCATTTACATAGTATTTAGGAGTACAGACTCCCTGGGTGGAACATCAGCTTGGTCACCTACTAGTTGTTTTATTCTGGGAAAATGACATATGTTTTCTCTGCTTCAATTTGTTCATTTCTAAAATGGGTATAATGACAGTGTCTGAGGATTATGAATTAAGTATGAATTAAGATATAGTAAGCTTTTAAAATGGTGCCAAGTACATAGTAGGCTCTTAATGTTATCTATTGTTATCTAATGTTATTAAGATCATGGTGTCTACTTTATATTAAATATTAGGAATATATTGCTGAAAAAGACAATTTTGCCTTGAAGATATTTTGAGGCTTAGCTAGGGAAACAAATAAACGAGACAGGTAATTGTAGTATAATGAGTGCTTTTGTAAGAGTGAGTCCAGAGATTGAAATGTTTACCCTAAACATAGGAAAACTAGTTTAACAATAGATGTTGAAGGGAAATGATTACCATGAAAAACTGGGCATTTAATTTCATGTAAATTTTTATGTTCACAATAGAACAAAAATTTTCATTAAAATCAAGAGTGTCTCCAATTTGCGTTAGAATTTCAAGAAACCAGGTGATCAGAATTATTTCAATTAATGTAGCGTCTCATCTTTCCTTTTCAGTGTTTTGCAACTCAAGCGAAACAGAGGTCATGAATTGTTTCTGAGGACAGAGTGTTCTAGTAAATTCCACAAAAATCAAAATTTTTCTGATTCTAAGATAATGATGCTTATTATTCTCTGATTAAGAGGTACCCCAAAGTAAGGGAATCTTTTTAAAAATTGAATCTTTGTATATGTACCCAGTATTATTTGATTGTGCATGTTTTTCTTACTGACCTCATTTATGGTGATCACCTGGGTGTTGGGTTTTGAAAACAACTGAAAGTCAATGTTTCATTGAGTGTATTTGTCGGCTTGCTATTTTGGGTTATTTATTTAACCTAACTTGCCTCAGCAGGTGCCAGTTTGATGATGATTTAAGTTACATTCTATGTATCAGGAGGAGGCTCCAAAATTGCATGTAAATCAAATGCTTACTTAAAAGCAGTTTGTTTTAATGGACTCTATAATCAATATATTTGTAAAATAATTGTTTTCATTTTTGCTGCAAATTTTGTCTTTTTCTCTAATACAAGATAAATTTTTTATTAAAAAAGTCTACAGGCTTTCAAAAACAGAAAAAAATCCTTGAAAAAGACAGGGAAAGAAGGGAAATAAAAAGATTGAGGTAAGGATTTAAAAAATTGAGAAAATAAAAACTTACACATAAGGCAAACCCTATATATATACCAGCCTTCTTAATGTCTTCTATTCCTTTACATTGGTCTCTGATATGTGCATTTGAGTACAATTTATTTGTTATTTCTATTTGTGAAAGAACAAAAAATATACCAATGTTAATCCTTGTGAAAGAATAAAAGTGTTTTTCTGAAGAAAGTATGTTTGGTAGCCAATGACAACCTATAACTAGAAACAATTTCCTCTCCATGGCTCATACAAATGTATGTCAAGTGAATCAGCAAACAGGTCTGAAATGTCATTCGTAAATAGAGCTCAAATAATAAAATCCCCTCAAACGGATTGTAGGGGTTGGTTATTACCATTGTGAAAATGTTGCACCATGTTATATACATTATATATTCTATCTGTAATAGACCTGATGAGGGAATTTGCATGCAGAGAATGTCATTTTCTTTTTTTAATGTGAATTTTTTCTAATTTTATTTGTAATCAAATGATAAATAACCACAAATCTCATTTTTCAGGACCAAATTATAAACTTTTGAAGAAAAATAATAATAGCAACTGGTAATCATATGAGAATGTCATTTTCTGATAGTCACTTATACTTTGCTGGGGAATTGCTGTGCTATTTGAGATTAATTGAAGTATCAGTATATACCCAAAAAGTTTCTTTGTAAAAAAATTTTTCTGCAATATAAATATCACATATGAATAGCCAATTCAAATATTTACCAGAACAGATGAATAATTTAAATTATAAGAGTTTGATAGGGTGAGGACTAATGTATGCATGCTTCTTGTAAAGTGTATTACTTATTATGACATTAAACACTTTAAAACTCAGCAAAGGCACTGGCCAGATAAATGCTTTGTGACGTTTGCTTTAATTAATTTGAAAGGTTGCTTGCTGCACTGCTTCTCTCATTCAGGCAGGATGTGTTTAGTCTACCAAGCTTAAGTAAGGGCCAATAGTTTTGAAGGTTGTGAATTTCCTTAATCCTTCATGATTTGAGTAAAGCCCCTTTGTACCATCTGTGAGTATGCAGATTACCACATAAAATATCAGTAACAATAACAATTTGTATGGCATTCCATTCTTTGAAAGTCTTTTCCAAAAAATATTAAACTAGATGAGATGTGGGTCAGACTCAAGCTGATAGACAGTGTGACTGGATGGAAGTGTCTTTATTTCAGAGGAATGATGATACTTCTTTAGAGACATAGTATTCTCATTCTATTAATAAAAATAAACAATATCTGAGACAAAGTCAGTCACTTTTCCAGTTTAATTAAAGGGATGTTTGATTTTAATGCTTCAATGAATTTACTTTGTCCCTAACCAAATATGCAGTCATAATTAAATGAACTGTAGGTAACATTGCCAATTGCAAATCCTCTCCTTCCCATATTTCAGGGAATGGATGCACTATAGAACATGCATATTTGTGTGCAAATATATAAGGCTAAATAGCCACTTTTTAAAGCCAAGTAGTGATATATGATTAAAAATACTTCATTTCTTTTGAGAATAGATCGCATATATAGTATAAACTGGGTTCATTCACTTCTATGTCAAGTGAAGTCCAAAAGTAATTCTTTTGGATTTCTCTTAACATTACTCTATGAGCAGTGATTTCAGGAAAATGTATTTTACTAATTAACTTAATTCTAGTCCATTTCATAATAAGCACCTGAGGTTATTTTGTGGGCATAGAGGATTTTTTCCCTAATGGTTCCTGTATTTAGCTGATTAGAACAAATGGGAGAATATATGTTAAATAAAGATTCCAGGGCCTATTCTAGAACCACCAAAAGAGAATTACACAAAGTACTCATGGGGGTTGGCTGGCAGATAGATAAGGATGGAGCATGAATATTTAAAGACTACTTCTTAGGTTATTCTGATGAAGTTCCAGGCTTGGCAAGTTTCCTCAAATTTATTTCACTAACAGCCTGCTCTCTAGGGACGTTTATTTTGTATTACATGGAGCTCTCTAAATATTAAGCAACATTATCTTCAAATGAATAATATTGATTTAGTATCCATTTAACATAAGATGATCAATTCTCGGGAACTAAGAATGAAAGTATATAAACTAAAAGCAAAGCAGAGGGAATTTCTTAAAAATATTCTTGAATATCAACAACCAAAAGAACAATATGTGTGTGCAAAGGGAAGCTTTTTAAATTGTAAATTGTTATAAATACTCATTTTTTAATACATGAGAACTTGAGATGTAAGTACTGTGTTGAAGTCATTATTGAAGCACATTAGATAGCTGAAAAAACTATTGTTCTTTACTGGACAATGGTGGTATGTGAGGTCACTAAGTCTGTAATGAGAGTGCCCAGCTGACTTTCAGTTGTTGCAACAGAAATGGCCTGGGTCTTCAAGGCAATGCAGGGGCTGGAATACCTGTGCACATGCAGAATGAGACAGGGTCCCACATACTCCTGAATACATTGGCATTGTCCCAACCCACCCAAAACACCACACCATGGAAAAAGGAACAGAATGAGGCTATGAACAACTTGGGCAAGGAGGAGATTTTCAAATACCAACAGGACCCACAAACTTAGTAAAGTCCCACTCCTTATCTCCTTCTCCACATCCTATGACTCCTGTTGTCTTTGCAACTGCAGTTTCCAATGGTCCATATAAAGCCATTCTTGTTTCTCCTTTCCAGTACAATCAGTTCATCCATCAACAATTATGTTGGCTTTACTTTCCACACACACACTTACTACTTCTCACACCTGCAGCTGGCTCAAGCTTGCTCACTTGGACTATGACAACAGGCTCCAAACAGGTCTCTTTGATTCTGACCTAGTAAAATGATAGTTTGCCATCCTTTTCCACACAAAACTCATCAATTTTTCAAAATTATTGAGATTAAAATTTAGGTATTTAAAATGGCCCATAAGGCCCAACAACAGCCCTACCTCTCTTCTCCCAGGGTACTCCTGTCTTTCTCTGGCTACTTTGTTTTTATTCATAGCATTTTTTAATCATCAGATTTGCTGTGTTTTACTTATTTTTTTTTTAGTTGTAAATGGACGCATATCTTTTTATGTATTTAATGTGGTGCTGAGGATCCAACCCAATGAGGCATGCGCTCTACCACTGAGCTATAGCCCCAGCCCTGTTTTACTTATTTCTTTATTGTCTGATTCTCCCCCTACCCAACACAGACTATGTGGTTCCATGAAATCAGGAAGCGTGTAAACATATGCGTTCATGTTCATTCTTTATTCCTTGGTAACACTGCCAAGTACATTGCGAGTGTTTAGTAATTTTAAAAGATTTTAAATGAAAATCTCTAGGATTTACCACAGGATGTTATCTCAGAAGGCAGAGAAAAGGAATGTGCCACAATATAACCAAGTATTTTAGACCCTTCATGTACCATGACTTGATACTAACACATATAAAGACCTTATAATTCTTACCTTGAACTATTTTAATTTGAGATCACAGGTCTGTGTTAATGAGAACATCAATTTCTTGAGAGTAAAGGGAGTGAATGGTGTCTAACTTATAATTTTATCCAAGTTTAAAGAGGTATCCTGTTTTGCCCAAATTCGTAGCACAGCTGAGAGGATTCATGTTTCCACTTGGTTTTATGCTTTGGACTCAGATTTTACACTTCACATCATCCCTCTGGCACCTAGTGCAATATATGCTATATAGAAGAAAAATACATTAAATATTTCTTGATTTATTGCTTGTTATGTAATCCTTTGGTTCAGAGAAACATTTGACTTCCTTCATTCTGGATTGAATTGTTTGAGAAAAACAGCCAAAATCAATGTGTGTCCACAGAGACGAACAGCACTCAAGATGACGGACTTGTTTTCCCTGCTATGGCTGCCGCCCTGACTTCTTCACGTTACTGTTGACTAATTCTCATTGCAAGAGACAATGCTAGAGAACAGAAAAAGCTTCCAGTGCTTTAATTCTCTCTTGCATGCCCAGAAGGAGGCTAAGCATAACAAGGGACACTAAGCAGGGAAACAATTGTGTTTGAATCTAATTACAGAGGAAAAACACTGACATTAATCCATTTCTGCAGTCACTTTATGTAGAATTATTTGGGTCAGACTATTGTGAGCATATGTCATATGTTAGAACTTTGGCTGTTAATAAGTTGCAGTATTTGAAATTATTTGATTAAATATGTTTTAATAGAGTATTAGTTATACTTGGTCACAATAAGAAATATTTAGATAAAAAATAATATTCTATATCTCCTCTTATTTCCAAAGATTGAGTAGGTATTTTAGAATAAATTCATTCGTTTATGACAGACAAATGCTAAGATGAAAATGATGACATTTAATTTTTTAATGTGAAATTGTTTCACATATGATAGTTATAGGCTATGTCCATACACACACAAAGACACACACACACACACACACACACACACACACAAAGATACACACAGGCGCACATTCATAGCAGTTTGAGGGAACAATTTTGTTTTGCTAATGAAACATCTCTGATTAACCTCCAAAGGTAATGTTGTGATATTTGAAGGTGAATTCTCAGCTTTCACAAACTCATCAACAGTTGAATAGAGAATAATTTACTGTGGCAAAGAGTTTATGTTCATATTAAGGAGAAACAAATGGCAAAGCACTAGGAGCTCAAGTATTTTAGTTAGTACTTGATTTTTAAGTCTCTAATTAACATCTTTTGGTCACAGTAGTTTTTAGATAAAAAATGGCCTATTTTGTTATGAGATTTTGGCAGCACTCTATAAAATGTTTTTTCATGATTATTTACTTATACAAATTAATGAAAAAGAGATAAATTCTCACACAATGAAATACAAACACTTAAAAATCATCATCTGAACTCTTTTGCAGAATGTCGATAAAGGTGATGAAAACTCAGTTAATGGAATATCCCCAATATAATCACTAGTTGGATTCTTGGAAAAAACAAATCATAAGGAGAAAGACTAACAAGTCAAAAAATCCTAAGTGAAATCCAGAGTTTGAGGGTTTCAGCCATGTCCAGCATGGATGAGGGAAGGGATACCTGTTGGAAGATGGTGCTGGCTATAAATTAATTGCTAATAAACTTATCTAATCAATAAACACAAGAGCCAATACTCTTTTCAAATGGAAGAGGGGGTGGCCGATTGGGCTATACCAGATTTGGCCTTCAACAAGATGGAGGACCCCACCTTCACCTTTATTTATAGTCATATAGGTAAAGGGTCCCTGACCTGGAGGGGCTTCTTCTGTGAGGAACAGGATGGGGTGGAGTTAGGGAAGCCATTTGCTTAGGGAATTAGCATGTCCTCAGACGTGAGCCACTCTCTACAGGGCCACTTACTCTCCTGTGGTCTGGAAGAGTCTTCCATGACTGCCAGTTCCTGGGAGTCAGACCTCTTATCCCATGGCTCAGTCAAGTCTGATTCTGCTAGACATGGATGGCTCCCCACATCAGAGTGATTTAATTTTACAGAAAATAATTCTCCTTTGTTAAAACAAATAGTTGAGTTAAAAAATTTATAATAACTTTACTTCCTCCATTTAGTAGTCTAAGATTTTCAGAAACAGCTGGTTAAATACTGAATGTGTTTGTTCCCGTGGATAAATTCCTTAGGAGAAAAATGACCATAAAATCAATCCTCATGGTCCTTTTCTATATGATGAGTTTAATATGCATGTGAAAAGAAAATGGAACTGTAGGAAAATTTTGGAAGTAAAATAAACAACGTTATCAGTATTGGAACTGTATATTTCCAATTTGTGAACTGCCCATTTGGGGTTTCTCCTAAGGTTTGCACTTGATAGGGGATTTATTCTGTCTCTGGCTGGCTGAGGGATAAACTTTATCTCCACTGGCAATGCAGTGAGAGGAAGGTTATATTTTCTTCTGGTTTATTATTTGGTCCTTAAGTATAAAACATCAGCTTTTTCAACAATCTCCAAAGCCCAATTACATGATTTCACTTGCTGAAAATGTAATTTATTGCTAATAGAATCACAGAAAAATGCTTCCACAGTGTATGGAATGTGGAGTCAAGTAAGTAAGGCAAATTGCTATTGAAGAGGAATTATTGATTCTCCTGTTACAATAGGTGCATTTCAGCTTTGATACATGGAATTTTATTTCTATTATAACAATAATTTTAATTTAAGCCTTGAGTTTTCTGTGTCACCTTCTTTGGGCTATGTTGTTTTAAGTCAGCTATAACGATTTTGCCAGAACTTCCCATTCTCTTGCTCCCTCTTGAAAAATTTAATTGAGTAGGTGCTATCAAATCTGGGTCTTAGAAGATGTAAAAGTACCAATAACTTGCTTGGAAACTTCTAAAAGAATTTTTATCCTATCCACTCTTTTCCTGTCTGAATATGTAGAAGAGAGAATGTTACTAATATCTCTGAGCTCTAATACCTCTGAGGAAATGAAATTATTTTAATTTGCTATAGAATAATCAGGGTGCATGTTGAAATCCGTGAACGATTTTCCTCATTTAATGACCAAGGACTGGGACTATTTTTCAATCAGTTTAGTTGATTTTTCTAAACAGAAATGTTAACCAAATCAGATCTAATCTTTCCTTCTCCAAGCTCTCACGGTTCACTGTTTCTAATAGAAGGGCTTCTCTGACAGTTGGGTATTATGATCAGATTCCTGGTGCATCAGTCTATCTCATGAGATTGGAAAGTCATGAAGAGGAGGAAATTAAGAAGCTATTCTTTATCTTCTTTATGTTCACCTCCAATGAGGTCTAAACAGCATCTTCTTCCATTTCCTAAGTATTGCCTTGGTGCATGATTAATTGATTCCCCCCGCCCAAAGAATTCATGAAGTAGCTATTACTATGTAATTTTGCCATTGAGAAAACAGAGGCTCAGAGATATTTAGATAGTTGCTGAAAATGGCAGAGCTGGTAAGAGGTGGAGCTGGGGTTCCACATTGCTACATAGGTCTGCTGATACTAAGGCTCAAGACCCTTCTCCTAAGATAAGCTTTGATACTTCAGAACAGATTAATGACTCCCATTGAATCAAAAACATAAGATTATTTTTTATGGGAACAGTTTGCAAAAATTTCCCCAAATGTGACTATTTACATAAGAACTATAAAAAGAAATTAAAAAAAAGCAATTCAATTACCCACTGTAAGCTTCAGCTTTGTCATCTTCCAAAAGGGGATCTCACTGAAAAGTGGTGAGTTAAGTGTAATTATTTATGTGACATGAAATAATTTATGTGCCTGGCACAGAGACATTCTCAATGGTTTTTATATGAAGTTAATATTATTATTTAGTACTATTTGTATGCAAAACTCAAACATATCTTGAAACAAAGGTAGTTCATACTTTTGTGCTGGTTTTACCAGAATTTATAAATATCAAACAATATTCCTTTCTAATTATTTTTAAAGTAATTTGTGAATATTTTCCAAATCTTTCAATAAATTCATTACTTTAGAATTATAATGTATTCCCTATGCTAAGAGAAGACAGTATCTGCATTTGGGTGGGGATGGAAAGACCATAGATTTAAGGTATATTATCTCTCTCTCTCTCTCTCTCTCTCTCTCTCTCTCTCTCTCATGTTTTGTTGCCATCTGAGCATTATAAGAAGCAATTGATTTCTCACTACATGTTTTAATATTAAATTATATTAAACAGTTTTATGTTGTAATCTAAATATAGAATTTTAAAACAATGTTTGGTATTAACAAGCATTGATAAATACTTATTGAAAAGGAATAAATTAGTGCCCTTTATGTTTAATATAATGGTACCATTCCAGGGTGAAGTTATAGTTCTTAAATATTCAATATCATACTTGGTTACTCTACCTCTGGCATTAATAGTAGCATTATAATAAGAGTATAATCTTCCTCAAGTTATTATGTTGATTTACTCACTTAGCATAGGGACAGTAAATAGCAGAGCCAGGACAGGTGCCCACAGCTCTCAAATCCAAATGTGGTATTCTTCTATTTTCACCAGACTACTCTGTCTGCAGTGGCTTTCTGTGAGACTTTGATAAACTATTTCACACTTCAGGACATGCATATTGGATAATGTAGACTAACTCATATAACAATATGAAAAGGATAAATCCTAGGTTCCTAATTCTCTGGTTATCCTGAGATTTTTATTTGATAAGGAAATCATGGGAACATCATGTGTATCTTTGGCTACTCTTGATCAAGAGTAGATTGTTTTGTTAAAAAAAAAAACAGATTTATGACAGTCATGAACCAAGGTCAACAAGCAGTGTGTAAGAATGACAAAGTCTAACATTTCTAGATTGAAGTTTCTATTGGAAGCTGAAAAATAAAAAGTGCCTTCTTAGGTGTCGAGTCACTGTATAATTCTGGATATGAGAAATAAAAAGCTCTTTTTTGCTGTTTCCAGCATGTGACTGAATGCAGAATTTTATCATGATAGATTGCATTCCCCCTTACTTTTTTCCTGTATAGCTAACTCCTCCCTGTGCATGCACTCAAATTCCTACACAAACCCAGAGCATACCCAAAGACTCCAGAGTCCCAGTTGTTATCTCAATGTTGCTCTTTCTTGGACTGCTGAGCTTCTGAATCTAGAAGACCCTAAGATGTCTTTCAAGGGTTGTATCTGTCATTCTTTGGTATTTCTCTTTTTTATTCTGTTACAAAGAAGACATGTCTAAAAAATAAAGTTCTGAAAAAAAATAAAGTTCTGCCACTCCAGAGAGAGAGAGAGAGAGAGAGAGAGAGAGAGAGAGAGAGAGATATTTGCCATGTCCAACAACTTCCATTCCTTCTTCTTTACAAGAATGTAGCTAGTCTAACATTTCCTAACGTATCTTTTAGTTAGAAGTTAGATTGGGTCATTGACTGGGTACCAATGAAATGTAAACGAATTCAGGCATTACTCAGGCCTGTGCTCAAGTCCTATGAGTACTCCATCTTCTCTTTCTCAGCCCTTCCCTTCCTCCCTCCTTTCTCCCTGTCCAAGGCATAGAAGACTAGTCTCTGAAGGACTCCTGTTGGAATATAATGAGTAATGATGAAATGTTTCTGTGCTAAATTAGTTAAATTTGGGGGGTAATTTCTAACAGTAGTTATTATACTTTTATTAGTTTAGAATGTTAGGTTCTTATTTATAGATAACCTCACCAGTGTTGAAAATAATGTCCCACAAAGTTAATTTATTACTCTTCTATTCTTTTATAGTTTGATTCCAGAAAAAGAATAAAATGCAAGGAGCTGGAGTTGTGGCTCAGTGGTAGAGTGCTTGCTTGACATGTGTGAGGCCCTGGGTTCAATTCTCAACACTGCACACAAATAAATAAATAAAATAAAAAAGATCCATTGACAACTAAAAAATATTTTTTTAAAAAATGCAATACATTCTATGGTTTTCCCTTAGCCACTTGTTTTATCTTTATGAAATTAAGAGACCAAACCTTCTTCTTTGACCAATGTGAAGCAGTGCACAAAAACAGGAATGAAGAAACACTATATATAGTGTGTTAACAAAGTTTCTTGGAAAGTACAATTATTTATAATACCTGCTTAGTGGTTGCAGATGGATCATGAGCGTTACGTAAGTTTATCATTAAAAGTTGGGACTTTCTCATGTCTTCTTTCTCCTAGGGGGCAATAATAATACCTAAAAAGTGCATGGTCTCATAGCTGCCTGTACACATCCATCTGTAACATATAGTGATTATTTCAGTGGAGGTCCATTAGGAAATTAAAACTGAGTTCTGATGAAAATGAGTAATCTAATATTTGAAACTTTTCCTTGTGCTTGGGGGTGGGTGAGGGGGAAACCAATCATTTACAGTTCCACAAAACAAGTGTAGGCTTTGGACAGGTGCTCTTTGAATGCAGGCTCATTTAAGATCCATAGAGACAAATCCAAAGAAGTCTTAGAAGATTGGCACAGTAGGTGTTCTGTCACCATCCTCAGAGAACTCTGCAACCTTAGGCACCTAACCTTGGGGGATCAGTAGAATATTTGTCATAATGGGCAGGCTACTTGGGTCAATGGGTAGTAGGTTACAGTCTTTCTGCTGTGGTGTTAGAATGAATTCAGGAATTTCATTTTTAAAATATTCGTCTTGAAGTTGGTAATCTTATGGAAGTAATGATAGATAAGTGGTTGTATCAGCAACTTCAAAAAATATATTTACTTCTTTGGCTATGGAATCAGTGGCCAGATATTTTGACTAAGTTAACAGGAGCTTCTCTGTACTAAGTAGTTTCTAAACTGCTGTTGTACTTTAACATTTTCTAATAATGTTCATCACATGTTTTAGGCTTAACTAAAGATGTTTGTAGCTTCTAATCACCACTTGATATAAAAAGGAACTGTGACATTTATCTGAAAATACACAGTAGCAGAGGAGAGGAGAGGATTCAGAATTTCTGACTTCTGTAATTTAATTCTACTTTTCTGGTGGTTTATACTTTTAAAAAAGTGTTTTTGCATACCCCATCTGTCCAGGATATCTTCTTTTGATTCTCTAGGTTTGTTCTCCTTCTTTTGCTCTGTGTCTGGAACCTTGACCTATAAGGGCTATTTTATTAGACCTCTCTAACTTCTGGCTTTCTGTCGAACTCAGCTACTGGGAAGCACTGGTATAAGCAGAGGGAGCCAGTGTTTGCTAGGAACCAGCTATGACTTTCCAAGGAAGGCCAGAACTCTGGGAATTTGCCCTTTCTGCACAGCTGTTTCTGCCTCTGGGTTGCAGTACCATTTCCTTTCTGCATCACTCCAGGTGGTAACTCTTCCCAACCCTTTGTTTTCCTCTCACCTTCCCAGATAGACTATTAAATTCTTCTCAAATTCCTAATGGAGCATGCTATTTGTTTGCTTTTAAATTCTGTCAGATCAACCATCTCATTTGATGTTTATGCTGACTGTATAAAATATTTGCTCCATCTTATAATGGAAGGAAAAAGAAAATGATTTGCTTAAGGTCACAAAGCTAGTCAGTCAGTGGTTAG
This sequence comes from Glaucomys volans, assembly GCA_020662805.1. Taxonomy (NCBI): domain Eukaryota; kingdom Metazoa; phylum Chordata; class Mammalia; order Rodentia; family Sciuridae; genus Glaucomys; species Glaucomys volans. The sequence goes on from JAJEJO010004755.1 coordinate 38,289, forward strand.
AATTCAGCAATTTTGACTCTTATTACAGTGTTTCTTCCACACCCCTGCTCTGTCTCCATTTACTACAATTATTTAATCATGTTAGCCACATTATACTGAATAAACGTTGAACTCATTATCACCTTCTATTATATTTTCCAAGTAAAGATCAGGCATTGAAAGGGAGCCCTTTCTAATGAGAATCATTGATGCAAATCATTTATGGTAATGTAGATGTTAATCATAGTAATTTTTAAAAGAGTGAATGTTTTATAATGGCATAATTAACAATCACAGGAGATCAACACAACATGGGTCTTTTGAAATATCCTTGATATTAAAAGTTTAGTAAACCAGGCATTCACAAACATTGTATGTGGCAGGAAAATAATTTGCCCAATAATTTGGTCAAATTTTGAATGACAATTGACCCTTCCATCCTCAGAGAAGAAAAGGTTTGATACTGCCAGTCCTTGTGTGGAAAATCATAATGGTTTGGACAGTAACATCTTCAATTATTAAAAGTATTTAACTTGGCTAGTTGTACCAATGGTTCTGAGCCAAAAATTATTATTCAGTGCATGTAACATCTTTCATCATGTTTTGTGACGTTTCCTCACATGATCATTCATGGAGAGATGATTGGACATCTCCCCTTCTAGAAGCAGATGTTCTGTGTGTGGGCCCCAGGGACCTACTTCCTCTGAGGTCAACCTTTCTTCACAACAATGGTACCTGGGAGCCCAGCCATATGTCTGATAAATGAATATAGGGAGTGTTTCTCATTTTCCATTACAAAACCATATAATGTGTCAGAATTAAAAATTTTTTTTTCAAGTATTAGGAAAGGCTACATCCCATCCTGGTAGATTCTTATTTACCACATCTTCTCTGAGCCAGAACCCTGAGTGGAGATGTGATTGTGAGTCAGGAAGTCCAGAATTCTACTCCAGAATTCTACCTTGTGGTGGCTACAGTGGTGCTCAGCTGTCTGTGGATGACTTACTGCAATTTGTCACTTTTTGAAACTGTTCCTAAATAGTCTGCTGACATGTGCTAAAAAGCTTTCAATGAAATCTGAAATAGTTCATTTGTTATGTCAACTGGGAACATTAAGTGATATCTGAAAATCACTTTAAGATTTATTGAAGCCATTTCAAATATACTTTAATGGCAATTTGGTATACCACAAAAGCAATAGTGTCATTAAAAGCACAAGAAAATCTTTCCATCACTTCTTTAAAGAATTCATATCATGTTCTAGTTTAATTGCATCACTTTACCACTGCAGAAATCTATCACTTTAAAGATATTCTGAAAAGTTTAAGAAACTTTAAACAAATATTGGTAAACTGAAGAGGATGATTGTGAGCAGCATCATTGAATATCATTGAAAATCACAGGCCTGATAGCTTATATACAAGAATGCACTGCTAGTAAAAGTAAAAAGGTTGCTTGTATACTATTTCTCCTAAAGAAACTAAGCATGTGTTGCTATGCAACGTATCTATGTTGGTCACTATGAATCACTTTCCAATTTAGTTAACATACAACTTAACTAAACCAGATAATTTATGTGTGCTCTTAAATATGGATAGTGGTTTCTTAAAGTTCTTTTTGGAACCACTGTCTCTAGAAAGATGAGTATATAATAGTAGATGATAAACTGTGTGCAGAGAATTTCCTATGGTTATTTCTTATGATCATTCTCTTTGGGGCACAAAAGAAAGGTGTACTTTGTGGTGTGTTTGTAATTTAGATACATTATGATCAAAGATGTTTTGATGTTATCAACAATACCTAGTCCTCATGATGCTTTAACATCTAAGTTAAACATAAGTATGGTAAAACACCAATTCATGGCTAGCTACCACCACTCTTTCCAATTTGAAAAAATTACTGGACCAGTGGTAACCAGAATCTGACTTCTTGGAATGAATCTAAGAAGTAAATAAGGTAAAGAGGAATTTATCTCTGAGCTGAGCTATGTGGAGCTAGCTTTGTTTTGATGTGGAAGCAAGGTGGTGAGGGAGCAGGAAGGTAAGAAATGATAATGAACATGGGCATGCAACACCAATCAATAAAACCCAAGGAGAAATGCCCTGGAATTATGCTGTCCTGGGAACAGCATGGAGAACAGGCTAACAAATGCTGGGCTGATTACCTCACCTAACTGCTTGTTTGCTTGCTATACCCAGTAAACACACCATGTAAAAGACACTCCTGCTTACAAGTACTCTGTTAAATCACACCACCAATGTGGCTTAAAGAGAGGTTTTGATAAGCAATTTACATCAGTTATAATTCTTTGTGCTAACCAGAAGAAGTGATCCAGAACATCATGCTGTAGAAATCTACAATTTAGATTGGTTATTCTGCAATAGCCATATTAGACCACTGCTGTGCATAGCCAAAAGCAAATTTATTAATTTTCCTTTTATTTAATTCTGCTGTCAAACTTGATTATATATTTGTAGGAAGTCAGTGTTTCTCAAAGTATGATTTATGGGCCATCTATGTCAGAATCACCAGGGTATTGTTTTAAATGCAAAGTTTGGGGCATTAAACCTCTTGAATTAGAATTGCTGAGGTGAGGTTCAGGAGTCTGCATTTTTAATAAGAACCCCAGGTGATTCTTATGTACACGGAAATTAGAGCACCACTGTAATAAGACATTTTCCTTTGATTAGGGCTTATAGACACCATGAACAGATCCTCACAACTAATTTGTTTTAGAGCTCAAAGGGACCATGGAGATCACCTCATTCATCATACACATGATTAAATAAAGATGTGTTTGAAATTCCAAAAAATATTTGATTATTTCAACAAGAAGTCTGCCTTATAAACTATTTCTGACATAAAAATAAAAACTGTCATTTATAAGGGCCCCAAACTATGATTAGTAATTCATATGACATTTTTATTAATGAAAAAGATCCTTAAACATAAGAGTGATTTAGGAAACAGTTCTTAGCAGATGGACCATTTCTACCTCTATGGTCACAAACCCCAGGCAACCTTCAGAGCAACAACCAAACACACATGTGGAACAGATGCAATGAAAATAAGGTCATCCAAACACATTTTGAGTTAGCTTTAAAAAAATATTTTCTGATTGATTTTTAAAAATGGACTTTGAAAATTTAAACACAAATTTCAAAAATAGGTATACATGTAACTCCCTCCAAACTGGAATATTATACCAAATGCAACACCAATCAATAGGACTAGATGTTCTTAAAAAGAGCAATCCTTATTGTCTGTCACTTGATCTTACAAATTTCAAAACTGGTTTCTGCACCTAGTAAATATTCTTAGACTCTATGATATACAGAGAGCTGGAAATCTGAAAGATGATAAATGACCCAGTCCATTAACTGGCAAAATTATTTTTTGGAGTAATCATTGTGACTCTGGAATTTCCACTTTGTTCCTCTTGCAGTAGAAATGAACTCCTGGGGGAATTAATATTGATATTAATCTCATTTTAGTGAGAGACCCTTGTTTGGCACTTGCCATGAATTTTGCTACTGATGATTTTGCTCATTATCACTTTCTAGGGCTAGTGTTGGCAAACAATATCCAGAGGATGAAATCCAGCTGACTGTCACAGAATTGACACTAATGTCTACAAGTTAAGAATGTTCTAAACAGTTTTTAAAAATGGCTGAAAAAATGTGCACCATGTAAAAATTATGTGAAATTCAAAAGTGCCCATACATAAAATTTTATAGGAACACAATCATGCTCATTTGTTTACCTATTGTCTGTGGCTACTTTCATGCTACAACTACAGAGTTCAGCAATGGCTTGCCATAGAGACCATATGTCCCAAAAAGTCTAAAATATTTACTATCTGGCCCTTTACAGGAAATGTTTGTGTATCTGTCTTCTAGAGTAGTGGCTTTCAAAGTATATTTCCTAGCCCAGTAATACCAGTGTCACCAAGCAATTTGTGGTTAGAAATTTGGACCCCCTCCCTACCCAGCCACAGACACATGGAGTCAGAAATTATAAAGGAAGGCAGTTGTGGGAGGTGGAGTCAGCAACATGTGCTTTAATGAGCTTTCCAGTTAATTCTGATGCCTGCTACAGTTTGAGAGCTGCTATTATTTGAAGGGTTTGTTTTAAGGATAAGCAAATATTACTTGAAAATATAAGTTAACATACATATGTAAGGATAATGATTTATTTCACTTTTGCACTGCATTTGCAAGGAAAACATACCCCAAAATACAGAAGAAAATGATGAGTACTGGTGAGTACTCTTTGCTGTCAGAGAGAAAGCTTATGATAGAGAAAAAAATTGCATGTCTTGCTTTTAGGGGTTTCTTTAATTTTAACAGGCTTTGCAAAATTACTTCAGGGTAGCTTTGATAAATCAGGAAAATGAGATAGTAACCTGTCTAGAAGTCAAATCTCAGTGGTACTTAAAAGGGCTTACCACTAGGCTTATAACAAAGAAAATACAATATGCTTCAATTATTTACATATGAAGATAAAGATTCTAACTTGTAATTATATGTGGAAATAAAACTGACTTCAACAGAAGGGAGGGGGGAAATACAGCTTCTTTTTATAGAAGAACCTGGTCCTGATGTCCTGTCATTTTATGTATTTGTGTCATGAACACCAAGTACTCAATCCCATATGGCTGACATTTTTGCATCTACTATTGATGATGAGACTGCTTGGTCCCAATCAGAAATAAAACTCTGGGGACAGATGAGGATGAATGGAGACATGAAGACTGATCATTTAAAAATAAAATGAAATAATCCAGCCTAACTGAGGCTACTGCTTTAAACAGCACAGTAAAGAAACCCCTTAAAAATGGCTCTTAACATTCCACTCTAAGGCAATGAATGGCTCAATGTACCATTCCATTCTCATTCAGTGATATTTATTTTAGGATATTAATGAATATTTAATTTCAGTTCTGTTTACCAGTACTATAAAACCTGAGGTGATAAAAATAAGAAAATGATATGGTTACTAAAGCTAGAACAAAATGTTACAGTTAAAAATGGAGAATATAATTGAGGAGAATGGTCTCAGGGCTAACTAATACTGCCTGTGGAGATAGTAAGCAAATTAGACTACAGATTTAGTTCTCCAAAGAGCACCATAAACTTATGGAAGAGGTTTCATTTTCAGATATGAGGCACACAGAGCTAGTCTCAGCTGGAGGAGTTAAGAGCTCAGTTTCTGCATCTTACTGTTTACAGTAGAGTACTAGTGTCACCTATTACTATCTGGGTAACCTTGGGCAAGATGTGAGATCATCCCCCACTTCTGCTTCCTGTCTATCAAAAGAAGATGATGACATTATATACTTCATAGCATTCCAGTGAGGATGACATTGAGATAATTGACATAAAGATATGAGTCCTGTGCTTGACAAATAGAGAACACTCAAAAGTATCACCTATGTTATTATCATTACTAATTGTTTAATCATATATTTGCAAGATAAGGCAGCAGAGATAAACAGACAAAGATGATTTGGTTTACCAACTCACTTAGAACTCTCTCATAAGTCAGATGAGGTTATGCACTAGAATTGCCTTCTGGATCAGCTTTGGAACAATTTAGTGATAGCCTTCTGTAGAAGCTGTTTTTGTGACTGATACATGGTGACTCCACAGAGCTACACCTGGAAAATTGCTTCAATAACACATTCATCAAATACTGAAATCATCCAAATATAAAATTCAGGCTCTATCCCAACCCAAATGGGGAAACAACTTTTCTTTGAGAAGTAAAGTTCTCTCGTAAAGATTATTTACTAAAATTTACAAATGAAAACATCGTTAGTGTAAGCACTCTTGTTCTTATGCCTTGACCTGTAAATTCTAAATCTGTTTCCACCTTGGGGTGAGAAGCATCTGGATGCTGGCAGCTGTCTGGCTGTGCTGTTCCTCTGGGTGTATCACTGAGCTCTAAGACCTGATCTCTGTCCTCATGTGGGAGCTGGTATTTCCATTTAAGTGTCTGAGGACATATGGCTTAGTATAAAAAATAAGCACCAGCAAAATTTTATACACTGGCTGCTACACAGGAAGACCTATTTTATAAACATGAGTGATAACCCTTTTGCTTTTGAACATGTGCTGCTGCCCATCACTAGAGTGATTGTCACTTGAACCCCCAATTCCTGGCATTATTGAAGTGATAGATCCAGAAGGCCACCATGTGTTTTGAAAACATAAAAGTTTGCTATTCTTTATGCCTAGCCATAAGAAGTTATTTTGACCATGCATATGCCCCATCATACATATACCTCTCAGCAGCATATAGTTAGTGTTCCAGGAAATAAGGGTAAGAAAACACAATGTGATCATTCTGCATCTTTCTCAAGTCTCAACATAGATACAGCAAATATATACTAAACGGATGTACTTTGTGCTCAGGTAGGTGTGGGTGATATGAAGCATGGAGCGTCATATCTAATTAAAACTGTATTTTATATTAAACATTGGTAGATATGCTATGGCACAAAATAGAAGTTTTGAATACATGCTTCTAATAAATACAATTGAATTCTTCCTGGGGAACCCTGTTCATGCCCCTCTGCTATTGAAATACCCTAGTGGTAAAAATTGAAAAGTAAAAGTTCACTGAGATGGAAGCAACCTTGCTGATATACTTTGCAAACATGATATTGTGAGATCACATTTTAAGTGTTATTTCTAGAGTAATGTTTTACTTCTGTGCACCCATTACCAGTTAAGTGTTTTTCCCTGAATCAAAGACAATTATCCTTTTTTGGATATAGGAATGGTTCCAGCCTCAATTCCCATCACCCCCTTCAAAACTTTCTCACGCTTTCTCTCCTGGACTTGGATGCCAATGAAATGAAATCTAGTCCTTCAGACTCATGGTTGTTTTGGGGAACCTGAGGCTTTTGTTTGGGCATCACTTAAGGCCATTGTGTCTGCTTTCCCTCCCCACCTCTGGATTTAGCAATTCCAATCAGATGTTGTCTCAATCAATTGGTTTCCCAGGCTTCCTAGACACTAGTGACTGGACCTGGCTCTCTGAATTATATAATCAGATACAGAGGTGTTAAGACCCACCTGGGTGGGAGTGGATTCCTGATAAACCATAAGGCCTGCAGACAGGCATCTAAAGATGGGTGCAAAACATCTTAGAAACAACTTGCACTTCAACTGGATTCCAAAGAATCTGGAATGAGTTTACATAGTTTGTTTTATTTAAATGAGCTAACCTTTAAAATCTTACAGGTCTAACTAATATCACCTAGCAAATTCTTTGAAAAATATTTTCCATTTTTATTTCCTTTAAGGAAATCATCCTGGAACATTAAGTTTAGAGGCTATTAGAGAATATATTTTAATGTGAAATGTTTCAGTTGCAGATGAGATAGGGTTTATTGTGCAGTTCATCAGCAAGATGGCACTTTGATAAATCACAGATTGCTCAGTGCCTAAAGAGGCACATTGTGACAGTTTTCATCACAATGTGATATAAAGAGGCAAATGAAGCGTTACTGCAGGTCACGCCAGTGCAGGTTTGGTGATGGTGCCCATCGTATCACTGAGAACCAGGAAGTCTGTCATTTCTAACAATTTGTTTCTTCTCTGATCCACCTGTTAGAGTAACTTTTTCATTAATCATGTAAGGACTGGTTTGATTTGGAACTCACTGCTTATGAATATTTGGATGACTGAAAGTAGCATGGACTGTTAGAGAGCCTCTTTAAAAGGAAATGAACTGCAATTATTTTTTCTGCCTTGATAACTTAGGTTGAGACCTCTGTGTGAAAGCATTTGTTGTAAAAGAAGACCTGTTCACTGATCTGCCCTTTCGAATTTACATTTACTACCTAACACTAAATAGCTCCACGTCTAATCCTTTAATCAAGCTTTCTGGCAAATCAAAGCCATGGTATCTTTTGTGGGCATCTGATTTGAATGCAGAGGTAAAGTCTTCACCCTTGACTTTAGATTTCCTTGCTGATGATCTGCTTGTCTTCATTTATTGTGCATAACACAATATTCTGTCCTGTGTATCTAGGTAAAATTTTTTCCTCTTCTATAATTGAAAGAAAATTCTAAAGTAATTATTGAGTACTTTACTCCTCAATTTGCTTCTGATTCTCAAGGGAAAAATTATGATGCTCATATACTGATTCTGGCAGACTCTAGAATCCCAAAAGGAGTGACTGTAAAACATTAATAGGAAGACAAATATGCAAACATGGAAGTCAGCAAAAATATGTATTTATATGTATAACTGTCAATCAAGTTTATCACTGGGTGGTGGTGGTGGTAGAGCTCTAAATGGTGCCAAAGGAATGGCTTGATTGTAATTTTGATTATGTTGCTGTGGCACTATTAAGACTAGACCAAAAAAGGGCTGATCTCACCCTGGTTTCTTTTGGTCCTTGGGCAAATGGGCCAACACTTATTTTCAAGGCTGACCTCATCTTTTCTGGCTGTTGAGTAGACTTTGCACTTCAGTTGATGAGGGCATATGAGAAATGAACCAGATAAATTGCTTGATTAGAATCTTCATGAACCAGAACTGATGAGAGGGGCACACATTTACTTGTGAATTAAGAATCAAATACATCTTTCTGGGGTCCAATGCTGACACACACATTTCTATCCTCCCCACTGTGTGCTGTGCACTAATCGCAAACCCTAGGTTATTCTATGGCTTGGAATTTTCTCAAGACTCTGTGGGGCTTGAATATTGACCAGGCTTCTCTTCTCTCAAGACTCATGTTAGTCTATAAATGGTGTTCTGGGGAGTAGAGCACTGATGTTCCTTCTGTGCTTTCCAGAAATGTGATGGAAGGAATCAAACTTATAGCTCAACTTGACCATTATTTCTTCAATAGCATCAGCTTCTATGACCATAATAAATAAATGAGTAAACCTAACTTCTTCTTAATCTCTACATGGAACAAAAAATAAAAAAAATAGACTTTATAGTCTTTTAAATTATATATAGCCCAAACTGAACAAGCTATGTTCTCTGCATAACATCCTGCGTGTGTGCGCACGTGTGCGCGTGCTTGAGTGTATTTTTGTCTGAATGATATTCTGAGAGTGATAAATTGAAAACTTACATACTGTTCTTCTCATGTTACATAGCTTGAATTAAAAATAGAAATTACCAAAATTTGAAAATGGTTTAGTTTTTCCATGTGATATAACTACAGAAATGAATGTCAATTAATTTTGGTAGACTAAAGTGATTTGATTAACTTATTAATGGTAAACAGTGATATTAGCTACACACTTAAAGGTGTGTATTTTGTTAATTTTAATGGAAGTATCTAGGGTTTCCACAAAACTATTCTTCCTAATATGAAATACATTTGTTAGGTAGGTGGCAGATTTTTAATACACTTCAGTGGCCCATCATATTGTAGAAAACTCAACATTTATTTACTACAGTTTTCCAGAGTCAAAATACAATGCAATTTGGGGCAGAGGAGATACAAATCTGCCTCCTCAGATCATACCTTCCCATGGAATATTAAAGGGCCAGGAACAATTAAATTAAAGACTTCTCTGATTTAAGTTGTTGGCTATCAAAGCAGATAGCATTATTTTTCAGCAAATACTCACTTCTCCCTCCCTATTCTCCCTGAAGAAATACACTTTCCTGCCACACTGATATTGACTTTAATGTAATTTCTTTGCCCAATGGAATGTGAGTATATGTGATGCACACATCTCTGAAGAGAATTCTGTGAAGCTGATTTCCCTGCTTGTACTCTTGCTCTTAGCCCTGAGAAGAGACTGATCCGGCAGCTTCTACTCTTTCTGATCAGAATAAACACCTAAACCTGTTGATGAGCATGGAACATCAATGCCAAAATGAATCATAGACTTGTGAGTGAGAATTAAATATTTTTATTGTAATTCACTAAGATTTTGTGGTTATTTGTTACTGTCTTAAGTCTGCTTAGGCTGTCATAATAAAATAACATATGCAGGGTGGCTTAAACTACAAAAACTTATTTTCTCATAATTCTGGAGGTTGGAAAGTCTAAGGTCATGTTTCCACCAGAGTTTGGTTCCTGGTGGAGACTCCTTCCTGGCTTGCAGGCAGCTGCTTCTTTGCTGTATCCTTACAATCATTACATTATTGCAGGTGTACGTGGAGGGAGGGAAGGAGGGGGAGGGAGGGAGAGGGAGGGGGAGGCAGGAGACAGGCACAGTGCAGTGAGTCCTGCTGCTACTTATTATAAAGGCACTAACCCTACAGGTCAGGGTGTCCTAATGATCTCCACCTAACCCAAATTCTCCCTCTAAAGTTCCTGTTTTAGCTGGTTGTAGTGGCATATGCCTATAATCCCAGCTACCCAGAAGGCTAATGTAGGAAGATCACATATTCAAGGCCAATTGGGGAACTTAGATACTGTCAAGAGAAAAAATAAAAAGGGCTGGGGATGTAGCTCAGTGGTAGAACTGTTGCATAACATCTGCAAGGCCCTTGGTTTGATCTGCAGCACAAAACAAGCAAACAAGCAAACAAAACCCATCTTCAAATCCCCAGATGACTTTTGGGGAAACACAAACAGTTAATAACAGTTACATAACATTATTATAGTGCAACCTCACTAATATACCTATGTTATAAAAGCCCGCCCTGGCTCTTTGTATCATGTCTATCTTAAAACAACAACAGATACATAATAAAAATAATAATAGGAGAGTGTATTCTGGTGAGGTCAATGAAAATTGCAGAAATGTTTTTTATTTGTGTGGGCATTTTTTTATACTCTTGTCTATCTTTTCTATCAACATAAACATTTTTACTAGTAAAAATGTGTTGCATTAGATAAAATTATTAGATTTACTACATTTGTGTATGTATAATGTCTTTATTGTTGAAAAGACAAATTTAATTTTCTGTCTTGTGTGTTCGTGTCTAGGTGCAATATGAAATTTCATAGATTTTCCAAAAGTCTGCCCTGTTGGTTACTATCTGATTAATGTAGAAATGCAATGGGGTGATAGTCAAAATCAAATAACAGGATCAAGAAACATAGAAGCAATTTCGGTTTACTTCATAGTCTGGAATAATGATGGCTTTAGCCTATATGACTTACTGGAAGATGCATTGAAGGCTGCTTTTCTGCTTTGATTTTAGGAGCAGATAGTATATTGGTCTCTTTACTTATTTATTTTTACTGTAGAAATACGGTAACTGGAATGCCAATTTTTAGAAAAACTGAAATTGTGTGTTTCCATCACAGGTTGTCTTCTTTGTACAGGAATTTGATCTCAATATAATGAATTATAATGATCTGAATATAAGCAATTCATGTTGACATGCCATCTAAATGAGAAAGCTTATACTTGTTGAGCAGGTAAAGGCCTAGGAAAAGTTACTAGAAACTAATGTTCTTAAAAGTAAGTCTCTGGCCTACCAAAGTGGTTACATTGATAACTGGAATCATGATAGTGATTATAATGTTTGAGAAATCAGTCGGGAGTCAAGATCAGGACTGTGCATTAGTGTAGGACATACACATCCTCTGTGCATGGTGTGTGGCTAATCCCAGATGCTCCAAGCAATGACAATACTCTTGGGGCTGCATTCATCCTGAGAAGAAATAGTTATTTTTTCTCCTATATACATTAGAGGAAAGACAGCCTTTTAAGCAAATGAGCAGAAAAAAACTTGTTTTCCATATGTAGAAAAATGAGACTAGATTCTTATCTCTCACCCTGAACAAAAGTCAACTCAAAATGGATCAAAGACCTAGTAATTAGACCAAAAACTGTGCAACTTTGAGAAGAAAATGTAGAGTCAATGTTCAAGCACATAGTCACAGGCAACAACTTCCTCAATGGGACTTCTAAAGTTTAGGAAATAATACCAAGAATTAATAAATGGGATGGCGTCAAATTAAAAAGCTTCTGTACAACAAAGGAAAATAAAGCATGTGAAGAGAGAACCTACAGAATGAGAGAAAAATCTTTGCTACTTGCTCTTTTGATAGGGGATTAGTATCCAGAATATATGAAGAACTTAAAAACTTAATACGCACACACACAAAAAACTTAATAAATTGGCAAATGAACTAAATAGACAATTCCAAAAGAAGAAATACACTTAGACAAAAAAATATAAAAAAATGTTCAACATCATTAGCAGTTAGGGAAATTCAAATCAAAACTTCACTGCAATTTCATCTCACAGCAGTCAGAATGGCATTCGTCAAGAATATAAACAATAATAAATGCTGGAGAGGATGTGGAGTAAAAGGAACACTTTTTCACTGTGGATGAACCTGGAGAAATTTATGCCAAGTGAAAAAAGCCATGCACAGACTATCTCATTTATATATGTTATATGAGGAATCTAAAAAAAAAAAGTGAGCTCATAGAAGTAGAGAGTAAGTACAATTTTAATTTCCAGGGGTGGAAGTGTGGGTGGGGAATGGGAGGTTTATGGTCAAAGGATAAAAAGTTCCAGATAGATAGGAGGAAGAAGTGTTGCACCGCAGGGTGATAGGGTCAAAAATAATGTATTATCTAATTCAAAATAACTAAGAAAGTAAATTTAAAGTGTCTCACTATAAAAATGATAAAAAATCATCCACTAATCAGGGAAAACATTCGGCCTCTGTCTTTTGGGGATTGGTTTATTTCACTTAGCATGATAATCTCCCATTCCATCCATTTATCTGCAAATTCCATAATATTTTTCTTCTTTATGACTGAGTGGTATTCCATTGTGTATATATACCATAACTTCTTTATCATCCGTTCATCTGCTGAAGGGCATCTAGGTTGGTTCCACAGTCTAGCTATTGTGAATTGAGCTGCTATAAATATTGATGTGGCTGTGTTACTGTAGTATGCTAATTTTAAGTCCTTTGGGTATAACCAAGGAGTGGGATAACTGGGTCAAAAGGTAGGTCCATTCCAAGTTTTCTGAGGAATCTCCACACTGCTTTTAGGCCGAGTATTTTCCCTGATAAGTGGATATAGAATTGGGTTGGGGGGTGGGGGATGAGAGAAGAATGGAGGAACTTTAGATTATGTAGAGGGAAATGAGAGGGGGAGGGGCAGGGGTATAAAAAATGGAGGAATGAGACAGACATCATTACCCTATGTACATGTATGATTAACAAGAATGGTATGAATACACATCAAGTACAACCAAAGACATGAAAATTTGCACCCCATATGTGTACAATGAATCAAAATGAAGTCTGTAAAAATTAAAAAAAAAATGCTAAATAAGAAAGGTGATGGACAGGTTAATCAACTTAAAATAATCATTTCACATTGTACATACACTACATATATAAAAATATCTCATTGTAGCCCATAAATGTGTAACATTGTCAGTTTTTAACTAAAATGAATATTAACAAAAAAGAATGAGTGGCCAGAAGACATAACTGGAGAACTAACTCTCCTTCTTCATATGCTGGGCACTTTTCTCCTATTCATATTTAATTTGCTAAAGTGATCAGGAGAGGGGAGAAAAGAATGTGTGGTTCTTATTTGGCTTCAAGCCAGGCAGCTTAGTAGTAGAGATTTAATTTTTAAATTTAATTTTAATTAAAATAAGAGGCTAGAGAAATGGAAATTAAAAAATAAAATAAAATCCTGAGGAAGCACATACTTAAAGATTCATGCAGGCGTCTGAATGAGAATACCAGCACTCTATATCATTCTTCTCACGTTTCTTGGTGATAAAGACACAGCTGTACATTGACATCTGTGGCAAAATTATAGATACATTTAAAATATGTTTTAGATAAATACATATACACTTGTGTATCATACTATGCTTTATCGTTAAATGGTAAATTATGTAATAATGCATTATATAACATATCTATGTATACATCATAGTTAGCTAAATTTTTCAGTTTTCCTTTACCTTAACCAAATGGGATTCAGCTCATCAATTTATAATAGAATCTAAAAGGCATTTTATTTTGAGATTCTTTATCTTGAATCCTAAAAAGAGTGGCAGGATAACATGAAAAGGATCTCACTCAGCCTTGTCAAAGGAGGAAATGAGAAGACTCAGCATTTAGTTGAAAACCTTCAACTACATTCCTGGCCAGTCAGTATTCCATGTCTTGGAAAATGTATTAGAAAATTTCCTACAGTTGGGAAAGCTTAGAAAATTCCCTACAGTTGGATTTTTTTTTTCCTATGCTTTCATGAAGGTTGCTAAACTTTGAACACTGCTACAGAATGTCACAAAAAGGGGCAGACTGATACCAGTGGACATTCATGATTGCCCATTTTACCCAGGCTCTTAATAGTGCCTGAGAATTCTATTAGCTTTCCATCATATAATGCAGTTCCCATTCCTTCATACACTATTTTAAACTTTACCAACTCTACTCAAAGCTTAAACTCATCTATGTTTGCCCTCAGATCCAGAAAATTACTTAAAACCTTTTGGGGAAAACTTTTGGATTTCTCCCTGTCTGGGCTACAACCTGCATCCGCTTTTCCCCTCATATTGATAGGAAGAGGAAGAACTGACTTTCCGTCTACATAACTGACCTACCATCTAGCTCCATTCTGAAATCCTTCCTCTCTGGATTCCTTAGAATCAAAGTGATATCTCCATCCTCAACCTGTTTTTACGTTGATTTTCTCCTTCACTTCTGGATAAGTCTCATAAGAATTTCATCATGCACATTTTTTAGCATTAAAAAAATATAAAATGGAAAGTTTAAAAAAAAAACAACTTTCCTTAAACTCCCTCTGAGAATACATCTCTCCTCAGCCCATCACAATCCAAATTTTTGAAAGTGTTTTCTGGATTTTGTATCTCAGTTTTCTAAACTCACCAATGTTATTTTTTTCCCTGCAAAATGCTACTGACCTTGCTCTTACACACATTACAAATGCTTACATATTGCAAAATATGGACACTCTTCGGCGATCTTGCTTGACTTCTTGGAAGCATCTGACACTGTTGAACCTTTTCTTCTTAAGCCTCTATTTCCATGTCTGGTATAATTCTCCCCAGGTTTGCCTCATTTTCCTCTGATCTCTTCTTATTTTTCTTTGAATACTATTTTTGTTCTAGGTTCACTTAAAATTCTGATAACCTTATGATCTTATTTCAGTCTCTCCATCTCACTCAATGATCTCCTTAAACAACCCAAGAACATTTTGGTTAAGTTTATCTATTTTTGAAGATGAACTTATAAACTACTTGTAAACTGATGACCCTTGTTATGATTTGGATATGCAGTGTCCCCACAGAAGCTTCTGTGTTGATGTAGGAATGTTCAGAGGTGAAATTATTAGATTATGCAGGCTGTAACCTAATCAGTCCACCCTAACTTGAAAGAACTCGCTGGATGATACCTGTAGGCAGGTGAGGCATGACTGGAACAGCAGGGCTCTGGGGACATGCTGTTGGAAATTATATCTATCTTGTCCCTGGCTCTTCCTTCCTTCCCTCCCTTCTCTCTCTCTCTCCTTCCTGGTTCCATGATCTGAGAAGTGTTCCTTTGTTATGCCTTTTTACAAGGATGTTCTGTTCTGCCTCATCTCAGGCCGAGCCAGCCATCCATTAACTGAACCTCTGTAATCATGAGCCAAAATAAACTTTTTCTCCTATACGTGTTGTTCTTATCATGTGTTTTGGTCATAGGAATGAAAAACTAACTCATACAACTCCAACTTTTTTCCCCTAGCCTAGATTTCTTTTACCATACTCCAGATCTAAATATCCAACTGTTCACTAAATGTCCCACATAGATATTTCTATGATATTTTCAGCCTAACATGTTGAAAGATGCACTCAGAATCTTATCTCTCATACTTCCACAATTATTTCTCATGTTTTTTATCTGAGAAATGCCACTATCAAATACCCAGGACATGTCTTACATCTAACACATCATCCACCCATTTAGATTCCACTGTCAAAATACTTTCTGGATTCTTCTCTTTCTTCCTACACCTGCCATCTGGGGTCAAGCAAATACCATCTTCTTTCTGAATGGCTGCCATTTCTCCCTAATTGGCCTTTCCCTCCTCAATATTACCCTCTTCCAATCTCATATGATTATAAGATATCCCTGGTTAAAATTCTTTAGGGTTTTCCTATTGCTCTTATTAAAGTTCAGATTCTAAACATGTCATAACTGGCTACGCCCTTCACAATCTCACCTCAGTATACTCACCAGCCTCATCATTCAACATCATTCTTAAGTTCTCCTGGCCAGACATACTGAATGTCCTCCAATTCTTCAAAATACTGCTTGTTCTTATCTACCTCTAAGCCTTCACATAGTTTTCCTCCTCTGGAATTAACTCAGCCCTCCTTTTTTCCTTTTGATCCTGTTCATTCTTCAAGTCTTAGAGTATATATCACTTCCTCAAGAAACCCATCTCAGATTCTTGGATTACAGTAATAAATCCTACTGAAATGTGGCTTTGACATTTCTGTGCTTCGCTCATCATAACATCTATCATGCTTCATTATCGTTGTCTGTTGTAGTAGTTCCCTTTCACCATGAAACAAATTAGAAAATTTGTTGCTTAAACAGCACAAATTTATTATATTACGGTTCTGGAGGTGAGAAGTCTAAAATGTGCTAACAGTGCTGTTTTCCTTCTGAAGGCTCTAGAAGAGAATACAATTCCTCTCCTTTTGTAACTTCTAGAGGCTGCCTGTATTCTTTGGTTTGTGTTTCCTTCCTTTGCTTTCAAAGCATCTTTAAATTTCTCTCTCTTACTTCTGTTTCTTTTGTTACATTAGCTCAGACCTGTTCTGATGCTTATATGTTTCCTTTATAAAGAACACCTATGATTGCAATAGACCCACCTGAGTAATCCAGGAAAGTCTCCCCATAAGAAAGCATCTTTCTTATTCTTATCTATAAGTTCCTTTCGACATGTAAGTTAATATGCTTATAAGTTCTATGAATTAGGATGCAGAGATCCTGGAGGGGGCATTGTACTGCTTTCTTCTGTTTGTTAAAAATTCTATCTTTCCTATTAGAGTGCCTGAAATCTCCTTTATTTTCAGTGCCTGACACAGTGCCTTTCCCATGAGAGGTGTTCAGTGTTTATTTATTATTAAAGAACAGAGTCTTAGTAGTGTTTTCAGTCCATAAATTCAGATAGATGGACAGATAAGGGTATAGAAATAGAAGTCGTAGAGCAAGCATGTGTAACATTGAATATTATCAAATATAACCATCAACAACCTAATACAATCACAAAGTGACATTCCTGCATTCTATTTTCCTTTTAAGTGTTTTCATAGTGACTATTTCGTGTCCTGTTCCTGAATATAAATTAAGACAAGAAAAATTACTTCTCTGATTATATTTTTAGGAAGAAAGACAACCCATGGTGATTTTTAATATAGAACACAGTTTCGATCCGGTAGTTATCCCATGTTATGAGTATATAAAAACTCTGGGTTTGATTTTAAGTTGTATCACTTCTCCAGTCCATCTTGATGACTATGGGGTTTTGACCCCTTCGGTGTTGGAACAGGGGAAATGGAGGAGAGTTAAGAGGAACAAAAAGACATTACTTGGCTGAGTCTGTGGAGGTGATGTAATCTTAATATTCTCTGGACTTGGCAGATGTTCAGAGCAGAAGTTCCTATGTTTTTTTCATGGAATACTGGAAGATATCCCTCCTGCTCCAACCCAGGAGAGCTCTCTTCTACAGCCTCTGGGCTCTTAGCTATTGTCCTCTGCCTTCTGTTGAAATACCCTCTCCCCTCCAGCTGACCTTCTTGGGAGCTTAACACCATTCCTCTGAAACTTCCTCTCCTGTGTGCCTCAAAAGTGGTCCCAAGGGAATGCTTAGAAATCCATTTCCTTACAAATTTTAAGGGCACCATTAATATCCTCAAAGCAGCCCTTTCCTCTACTGCAGCAGACCACATCAGCAAGTTCAGACACTAGTCCATTATGTCCTTTAAATTGAAGGGCCACATAATGTTTTCTAAATGCTTTCCTTAAAAACCTTTGAGTATGTGTGTGTTGGGGAAAGAAGAACATTTATTAAAAAAACAAAAACAAAAACAAAAAAACAAAAACCAAACAACAACAACAACAAAAATCCTCAAAGAAATACACTTCAAAACATATCCATTAAAAAAAAATTGAAAGAAAATAAAAATCCAAGCACTTTCAGGGTCCAGGGTTCCATCCCTCACATTTCAAAATACCCCCCAAACAATAGCAAAATACAAAAACCAAAAAAGAAAAAAAATCCAACAACAACAAAAAACAAACACAAGAAAGCCTTTGGTTGAGAGGTTTATTAGTTGTATAGTCGATGATAGTCACCTATATACCTATATTTGAAAACTTTGGTTCCAACCTAGAACTTCGCTTTAGACTATATACCCTAGCCAAATTAAATATTAAGTACTTGTCTTATTCCACCATTTTAACTCAGTGAGAAAGACGTTTTTATCAACTTCATTCTGGAGAAGAAACTGAAATCCAGAGAAGTTAAAAATATGCTAAAGAGCACATTGTTAATAAATAGTGGACCCAATATTCAAACCAAGAAGTCAAAATCTGGAACTTAAGTCTCCTCATAGCCCTTCATCACACTTCCCTTGTTTAAGTGCTCATCTTCCCCACCAGATAGTGATTTCTTTCTTGTTTGCCTCCTTATTTCCATAGCAATGGTTACTTATATCCGGACACTTATGTGGTCTTGGTTTTTAGACCACAATGCAAGATGGTGTACTTGTTCACATGCTCTATGCCAGGGGGTCAGTGGTCATTGTTTTTCTATCCATGACAATGACAAACAAAGCAAAGCAAAGCCAATTTAAGAAGAAAAAAAGATACCAAATATAAAATTTCTCTTCTAAAGATATGCTAAGCTTAAAGATACATTATAAGTATTTAGCCAACTGCTTTAGGGAAACCCCTGTTCAATTAAAAAATAAAGAGATCAGTCCATTATTTTTACCTATAAAAGACCAAAATTTGTTTTTTACTGAATTTTAAGCTTGTTACAGATGCTCACAGGGCTACGATGAGATGCTCCTTGAAATGTGTCATTTTATGTATTAGAAATATGTTCCAACTAGTTTTGCCCACTACCCAGCCTCCCTTAGTAAGCCTCCTCTCACATGTCAAGCAAGAGTATTCTTCTGTTGAGTCCTTCTGTGTAGTAGACTTTTATCTTAAAATTACCAGATGACTCTTCCACTTTTGCTTTAGTTTCTCAAAGAGACACTGCCTGTTTTGCAAATAAAGTTTCTCTGGAGTTTTGGGGATTCGCTTATGTCATTTAGCATGCTATTCTGTAGTTCCATCCATTTGAATGTTTTCTCTGATATGCTGATGATAATTTCACAATAAGCAGAGGGGGTTGGGATTAGGGAAGAACAGAAGTACTTTGGATTAGAAAAAGGGGAATGAAGGGCGAATGGGAATAGGAAAGATAGTAGAATTAATTGGACATTACTATCCTATGTACGTATATGATTATATGACCAATGTAATTCTATATCATGTACAACTAAAATAATTAGAAGTTATACTCCATATATGTATAATATGTCAAAATACATTCTACTATCATGTATAACCAATTAGAACAAAAAAAGTTTTTCTGGAAACAGCTATGTCCATTCATTTATGTTTTGTGTTTGACTCTTTTGATGCTGATGTGGCAGAGTTGAGTAGGAACCAAAGAGTTTATACAGCCCACTAGGTAGGTCTGAAGTATTTCTAATATGTCTCTTTACACAAAAGATTACTTACCCTTTATCAAGGAAGTTTTGATTGGAATTTGCTTTTATAATATGACTAAGAAATGCTGTTACATACTGTGCTTCTCCAGTTTCATGTTTCTTTTTAACATTTATCCATTATTTTTATCTCCTGTATCTTACTTCAGTTTCTTTTTATTATTATCTTTTCCATGTATTCGTCAGTGATTTTAAATTTATATTTGAATTTTCAAAAGCTACCTTAGTTTGTTAAAAAAATGGCATAAAATAAAATATCCCATTGTGTCTGTATGTTTTTGTGTTTTTGGTAAAATCAAGTTAAATATTGTCATGGTTTAGATGTGAGGTGTCTCCCAGAAAGCTCACTATGAGACAATGCAAGAAGGTTCTGTGGAGAAATGACTGGGTTAAAAGAGTTTTAACCCAATGAGTGATCTAATCCCCTGATAGGGATTAATTGAGTGGTAACTAAAGTGGTAGGGTATGGCTAGAGGAGGTGGGAATTGGGGTGTGACTTTGGGGTACATATTTGTATCTGATGAGTGGAGTCTCTCTCTCCTTCTCCCTCCTGATCACCATGATGTGAACTGCTTCCCTAGGCCACCCTCTCCTACCATGATGATGTTCAGCCTTACCTTGAGCTGCAAGGAATGGAGACAGCCTTCTATGGACTAAACACTTCTCAAACCAAGAGCCCTCAAATAAACTTTTTCTTCTCTACAATTGTTTTGGTAGGGTTCATTTAGTCACAGCAGGGAGAACGCTGATTAAAACAGAAATATAAAGGAATAAACAAATACACAAACTTAAAAGAAACCTCTGGTCTGTCTTTCTGCACTAACTTGAATAATTTATTGTTTTGTTTTCATAAGCATCACCATGTGTTTCCCTTTCAACTGTGTAAGCTTTAGCAACACTAGTTGATTTTTTTAAAACAGAAAAAAATGAACAAATGCAGAGAATAACAATTTCATTTTCCACTTTATTTTTTATCTTCTAAGAGAGAAATAAGAATGTGTCCACTATAGTGTAATGTTGAATAAGACCCCAAATTATTTTTCTATTAAAAATTTTAAATGCCATGATTTAAATTTTCAATTTAACTTTTTTATTTTTTACTTATTTTTCATTTGTTCATTGATTTCATGTAGGCAAGTAGAATGAAAATTAATACCATCTTTGCCTCTGTATAATAAAACATATATTAAATTGAACATTTGCTATTTCATAAAATTCTATTTATTTAGAATATATAGTTTTGCTATGGAAAAAATATTAGGGCCTATAAAGCATTTACAAATTCTTATCAGTGGAAGTCAACATGGATAAAATTATATTGGCCTTCTAATTGAAGGTTATCATTTTAGCTAATACACTGCTTTCTTAGCAAATTGTGTAGAGCTCTTTTCTACCTTCACTTTTGAATTTCAAAATTTTCATATTTCTGAAGTTGTATTTCAATTTTAGGATCTGAAATATGCCACAAAAAATACATACAAAGATCAAGCTACAAAGATCTACGTCTATCTTGACTTCATACCAACTCTAGACCTTCCTAAAGTTCCTAAAACCCATCCCTGCCTCAATGCTAAGAGGACTCTTACAGTTTTCATGCTATTTTGGGTATGAATAGAAGGCAGGTATTTGGAAAGAAAACACAAATCCCAGGATTGATTATATTACAAGAACTTTTTCTCAGTTTGTCACAATAACATTAGGAGATTAAAGTGAGATAATTCCATTCTGAATTTTCCAATTAAAAAAAAGGGGTGATCAGCGAGGGTCCCCACGTGAACTTTATTATGCTTCTTATCAAATCATCCCCAGATATATGTGATAGTATAAAACATGCACCTCTTTTATTTCCCCTTCCTGTTTAGGCTGCATTTAAAGAAGATTCCTCTATATTTTGCTTTGTAGTGAAAAACAAACAAAAAACGGTTACAATGTTTAACATCCTAGCTGCCTTTTGAGATTACAGAATGTGTCTACATTCTGGAAAGTTCTCTGTAGTCAGAGGCTCTGAGCTTAGGTATTCCTGATGCAAAGAAAGCTGAAACAGCAGCAGCAGTGGCAATACAGGCACTGAATTTCGACTGTGCTTAATGATACCCATTCTGCCAATGGCTTTGGGACAGTCCTGTTCTGTCCTGTCAAAGAGTGGCAAGATTTGATGATTGTGCTAGAAGGGACTGAGAATTGATATTTGATATCATTTTGCAAGCACTGTAGATCCTGTGAGTTTTTTTCATTTTTATTTATTTAATTTTATTGTGGGATTAGGACATGAAGCTCAAAAAGATTTTTAAAAATTATTTAAAAATTTTGCAATTAAAAGGTGTGTTCATTTTTCCAAACAATAAATAAATATTTGAATATATAAAATAGGATTAGAGAATGCCCAAATCATAGCTGAAAAGCAATTTGGGGTTGATAGGTTTAGATTTCTCCGAAGACTCTCACCTTATACTGGGTTATTTTCCCAAAATTCACTCCTAAACTGCTCATTAGAGTTCTTAGCCAAAATCACCATGATGGGTAACATTGTGTCCTTAAAATTCTCACATTATATTTCACTGTAGCAGCATTGAATAGGAAGAAAAATAACAAAACAGAGTGGGTGACTTGATTTTAGGGGAAAAAAATCCTTAAATGAATCTTTGGCTTTCCTTCTCTTGCTACCTCATTAATCCTAAATGGTGTCAGTCAGTTGAGTCTAATAGCTGTGAGTGTTACTACCATGGTCAGTTCCAAATTATAGTATTGATTAATTGATTGTCTTCTTCCAGTTGTGAATTATATTAGTGCTGGCTCAGGCAGCCTGGCTTGGGGCCAAAGCCTAATTTCCAATGAAAGGCAACAAGCAGTTTCACTGTTTTCACTGCTGTGGGGAAGTGGATGCTCAGAAAATGAAAAGCCTTGGAAAGATGATTTGACAGAAAGGAATGCACTAAATGTAATGAATATGCATTTATTGATGATCCAATCTAGATAATCAAGGAGAAAGAAAGGAAGTCAAGAATTCATCATTTCTCTACCTTTGGTTTCCAACCAGGTCTTAAAACAACTGACTGGAGGATGAGATGCAGGAGGGAAGCAAGAGTCTAGAAGGATCATGAGGAAGCATTTGGATCTGAGGAATTCAATCCATTCAGGATGCAAGTGTGGTCACTGTGGCACTTTCAAACTAACTGGAACTTAAAGTGGGTTATGGGCTCCCCTACTTGGGGCACAATTGTCCACAAAAGCACCACCACATTGAGCCTCTCCAGGGCAGTGCTGCCATCTTTATGGAAATACACAAACATCACCAGGTTGAAAGAGAAAACAAGAGGGGCTGGTTTCTTGTTAACTCTGCTTTAATGAGGAACATAAAATGGATGGGTGTGTTTATCATTGATTCTTGTGGAATGGGAAAAGCTAAATGGGGCATTGAGAGGTTAATAACTTTCACAGATCCATAGCTTTGAGTTTGTTTGCTGCCAGATCAATTCCTTTCCCCTACAAAATGTGAAGGGAAAATTGGTATGAGATGGACTAACTCTGATTATAAAGTTTTATTCACATTAAAATATATTTATAATCATTATGGGTCTTTTCAATATGAACAAAATTACATTTGATTTCACAGGGAATTAAAAAGGGAGCATGAAATAAATGAGGAAAGTGGTTCAGGGATCTAAAAGTTGAAAGTGATGAAATCAAATGTTTAGGCATGAGTGGTAAATGTAAGTTTAGGAAGAAACAACTGTTTAGAATGCAGCACAATGTAAAATATCCAGGCAGGAATTAGAATCTTATGGTATAATTTGATATAAGAAAGAGGAGACAGCAGGTAAATGTATTGGTAAGAAAAAGAAATTACTCTTTTATAAGTGGTACTAAGTTTAAGATTACTGTTGTGGTTTGGATGTGAGGTGTCTCCTCACATCCAAAAGCTCATATGTTAGACAATGCAGGATGATTCAAAGGAGAAATGATTGGGTTGTAAGAGTCCTAACTCAATTAGTGAATTAACCCCCGATTGGCTGGGTTAATTGAAGTGGTAGGATGAAGCTGGAGAGAGGGGAGAGATTGGAATTGGGGTTATATATTTTTTATCTGGAGAGTGGAGTCTCTCTCTCTCTCCCTGCTTCCTGATAATGCAAGCTGCTTACCTCTGCCATGCTCTTCCGCCATGATGTTCTGTCTCACCTGGAGTCCCAAGGAATGGAGCCAGCCTTCTATGGACTAAGACCTCTGAAACCATGAGCCCTCAAATAAACATGTCCTCCTCTACAGTTGTGCTGGTTGGGTCATTTAGTAACAGCAGTGAAAAAGCTGACTAAAACAATTACTAACAATTGATTTCATATGTACGAAAAATCCTTAACAAGAACAATGATGTAAGAGCCTATTGCCATAGATTCTACAAGGAAAGTTCATAGAATAAATGTCCATAAAATATGAAGATATTAATTCCTTCTGGATGTCTTAACAATATTTAGCAAAAATAAGGTTAGAATTAGAGAACACATTCATTATTTAACAAGTGCCATTAGATGCCAGACTGTTTGACAGGTGCTAAGGATACAATGGGGTGGATAAGAACAAGGAGCAAGCCTTAAGGGTAACCTGTTGAGTAGCTAGTAATTTCAGTAATTCACAAAGCAGATGATATTGCCTATCTAATGTACCAGCAACTTGAAAAAAAATTAATGCATATCTTAGTGGACTTAAGGACCTTGATCTTAATTTGGAAGATAAAGATAAAACTGTGCTCTTGGCTCCTTGTGAGAAGGATCTGAGTACAATTCATCCTAGTTCACTCATCATCCAGCACACAGATCCTACCACAAAATGACTGCTCTATGAATATTTTTTGAAAGACAAAATGTATAAGAATATTGTCTATGACTATTTGAACTATATTAAGCACCTTTATATAAGCCCTTGTGCTTCCCTCATAATGGGAAAATTTGCACTCCTGTAATTGCCCATTTAACTGGTTATCTATGCAAGATGTACTGTTATCTCTGTTATTCCCCTTTATGTTCCCTAGGTATGTGCAAACAATTTGGCATCTAGATAGTTCTCTCCTCTTTCAGTCTATTACATTTTAGACTCTTCTCTCTCACATTCTGCATCTGGTTGTTCTGCACTTTCAAGCAGCTGTACCCCTCAGGCAATGCCTAACCAGAGTTCAGCTGTTTCTGCCACCCTCGAAGTCATTATTTGGTCCATTTTGGCCTGGATATTGCAATAGCCTCCATCCCACTATATATATCTATCACTGCCCTTCCTCTGATTGCTCAATTCTCAACTCAGAAGCCTAAAGTTTCTCTTAACATACATGTCTGCTCATATCAGTGTTCTGTTCAAAATCTTCAGTGATTATCTTTCTCAGATTAAAAATCAGAGTTTTTCCAAGGAGCTTCAAGGGCCTTCTTGTTTACTCAGACATCTCTCCTATCTTTCCTTGTACCTAATACTCCAGTCACACCGGCCTTCTCACTATTTCTCACTCTAGGTAAGCTCTTTCCTCAGGACCTTTGCACCTACTACATCCTTATCTAGAACATTCATGCCATAATATCTACATAACTACTTTATTGAGAGTTTTATTCAAAATCACCTATTCAGCTCAAGATGTCTAACTTTTCAATATTCCCTTTACCTGATACTTTAATTTTCTTTCTCCTCTTAATTTTATTCACATCAGTGCTGATTACAAGTCTGATATTTAGCAAGTAGTTTGACTTCTGTTCTGGTGGTCAAGTTCTCTTCTGATGAGCTGGTATCCATTTGTACTAGTTGTTAAGTATCTTAAACTTCACCTCTGCTTATCATGATGTAATACATCCTATATCTAATTCTTTTTATCATCTGCTTCCATCACTCAGTGTTTTTATCACTGTATCCCCAGCACCCATGAGGGTTTGGTCCACAATAGGCACTCTACCTGCATGCTCTTATACTATACTTAGTGTACTTCTACTTAATTATTATTATTATTATTATTTGGTACTGGGGATTGAACCCAGGGGCACTTAACCACTGAGCCACATCCCCAATCCCTTTTACTATTTTATTTAGAGACAGGGTCTCACTAAGTTGCTTAGGGCCTTGCTACATTGCTGGGGCTGGTCTTAAATTTGTGATCCTCCTGTCTCAGTCTCCCAAGTTACTGGGATTAACAGGCATGCACCACTGTGTCTGGCTACTTCTATTTTAAAAATCAGTTGAGTATGCTAAATACATACAATTTTGTCAATTAAAATACTTTTGAAAAAATCACTACTTGGTCACCAGCTTATGCTCTTGGGAAATGGAACTTCAAGAGGTGGGGTCCATTGGGGGAAGTTAGGTCACTGAATATGTGCACTTGAAGGGAATATTGTAACAACCTCAGCCACTTCTTCTTTCTCTCTGCTTCCTGGCCACCATGAGATAAATTGGCCTTCTCCATCACATGTTCCTGCCATGATGTACTGTATTGCTGCAACTCAGATCAACAGGGTCAACTTGAAACCTCTGAACCTGAGCCAAAATAAATCTTTCCTCCTTGTAAGTTGATTATCTCAGGTACTTTGCCACAGTACCAGAAAGCTAATCAACATAGCCTCCACATAAGTTGTTAGATTTTACATATTACTGTTTCTACATCAAATTGCAAGTAAATCGTTTTCATAATCTTCCTTCTGAATGCTACGTATTTAGTGTGAATTTTTTTTTGTTTCTATCCTGGAATGAACAAATGTAAGCCTCTCAAGCAGAAATGTTCAGAGAACATCCTGCTGAGCTTTCTTCTTCTGGCCATACACTCTGCATACACAATTAACCTTCCCTTAATTAGATTAACTTGTCCTTTACCTGGGATTGTCAAATTAATACTGTAATCAAAGATCTCTAGGAGAGACCTGAATATGACCCTCCTCTGTATAATGTTAATTACTTCTTTACTAAAAATCACTGAAATCAGGCTCATGTAATGGGAAGCCTTAGTTAGCAGATCTGGTTTATGTTTCCAAAATAGTGCTAATCAGAACTTTATAAACAGTTCTTAAAGTCATCTAAAGAAACCTTGGCTTTACTGACTTTCTTAATTGATTAAATTCCAAGAATTAACTAAAATTCTAAGGATACTCCTAGTTGTGTGAAAAATTTTATAGGCATTGGCTTTGGTCCATATATTAAAACATGTACTGCATAGCATATAATCAAATGCTATCATTTATAACAAATTAAACTGCACTTGCCAAAATAAGCACAGCCCTTGGCTATAGAACCTACAATATTATTATGTTCACCCCACATACTTGTGTACTTCCAAATTCAAACATTTTAACAGTTTCTGGCTAGTGTTAGCTTGGTCCAATTATGAAAAGTGACACTGACAATTACATGAAGAAGAAAGCTCATTTAACCAAATTGACTCAACTTGGCCAGTGGCCCTGCAGCAAAATGTTGTGAACCTTTAACTATAGAAAAGTATATTCAGCATTCACACCATTTTAAATATCCCATAATATTCCCAATCAGCCATTGGTTAAACGTCCACGGAGTCAAGGCACTCTTTTCAACATTGTGGGAAAACCAAAATGAGTAAGGAACACAGACCCCTCCTTTCAAAAAGTTTCCAATCGTAGACACTTAGGGAAGAACTGGCAGAGAGTGGAAGCCTGCTGCTTTTGGCGTCAGTTAGATGGGTTTATTTCTCAGTTCAAAGCAGTCAGGGATCATCTCAAAGCAGAGTGATGATTGAGGTTTTAGGAGTTCGCTCTGGGTTTGAACTCTACTACTACTTGAATGACTGGGCAAGATCGTTTCTCTAGTTTCAAGTCCCTCATTCTAACCGGGAGATAGCTAAAGTTTTCTGCAAAGAGCAAATGGAATATGTGTTCAGTGTACTTTGCGCATATATGTATATCAAAAATAAAGGTTAGGGGAGCTGTGGCTGTGGCTCAGTGGTAGATCACCTTCCTAGCATGCTGGAGCTCCAGGTTTGAAATGCAGCACTGAAAATAAAGAAACAAAATATAAGAAATAAAAACAAAAGTATTTAATGGATAAAGAATAGCTTATACAAGAAAGCTGTCTTTTCTTTGGCAAGCGTAAGAAGTGAAATATTTTGTTATATGTTAGAGTGAGTTGCCTGATGCCTGCGTTCAGGAATGATGTATAACATTCACTTGCTACAAAGGGAAAGATGGATTTCTAATGCGAGGCCCTAAAATAACACTAGCTAGTGAGCTTGAAATCTTATACAAATGGAAAAGAAGGAAGTTTGGGACCACTGATCAAATATAATGCCTAAATAAAATATACTGGGTTTGATCCAGTTGTTTGAAAACATGTCTTATATTTTATGTTGTTGTTGTTATTATTATTATTTAGATGATATGAAGATGACAGGATTAGAAAGAATAGTGGTTAAGTGGTAGAACTATGACAGAAAAGACATGTAAATATTAATTTTAAAAGCACTTTGGGGCATGGCTCAGAACTTTGTTTTTGGTAGAGTAGAAAATTCAGACAATTTGTTGTTCTAACCATTTGCTATGAGAGACTACCATTGCCTTCAACAGGTATGGGATCATGTGAACATGACATATAAGGTCATTCTTACATTCCAAGGGCTCAACAAATGCGTCAATAATAATTATGGTTGGTTGTACTTTAACTTCATTTGTGTGATGAAATGAGGTGGTTGTGGTATTTTTCTTTTTATTCACCTTAGAAATGCAGGTAGATGAAAATTCATTTAATCTAGGGTAGTTATTTTCTTTCTGAACCAGAAAGACTGTATTCTATGATTCAGCTGTTTAACCTATCTCCAGAAGGAAAAATGCTAAAATGTATGGCTTATTTCCACTTTCAAATATGCCTATAAATAGGAAGATAGTTCCTGATGCTCCAAGTTTCAGTGAAAATAATAATGATTACATCTATAGACTAACTTATACACCTCTTACTGTATGGCAAGTACTGTTCTAAAGCACTTTTCATATATGAACCCATTTAATCTTCACAACAGCCATAGAAGTACCTACTGTTATCATCTCCATTTTGAAGACCACAAATCTCAGGCACACATTTGAGTAGACTGCTTAATTTGATAAGCAGTAGAGAATCTGGGCAAGTCTTGGTCTAGAATCTATGAAATTTCCTCCTCATAATAGAATTGATTTGTCCTGAAGAAGTAACACAAATGAAAGTATATTTGAAATATTTATATTAGCACTAGATCAGCCAGAAATAGAAATAAAAGGAAAATAGGAATATCATTTGAATTATTAGTTCTATGGGAATAAGTTCTTTGGACTCCCAAACAACTATTTTTCAAATGAACTCTGGAATATAATGTGCTCAGAGAATGGGAACTTAGTCTATACAAACTGCTGAACCATAAGCAGAATGATCAGTATCATAAGAGAGTCACGAACAAAGACACAGAGGAGAGTTCAGAAGAAGACAGCAATTTTGACTGAGGGTATCCAAGGATGCTTTATGGGTAAGGTGAGCTGAATCTTAATATATAAAAGTGAAATAATGAGGAACCAAAAGGGAAACAAGCTGAAGGCCTGAAATAAATTTAATATAATTTTCATCTCTTGTTTGTTTGATTTTCATTTTATTTGGCTTCAATATAACCTTGATTTCGTCTCTCTCTTTTCTTTACCAATACATATTAATTATACAGAATTGAGAATTTCATGGTGGCATAATTGTAGATGCATACAACATAATTGGATAAATTTCCCTCCCTACTAGCTTCTTTTGCCATCCTGATGATCTCCCTTCTACTTTCAGGACGTTTGCAATAGTACCTTGGTTTCTAAAGGACATGAACCCTAACTTTTTCATATCTTCTTCATATGCATATGTTTGCTTTTTCTTTCAGCCATAATAAACATCAATCCCCAAATAAAGCAAAACAATGATTCAGAAGGTGATATTCTTTTTCTTAAGCTAGCAATTTAAAATTTTAGCAGAGCCTGCTAAGAAACTTTTAAACTTCATATAAAGTTTGTATTTAGAAACACTGATTGAAAAATCATTTGAGTTTATTTTGTGATTCATCACAAGTTTATTACTAGATAATAATATTTAAATGGTAAGCCAATAGATCAAGTATTTTAGAGAAAGAGCATGGGAGTTGTTTATTTCAAAGAATTATCTTTTTAAGATTAGAAGCACACTATTAAGCTGCAATGGGTGAGGAAAAATGTACTTGACAGAGGATTTTAACAAAAAGTATTATTATGATAGATGAAATGTTTAGATTAGAGAAAAGATATGTGAGGTAGCAAAGCTGTGTTCATAGTAAAAAAATTGTCACAGAATAATGAGAACTGAATGCCTCGCATGATAACCTGTTATTGTTTAACAGAGATTAGACGTTTAAAAATTTGCTAATCTATTTGCTAATCTGTTTTCTCACTTTATTCCCTCATTAACAATAAATAGCTTTGTGGCTTCCAGAAGAACCAAAATAAAGTATGTAGGCGAGACCACTGCCGGGGGCTAATAATTTCATAGCAGCAGCAGCTAAACTCAATCAACATTTAAATCTATAGGCATCTGCTGCTCCTTTTCAAAACTTTAACCCATTGTTAGATTTCCTCCATATTCATGCCTAACATCACCTGGAATTCAGAAATGGAAAGTAAATCTCTCACAGTTCTATGTTAGGATTTTATTATAAAGAAAAGGGTGGCAATTACATTAAAGAATAAATTTTACTATATTGTACCAAAGGAACATTAATGAATAGAATATTTGAGTATTCTATTCACCCATCTATTCTCATCAAAATTTGCTGAGTGCCAATTGTATATTAGGTACTATATGAAGTATTAGGACCCAGGGAAGAGAAGGAGTTACAATGTGGTGTGGACTTACCTTGTCTTGGCTGCCGTAGGCGTTTTCTGACACAGTCCCTGGCCTCAGCACGCTCAAAAGCTGGTTAGAAAGATAAAAACCAACAGTTATTTTAAAAAATATTTCAAACCCTAAATTGTCTTCAAAATATCCCTGTTTTTAGGGGTGATTGAGACAAAGGAGAAAAAGCAAGAGGGTATCAATTTTATGAAATGCAATCTTTATTGAAATAGAGAAATGCTGAAAACCAACATGGAAATTTCTTTTGTCCACAGCCTAGAAAGCAGTGAGCATTGGCTATTTCTTAAAATTACCAATTGAGCTTATCATGTCTAACATAAATGGCTAGATTATTTTCTTACAACATCTCTTTCATTAAGTCCACTGAATGCCTTGGTTTTTGCTTCCTAAAATGATATATTTTGAAATGTCCATCCTTTGGTCCTTATAGACTTGATGGGCCCTTAAGTTGTTAAGAAGATCAGCTAAATCCTGGAAACCAAGTTTAAGTAAATCTTTGTCCTACACATCTTGAGACAAATCAGGAAGAAAGAATCCCAAATCTTACAATTATTCCATTGATGGAAAATCTTCTCACACCTCTGAAATACATAAAAAGGTGTCTTGTCTTAATTCCACAACAGAATTATTTTATAAGATTTACAGACTATCCTATTGATTCCTGTCGGTTTTGTGTGTTTGCAGGATTGCTGTCTTCTGTCTAGAACAATTCTCAGATTTCCTCCTTTAGTTCCCAGGGAAGCTGTCCTCTTTTGCAGAAAGTTTTCCTTGACATTCTGCCCCTCTGTTTCAACTATGCCTCCCAGATAGTGCAGCAGCTTTGTGCACTTTCCGGTCACACATTTCTTTGTGTGACAGAGACTGGTTAGTTATTTATCAGACCATTTCCCTTTCAATGCTGCTACATAGCCAGACTACAATTTGCAGTTAGAAGTGGCAGTGACTGCATTTTTGGAGTGGAATCATCTTAAAGCCATGCCATTCTATGTTCCTTAAGCACTGGTTAACTCCCTGAGGACCTAGAGGGAAGAAGACCTGAAAGACAGAATGAGCTTGGTCTTTCACCAGTGCCTATGATCACCCTCATTCCCACTGAAAGGGTCTCTTCACACCAGAGTGTTACATAGATGACAGCCCAATCCATCACCTCATCCTGATGAGGAACATCTATTGGCACTGGAGTTTTATGTAAATGAAAATTAAATTTCAGTTCTTTAAGTCATTAAAATGTTGAGTGTTTGTTACATCACATTGCCTAGATGTGACTGCTGGATTTGATTCATCTCCCTTATTGGATTTTATCTATAGTTCTCCCACAATGGCTATTTTTGTCTTGTTCCAGGTTTTATCTAGCCCTTGACATAGTATACAGCACATAATGACCATCTCTCTTTAATTTTTTCATAACTTGAATTTTACATGATAAAGTGTACTATGAAAATTTCATAGGAAATATTATTCTAAATACAGTTATTCCTTTGGGGGAAATTCAAGCTTCATTTAGCACAAGCATCAAAATACCTTTTGTTAAATGCCTTAAGGTAAAAATCTGATTTTGCTTAGGAACTCAAAGCAAGTAGAAACATTGAAATAATTTTTCAAAACTGTCTTTGTAGGCTCCTGTTTGCAATATTTTTTGTTAGACAGTGAGAGCATCTCATAGCCTTAGTCAGAAGTGAGGGTGTGCACTGTTGCAGTTGCGATGTTTTGGAATGTCCTTCCAACCTCCACTGGGGATTTAACGTCAATGGAGAGAAAATGAAAGGTAATTTTCTTTCCTTTTCAAAACAATAACCAATCACAGAACCCAAGACCTTCTGCTCTTCACATATTACAATGAAATAGCTTTTGAAGTTTAGATAAAAATAGAGACATCTGACAAGCACCATCAAGTTTAGTCAGTACACCTTCATGTAGTTATTATGGGCACATCTCTTTCTCCCCCCTGCTCTTACAGTCAAAAACACTATATCCACTGACTCCTTTTTGGCAACCACCTGCTTGAGGCCACTTCCAAAAGGTATCTTGATAAAGCTCTCCGATCTGTTTCTTTACTACCACCCACTTGCTGATTTAATTTAATTTTTTTGTAGAACTTTAAGAGATGCACTTCTTTTACTTTCACATCTCTGTTTAAGTTAGAAAATATAGAAGAGATGGTCAGATCT
Organism: Glaucomys volans; assembly: GCA_020662805.1. NCBI lineage: Eukaryota > Metazoa > Chordata > Mammalia > Rodentia > Sciuridae > Glaucomys > Glaucomys volans. The sequence goes on from JAJEJO010004755.1 coordinate 71,033, forward strand.
CTTTGCTTTCTTTCAAAGGAATACACAGGAAGCTTTTGTTGTGTTATGCAGCTGTTTGTTAAATATATATGTACTATATATTTATTTGACACAGTAATTAAACACATTTATTGGGCATCATTGGCATTCTGATACATGTATACAATACAAAATGATCCAGCCAGAGTAGCAGCATATCTATTACTTCAGTCACATATCATTTTCCTGTGTTGGGTATAGTCAAAATCACTCTACTAGCTACTTCTAAATATTCAATTAATTCTTGCCAACCACAGCTATCCTCTTGTGATATAGAAAGTCAGAAGTTATTTCTCCTCCCAGGTGCACCCCTGTACATGTTGCCCATCCTGTCATCATTTCTTTCTCTCCCACACTCTTCTGACCTGGAGAAAAGCCTCAACTTCTGTTTTATGGTTTCTTTATATTATTGCTAACTGACATCTTTAGGCTACATTTTATGGTAGTTTTAATTTGTAGTTCACTCACATCAATGCTAATATATAATTTACCTTGGTAAAGAGTGTTTCTCTTAAGTATCAGGCAAATGAGTATTGGATTTTCCATGGAAGTTTTTTCTTAGGAATTTTGATAGACATTTAGGGCAACTTTCTGCTTCTCAGATCATCAGAAAGCTTCATCTCTTGCTTTTTATTTTTAAATAAAACATAATGATTGTACATATTTATAGGTTAGACTGTAAAAATTCAATATTTGTATACAATGTGCAATGATCAAATCAGAATAATTAACACTTCCATCTCTTTAAACAATTTTTTTTTGTGCGTGTTTTGGAAGGCTTTGAATTCCTCTCTTCTAGTTCTTTATACAATGTGTAACCAATTGTTGTAAACTGCAGTCACCCTACTCTGCTGCAGAGCACAAGAGTACATTCCTCCTAGCTAACTGTACTTTGGTGCTGGTTTTCCAGTCTCCCCTGTGCTCTCCTCCAAGCCTTCCTTGCCTCCAGTGACCACTATTTTACTCTCTTCTATGAGATCAACTTTACAGAAGGCTCTCTTTCTTTCAGAGTGCAAATATCAGTCTCCTGACCTATTGATCTAATAGAGGAGGCAACAGAAACTATTTAACAGCAGCCAGAAATACAAAAATTTAATCCTTTCTAAGTTATGCTTGATGGTAGGTCAACTGAGCTTCCTACTATGAGCAAAATGGCAAATCATTAAGAAGTTCTATTTTTGTTTTCTTTTCTGGAGATTGAGGGAAAATCATAAATTTTTATAAGCAGAAGAAAATGGATTGTCAACAATTGATTTAGCCCAAGTAGACAGACTCCAGATCACAGAACATGCCCAAAGTGAGCGAGGAGAATGACTCAAACAAGAAGGGAACCATTTCAGTTGGAAGAGTCCTTTCATTTTCCCGCTACTGTCCAAAGTCTGATGATAGTTATGACTGAGGAAACTATAAGAACTGAAGTCCATAATATTCAAGGACAGTGTTCATGTAGATTATACTTCTGTCCATGGTGAGGTGTCATCTGGACAGATAGAGGTTACAGTATTCACACATGTGTATGGGAACTCCTGAAGGCTTCCGTTTACTTTGGTCATAAACTTGGTCCCCCTTCACCTCATAGACATAATAAGTGATTCAGGAACAACGTTTAATTTCATGTATTTTGTGCCCAAACATCATCTTTTCTAAAAATGCTGTCAGAGTCAAATAATTTATGTTTTATATTCTGACACAAAAAATACCTTGGATATGTCAATATAATTTTATATTTGCTGTACAATTTTGTTCTGTTACAACTCAAAAATTTTGAGTTTCATTAATGATTCGTGACAATGATATGAAATGTAATAATTAAAATATTTCACATTTGAAAAAAGGTATTTCAATATAAATTCTGGTATTCACTTTTATGTACTGTAGGTGGTATGATGGTTTCCATGCTTCCATTTCAAACTAGAAAGACGTTTACTTCCTATGAGGTTTATTTCTGATGCCAATCTTATTATGTAGCATCAAAAAGTCTGGGTTATCAATAGTGCATAATTTTAAAACAGATTCTACATGGTACAGGCAACTGTGACCTTTTAAAGTTCTATAATATTATATATTACAGAGATTCAATGAAGCTTTCATTCTCTTTTATTTATAATTTTTTGTACATATTTTTCTGTAGTCATCATTCTCACATTTTCACAATTCAAATATAAAGATAACCCCTTGCATTACCTTAAAAATTAGCTAAAACAATTTCTGGCAAAAAATAAAATTTGAAATATCTAAAGGTCTCTGACTTGTAAAATTGTCAAGTCTCTATCTCAAGTGCAGATTTCTCCCTTTCTCTTTCCTCCTTCCTTTTCCACCACTCCTCCTTTCTATCGCTTTCTAATGTCATTCCTTATGCCCTTATCTCTTTCTTGTAGAAAAGATTGATTTGGAGTTTGCTTAACATTGCAAATAACTTATTTAATACTAATGCATTCTCAAACATTGGAAAAATATTTGACAATGACGAAGATTAAGTATATGGTTTTTAAAATACTTATGGTAGGACATAAGAAAAAGTAGGACTTCTTGGAAGCTGAAGCTCTGTTTTCCCCAAGAAAATTAATAGCTGATTAAATAATCTTTATAGTATAATATACTTATAGAACAGAACATAAACAATGAATCATACAAAATCAAAAACTAGGGCAATCACTACATAGTCAAGATATGGAAGTTTTCCAGCACTATAGATCTCATGTGCTCTCTCCTACTCCCACTTCTCTCTCCTCCCTAAAGGCAAAAAAAATGCTATCTCACTTTTAAACTCTAGAGTTTACAACCACCTTGACCATCATATAAATGTAATCATATATCACATGCTATTTTGTTTCTGGTTTCTTTCCTTAGTATCATGGTTGGTTATCATGTTATAATTTGTCAAATGTCATCTAATATACCACACTTTATATATCTAATCTATTGCTGATAGACATCGGGTCATTTCCAGTTTAGAGCAATTACAATTAATGCTATAATAAACATCCTTATAGATATTTCTTGGTACACATGTTGTATATAGTAAGGAGTAGAATAGATGGATCATCTGGAATGCATATGTTCAGCTTCAATGTATAATGCCCAACTATTTTCCAAAGTGCTTGGAGCAATTATACTCCTGGCAGTATGTGAGTGTTCATGTTGCATAACACTGTTGCCAACATTTGGTAGAGGTATTTGCTTTGAATGTCTAGGTGATGCTTCTGAAAGAGGAGAGAGGGAATGAAGCCTTGGACTGGACAAAGAAGGATTTCTGACCTAGGATCCAGCAGACTGTCAGGAGAATGATAAGAATGGTGAACACATGAATGTCACTACCACAAATTTTCCGGGAAAGTAGGAAGACCATAAAGCACTGGAGACCGTAAAAAATGTTTTATTCTGCATAATTATGAGAGCACGGATCAACCTAGCCACAGAATTTCAGTGCAGAATAAATTGTGTATGTGCCCTAGAGTGTTTTCAAATAAGAAGAACCAACACATAAAATAGGAAGAGTGTCTTTACATCTGAGGATCATTAGAAATCAATCCCAGGGTGGTTGATTAAAGATGATAAAGGCCACAAACAGAAGTTTTCCACGAGGAACTACTTCACATAAGTCTATTTGAAACTTAATCAACATCATTTTGTGATTAGCTTTGAACACATCATGTCTAAGAAGGCAAGGGAGTGCAACTTTGCTATTTTCAGATGAGGGATTGCCCTTAGGTGTTTACTAAACTGTTTTATTAAATGATCATTTTATACAATAAATATTTTATGACTATCAAATAGAAGGTGTTTTTGAAAATATATCCCACAGAGTCAGGGAAAATCACAGAATTTTATAGTTGTAAGAGGTCTTGGACAACATCTAATTAAACCTCATTTCACAGGTGAGGAAGTCTATCATCAGAGTTGCTCAGTTACTTGATAAGTTTCAGACTGTAGTAAACTGCAGAAACAGAAGAATCTAGGCCTTTTGATCGAGATGGCAATTGGCATAAAATCATTCTAATAAAGAACATCAAGAAATTTCTTCCATCACTTTCTGCTTGAAAGTGATGGGAAGTGGCCTTTTCCTCCACATTGCCTGAACACATCAGATATCATGAACTTCAACACACCCTCTCTGAAACACACCCTCTCTGATCCCTTCTCACCTTCAGCCTGTGTTAGATACCTCTGTTAAGTCTTAACATTTTGTACTGGCTTCTGTTTTGTAATTGTTATACTTATGTCTTCACTCAGTGAAGGGAACTGTCTTTTTCTACTCTTTTATTTCTTGGCATTTTTCATGAACCTAGCATATGATAATGAATGGTAAATATTTGTGAAATAAAAAAATGAATCAAAATCTGGCCCTCCCAACAGTTTTGTGATAAACTGCTTGACATGATTTGCTGTCAGGGAAATGCAAATCATAACCACAAATGAGATATCATCTTACCCAATTTAGAATAGTTCATCAAAAAGAAGAGAAATAACAAATACTGGAGAGAATGTAGAGAAAAGGGAACTCTTACACATTGTTGGTAGGAATGTAAATTAGTATAGTTACTAAGGAGAATAGTTTTGATGTTCCTCAAAAAATTAAAAATAGATCTACCATATGATCCAAATATCCTACTTCTGGGTATGTAAGCAAAGGAAATGATATCAGCATACCAAAGAGACATCTGCACACCCATGTTTGTTGCTGTGCAATTTACAAAGCCAAGATATGGAATCAAGCTCAATGCTCATCAATGGATGAATGCATAAAGAAAATGCAGTATATATACATGACAGAATATTATTCAGCCATAAAAAGAATGAGATTCTGTCATTTACAGCAAAATAGGTGGAGCTGAATGACATTATGTTAAGTGAAATAAGTGAGACAAAGAAAGACAAATGCTACATGCTCTCTCTCCCATGTAGATGCTATAAGAAAAAAAGTCAATCTGAATGTAGAATAGTGATTTCCAGGAACTGAAAAGGAGGGGGAAGGAGAACAGAGGGAAGTTGGACAATGGGTACCAAAACATATTTAGATAGAACTAATAGGTTCTAGTGTTCTACAACACAGTGGGTTGACTATAGTTCCCAATAATCTATAGTGTATTTTATCAATAACTATAAGTGAGAAACTCAAAGGCTCCAAACACAAAGTAATTAATATTTCTTTTATTAATTATTAATTGATCTATTATATTAATTGCTTTAGCTTGATCAAAATATACTGTATAAATGTACTGAAAAATCATACACTTCATAAATATGCATAATTATTACATGTTAACAAGAATTTTAAAAAACGCTAACTACCCTGAAAATGTTAACTACCCTGATTTGATCATTACATACTGTCTACACATATTAAATTATCACAATGATCCCATCAATTTGTATAATGAAAATAATGATAAAAATTGAAAAAAAATCTGGTCCATGATCCTTTTGGTATGTACTGAGTTGGGTAAAGGTGAAATATATGAATTTATATTTTACATTAGTCTTTTGAGCTGCTCACTGGTATTTCTATTTTTCTTCTTTCCGCAAATATGGTACAAGTGAACTTCCTTGTGCCTTTGAAACTAGTCCAGCCATTGATTTGAGCAAAAGTAACATATCATGTCACTTCCACATAGAAGTCTATAGTCACCAGTGATCAGTTCACTCCCATTCCTCCAGAACCAGTTATATTGGAGACTCTCTGAGGGAGGACAATAGGAAAAGAATTCTTAGCTGACCCGTAGGGACATACAGTATGATTGAGAAATAGAAACACATTGTGTAAGTCACCATGATTTTGCATCACCACTGCCTTAAATCCTAGGGTATTCTAACTCTAATGGGATGAGACTTTGGGGACTGTAGAAGATGGTGAGCCTATTTTGTATGTGGGAGGGACACCAACTCCTGGTGACCCAAGAGTTGACAGCTTCTAAAATGGATTCCAAAGATTTCCATCTCCTGGCATTTGTGATTCCTCCCCCTTGAGGAGGGTTGGAACTAGTGACTAGCTTCTTACAAAATGCTTCAAAAGTGATGGGATGCTGCTTATGAGGTTAGATTATAAAAAGATTGGCTTTTCCTAGTTCACCCTTTCTCATTCTCACTCAGACCCTTTGGCCTGGGTAAGTCAACTGCTATGTGGTGAGTAGGTCTATAGAAAGTTCCAAATGATGAGGGATTAATTTCATCAGCTTATATAAGAGAATTAAGAAGGCATATCAACAATCATGTGAATGAGCTTGAAAATGAATATTTTGAGCCCTGAAAAAAGACATGTGAGTAAACTTGGAAGTGGATCCTCCTTGAAATGACCCCAGTCCCAACTGATACTTTCATTGCAGCCTGGTAAGAGACCTTAAGGCAGAGGCACCCAGGAACTACTTCCATTTTTGATCCACTGGAAACTGAGTTTATTGACTCAAACTGCTATGTTTTGGAAAATTTGTTATGTAGCAAAGATAACTAACATATTTTGTGAATATTTTCCTAAGTATAATGTATCAATAGAGAAAATACATTTAATATTTTGTTGGAGATGCCTGATGAGAATTGTATCTGAAGTAGAAATCAATGTTTTAATTATTTATTGGTGCATTATAATGTAGTTACAGTTTATTACCAATGAATGTATGAACCCATATTCACATAAGAATCAAGTTCATACTTAAATTCCTAAGGTAAGTTAATTATCTAAAAGATATAGAGATGTGTTCAAGAATTCCTCAATGTAAAATATACAGCATATAGTAGTGATCAGTATTTGGGGTACTGGGAAGTTGGGTATTTTGGATCTCTTTGATTTTTTGCAGCTAACAGAAAACTTGATTTGCCCATTAAGGAGAAACATGGGTTTTTATTAAACCATTTTCAGTCACCCCAATATAGGCTGACTTATACTTAAATAGCTAACCCAATTCTAGTACAGCTTCTGAAAAATTTATCAAAATATGATCAAAGGAGTGCAGAGACAGTGGGAGATGGGGCCTTTCAGGCTATTTTGAATCATCTGAATCTGAAAATGAGGGCATGACACCTACAGTCTTACAATAGTTGTTCAATATCAGGAATTCAGGACAATGTCTTCTAGTGAATCTGAGCATTAATGCTAATTTTTATGTAGCAGAGATGAAAAAGCTGTAAGAAAAAATTACAGTGTTTGGGAAGAAGCAGGAATACAGTTCTCATATGAAAAAATAGATAAATAAACTCAGGAGCTGAAAATCTTGTACAAGCTACCTTGATACAATACAGTGAAGCTTGAGCCCCCCCAAGAGGGACATTGCTTAGGTGCTAGGCTATTGAGAAACTTTGAAGACAGGCATCTTAGTTATTAAAAGGTTTTTCATAGGTGAGTATAATTGTTTTCATGTGTTTGAAGTCAAACTGGTTTCAGTCCCACCAGGAATTCCTAATGAATACTGCATTTTCTGAGGAAGCAACAATTCATAATTTCCCTTTATTCTTGTTTGTTACTACAAAATACTCTGTCTCAGGGGACTTTGATTAAGATGATGAGACAAATAAAACAAATAGAGAATCCATTAAATGTCTGCCTGAAACCAGAGCTGCACTGCTTAATATGAAAGACTGCTCAAAACGAATAATGAAATAAGCATCCTTTTCCACAACTGATAAGGAAACGAAGGCTAGATGTAGATTTGGGGAAACTAATTTACAGTGGAATAGGGAAAAAGGGGAAGAAGAGCAACCACAGAAAATCAACTTAATAAATATAGGAGACTGCAGAGAAGTCACAAGATAAGGACAGCATATGCTCCTCCAGCTAGAAAGTGGCAATCATTTCCCTCAGAAGAGACGCTGATAAGGCCCCCTCCTCCCCAGCACGCAATCATTTTGCATTTTATATTATTTGAAAGGAGCTTGATTATTTTCCTTTGAATGAAGCCAGATTGGTTCACATTTACCTGTCAACAGAATGTTCCATTCCTCTGTTTTGCCTGTCTATTTAAAGGCATATGACCTGACTATAAAATTCCACATATGAACTTTCAGTTAGATGTAAATAAATAATAATAGGTGACCAGCTTGTGTTTTTGAAAGAATTTTTTGGTGCCAAATTATGCTAAATTAAAGTCTAAGGACTGATGAATATGACTGATGTTTGCAGTAATGGATTGGGGTAATGAATATTGCTTTATTCAAGGTCAAATACAATCTTTAAAAATCACATCCAGAAGGAAAAGTCATACATGAAAATGATAATTATCTATTTGAAGCCTAGTTTATAGAGGAAAAACATAACATGTAATCTCTTCTGGTTTTGTAAACTTGTATAAATGTTTAAATATTGTTCTATCAAGTGGAAATAGACATGAAGAATGTATAAAGATGAATAAGAAGTGAACAGCTATCAATTGACTTAGATGGGCTGAATTTCACTTACTCAAGTAGGGATCTAGGATCCAGCAGCATAGTGGGGCAATCATTCTGAAAGCATTTGTATCGTGTTTTTCAATATTACACATAAATTGCTTATTACTGAAAGGGAATAGGGAACAGAATTCTTTACTAAGCATCTAGGCACTTGGGTTCTAGGAGGGGTCCTGTAGTTTATAAAATTTGTATCTTTAATAGATCAGTGAGACTTTTTTGTTTTAATTTTCTTAATCTACCTAGTGAAAGAGTTGAATAATACTACTAGGACCAACCCAACCCTATGAACCCTGTGTATTATAATAATTGTATGTAATATAATTTACATATGATATGTATGCATTTGCATCTATCTATCATCTATCTATCTATGTTAATGTACATCTAAACAGGATTTAAAAAAGAAATAAGCACACCATAAGCCTGACATGGTGACAGCTTTCAAAATTATGGAAACCTTAGCACAAATCTGGGATAAAAAAAGGTAACTTGCTCTGATGCTCAATTTCACAATGTTATTCAAGTAATTCACAAAAAATGTTTATTTTAAAATTTGTATTTCCCAAATGAATCAGAACATTCTGTGTGTGGAATCAGAGCTGGTCCTTTGAAAGATGGGCATTGCTTTGGGTGATAGAAGCTCAGTGTCTGTTATTGATAAAATATCCAGTTTATTGTAATGTAGGCCAACTGATTGCCTTCCTGGTGAGCCAATGGGAATGCACATTTCTTGAGAATTACAGAAGAACAATGCTGGCCTCTATTTCAATATTTTTCTCAGTGTGCTGATATGAACATGAACTTTTGAGATCTTGGCGTTTTTTAGTTAAAATATTGGTTTTTGTTTTGTTTTGTTTTGTTTTGTTTTTTGTCCTTATCATATAGCTTGCAACCCTTCATCTGAATGGAGCATTCACTGCCTTTCAAAATGTCTATGGTGTCACTGCTTTTAGGCAGATATTAGTAATTTTCTTCAGTCAGAAACCTTCCTTAGATGCAAAAAAGTATACACAAATAAAATTTTAAAATGTATTCATGTACTATAAACTATTTACATTGCTTAAAGGAACTGAAAGAGCTACAGGCACCAAGAACAAGAAAGTACAATTACCAGAAAGGTAGTGTTGGAAAGAGAGATAAAGGTTGGTCATTGTTTCATCATGATTAATTAGAAATGTCTCATAAATGCTGAAAAATTCAAAAATGAACAATACAGCATCTCTGTCCTTATATACCTTATCATTTAATGGAAAAACTCATCTCTTAAAGCACCAATGTTGTGCTTATACTTAATTTCTTTTATAAGGACTGATGAAACATATGCTTTGAAGTCAGACAGGTTGAGGTTTCTAATCCATCCACTTTTGACAGTTTATACTATTCCTCACTGAGAACATATATACTAAAATAGTACTTAATTCACAGGGCTGTTATGAATATAAAATGAAATTATGCACATAAAACATTTGGCATAGTGTCTGACGTATACTATGTGTGTAATAAATAACTATTAATTAATTTTTCCTTGTGTTTTTTTTTACCCTGATTTTTTTGTGCCTCATCCTAAGAAAGATAAAGCATCACCTGCAGTCAGGAATCAACTATCATGCAGGCATTGGAACCAGGAGCCTGGTTCTCACAACTAGGTCTTAGTAGTTCCCTGCTGAACTTAAACAATTTCATAGGACATCAACATCAGAAAAGCCAATTGTTGACCACAATGGATCTTGACAAAAAAAATCATTCCATAATTATATAGGAAAATCGAGAAAAAACGGCATTGTCAAATCTGAAAAGTGACTTGACATCTTCCATCTCAGCTAATATTAGCTATTACGGCTCTTTACTGGCAACAGTTTTAGCCTCACTCAGTCTTTCCTCCTAGATAAGATTACAATCCCTAACTGTGTAGTTATCACATTTCCTGGTAGAATCTAATCCAAGGCAAAGCCCTGCTTTCTTATATCTTCCCAAAAGCACTTAACACAACTCCAAATTCCTAATAAATCTTACCACTGTCTCACTGAGATCCCTACGCTTCTCCATGGTGTATGTTTTCCAGTGCTGCAAAGTGCAGTAAACCCAACTTCAACTACTGGTAGTCCTTGGCTGGAGTGCAATGACACTCCTAGTCACACTGTCTATTGTCTCCACATGTGACTTTTTTTCTTTCTGCTGAACTAATTTTTCAATTTACTCTGGCTTTCTCTTCCTGTCACCACTCCTTGCATACTTCAGATACTTGCTAAATGGTTTTTGAATGAATACTTCTCCCTTTCTGCACTTTTTCTTTTTATCTTTCTTCTTTTTCATAGTCCCAGACCAGCACGACTCTAGGAAAATAAATCAGCTCACCACTCTGTCAGCAAGGAATTGCTTCAACCTTTCTCTTACTAGTCTCTCAGGGACTGGGTTGAGCTAAACTAAGGAGAAAAAAAAAAAAATTCAACGAGGTGTTGTATAGTGGAAGAACATGGGGAATTTCTGACTTTGTACAAAGGAGTGAAAACATTCATTAAGTTTACTTATGTATTCAGTAGTAAGATGTTTCATATGTTAGTCTTGTTTTCCTTTTACCCGGCTGAGATCAGTTATTATTTTAATTTCACTTAGCTCTGTGGCTTTGTGTTTCCTCAGTCTTCCATAGTTTCTATTGGGAGAGTTTTAGGTTATAAATGCACACATGCAAATAACTGGGTTTAAAACACACACCATAAAATCAAAGCAAACTTAAAACACAAATTTTGTTAATTCTTCTCAGTACCACTTAAAATTTTGCTGCAAATTAGCCCCCATCTGGGCAGTTTTGTAATCCTCTGTCAAATGGGTTTAATTAATTAATTAATTAATTAATTTATTTTAATTTCTTACTCAACATAGAACCACTTAGAATTTAAAGATCTTTTAGTATAGGCAAAGCTGCTTGGTGGTACACAGGATATGAAAGCACACCATTTTAGTTTTCTCTTGTCCTTAATTGTCAGACTTGAGAATTTCAGCTAATTTCTTCTCCATAGATACTTTTAGTGACTCAATTTTGTATGCCTAAGATTTTATATTTCAATGGGATAGGGTTACCAAAATACATCAGCAGAAATGCAAATATATGGAGTTAGTTTTAACTTGGTTTTAAATTCCCACATGTTCTAAAATAAAAATGAACTTGACAGATACCTAAAGGTTCTGTTAGGATAAGGATGTCCACAATCAGGGTCTTATCTTACTGGAAAATATCTGATTTTTCCCTTAGATAACTGGACATAATATAACTTCAAATAAGTAAAGGTAAATTGATAGAACATCTCAATTGGTTCCTAGGTCCACTCCATTATAGGAGGTCTGCCTTTGATTCTGCAGTCAGGCCTCTGGCTTCCAGATTATCATGTTTTTCTTTTTTAAAGAGAATTTCCAAACTGTGGCAGGAGGATGTAATTTATGTTTAATAATTTATTGAACCCAAACATATGAGCAGTTGGTCCAGTATAGACTACAAGGCTTAGTTTGAAATATAGTTAAGACCTGAAAGACTTCCCCAATAATGAGTGCACAGGGAAATTCAGTATTTTCCCTCCAGGTAAGAACAGAAAAAGTAGGGGATGATTGGCAGCTATACCTGAATACTATGCAATGTATATAAAAATTAAGTTTATTATTTTAAGCATAAGCTATGTATGTATTATGCTGTGATTGGAATTGATTATAATAAAGCATGGAAGATGTTAAAGGACATTCCCTTATTCAAGATTCTAGTCTAAAACCCTATTATGAAAAATACCCATTAGTTACCTTAAGTAAAATCACAAGCCACAATTGCCATCCTATACATCTATGGCATTCATCTGGATCCCTACCCAGAAAATTCAACGTCTACAAAATGCAAACTTCGCTTGTGGAATTCACCTGCAATGTTTTCCACTATAAAGCATTAATTAGAGGAATGAAGACAAGACCAGAGCAAAATACAAATGGCCAGAATGGATAAATGCTGTAACAAACATCCAGGCCAATTTAAACCTAAAAAAAGTTTTAGCCACACATTACCATCTTTGTAAAAGTGAGTATAAATGGGCTAAATAGTATTGAAAAAAATTCAGAAGTACATCAAAACTAGTCACAGAACATTTAAAATATACAGGTCCAACTTCTTAAGGAAAAGAAAATAAAGTAAAATCAGTTCCCCAAAATGATTTTAATAAAAGTGAAACTAATTTATATATGAAGTATTAATTTTTATATATGTATGCCATTCTGATTGCAGTTCTTTTGCTTCCTAGAAGTGTAGCCTACAAAGTTTGAACCCTAGTTTCTGATTGAAGACTGGCAATACATGTTTATGTACACAAGGTTGTTATTGGTCCAGGGATGGGTGTAACATCTGTGTCTTAGTCAGACCAAAGAGATAGGCTCATTAGGCCATATTAAGGGACAGTTTTGATCCCACTGTTCATGAACAACAAAGCAAGTCTTTGCTCCTTCTGGCTACCATCTTGTCACTGTGAGGGAGGCAAGTTGGCAAAAACTACAACATGAAGAGGAGGAAGGAGGGAAGGGATCATGGAAAACTTGAGTGGAAACCCTAACATCCCACACTGGGAGTCTTACTGGCTTCTGGATTTTTGGTTAAACAAGATAAAACATCTCCAACATAGTCCAGTTGGAGTAGGATCCTTTTTATTTGCAGCCTCTCCTTACATTTCCACAGTAAATACTTCAGGAAATTTCTTCTCTTTCTTTGAATCACAGTTTGTACTTGTTGAGTCCATTTGTGGGCAAGATGCTGTATTGACATTTTATATATGTAATCTTATTTCACCCTGAAAACCCCTCACTTTACAGATGAGGGGCTCAAAGCACAGAGAATGAAGCAATATGCTTAAAGTAACTCGGGATTCCAACTAGAGCTGTTTAGTGGCTGATTTCATGAATTTTTTTTCATTATGCCACTCAGCAAAGACTTATAAAACATTATAGAAGATTCCCTGGTTGGCAGAGATGTGCTAAAAATGGATTCTTTAAAAGGTATCAAGAAATACCCTGGGTAATCACCAATGCTTTTGCAATGAATAAAATACTCGCTGGATAGTGGGGGCAATTTCTTTATCCTTCTAACCCAAAACTGCAAAAACCTTTAGAACAAAGAAATTATTAAAGCCTACACAAAACCATCATTGATTACATTTCCCCATGTGGTTTTCCTCTCTATTGTAGAAATCCTTTCCTAATTCAAAAGAAGCTATTATTAAAAAGCTAATCTCTTCTCATGTGAAGAACAGCATATGCTGCAAATATCTCAAATTGTGTTCTAAACACGGTTTCACTGAAGGGTTAGAATAGCAGGACTATTATCGAGTCATAAGGGAAAAGAATGGACACCTGAATAAATTCTTATCACGAAAAGTGGCTTATTTGACTACAAATAGTGACATCTTCTGAAAAGCATTCTTCTCTTTTCTATAAGCAACATATAAAATTGCCAGATTCTGCCACACACATGTCAAAAGCAAGAAAACTAAAATAAATGTTGAAAACAGGCAGCATTAAGAAACAGTGCTTACTTAACTGGAAGGAAATAGGAAGAGAGGAAATATAAACAAACTCCTGTGTTTGCATTTTAGTGGCAAGATCTTTCTTATTTTTCTTAAATTGAAGAAAACCATGGCCTGTTTGTTTAGACAACATGTATTCTGTAAAAATGAGTGCAACATATTTTAAAAGCGTAAGTTCTGTTGATCACGATTATTTTGATCAGTCTTCTTAAGACCAATGTAAATATTAACTAGTATGTCTTTAATAGGATAGAAACTCCAATGGTGAATAGAATATAATATTGCAGACTTTGTGATTAAAACATAAAAGCATTGATTTGATACTATAGGGTAATGATCAGGTCCAAACACTGAACTTCTCTAAGAGATATGTTTTAAAAATATATTTTTGGTGAAAAGAATTAACAAATGTTCTGTAAAATTAGAAATGCATTTAAAAGGGGGAAATAATGGTCTATTGATTATAAAATAGTAGGCAAAAGAATTTTTATTAATTTAATATAAAGACAGGTGACTAACTTTGAGGCGATGATGATTGATAAATTATTTTAATAATTGTAACTCAATGTTTACTCTGTATTAACTGTGAGAGCATAAAACTGGAACTTGTGGAGCATTGCAAAAAGACCATAATGAGGTTTGATCTTTATTCTCAAGGAGTTTTTGGACTATAAAACTGATAGTCATGAAGAGAAACAAAGCTTGTTGAATACTTTGAGATAAGAACACACATTTTTGACATTTAGTTCAGGAAGAGATACACCCCATAGGATCTCAAGGTCTGCTTTTCATATTATCATCTATCAGTTCTCTCAAATTAGAAAACTTGGAAACATTTCTTCCTTTTCCTCCATAATTCATTAACTCAGTCCCTTAAGTACCATTGTAATCTCTCCATCCCACTGGTCCAGTTTAGAATCTTATTGCATCTTTCCTGGGATGCTGCAAAAGATTTTTTTTTTTCCCTATTTACAAGATTTTTCTCTTTTTAATCCATTCTCTCCATCTTTAACATGGGCATATTTACAACAAAGCAAAACAAATTGGATTACAGAACATTTTAACTTTCTTTACATGTTTTTGCAGTTTCTGCTGCAGCAAGCAGGTACTTTTATGGATTTAAACAAACTTTAAGTGAACATCTTTGGAAATAGTAAAATTTTTATGTAGAGAGATGACTGTTTCAGCGATGGCATCTTGAAAGATCAATTTGGATGCAGAGTACAAGAAGGATTAGAGGAAAAAAATAAAGCAACAGAACCTGGCTTTTTCTGTTCTCTGTACTCTTAGTATTTACAGTTTGGATAAAGACAGAGACGATATGTCTCTGATTTGGGGATCAGATTAAATTTGGAACACTGAAAATTTTTCCCTGAGTGTTCCAGTGCATTTCTGGGTCAACTCAGACTAATACTGGTTGCATTACCACTAAAATTAATGCCGTTCACCAGGGAACAGATGTGAGTTCATCATGTGAGTTCAAGAATAGGGACTTCTGATTTCTAATCCAGCCTGATACCCTCTTTAGCTTTGGGGAATTGAGTTGGTAAAGCTGCTTTGCAGAAATGTGGTTATTAAATATGCACAGGCTTTCTTTCATTGGTTAATATGTCTGATTCCTTCAGTAACCACATTTTTCAGTGCAAACATTTCTTTATGCAGTTATTAATTTTTTCATTCTTCTTTGGAGTTTTCTTAATTATCACCAAAAATCAAGTTCATAAATTAATTGATGGTATTAATCTACTAGTGACAAGATGAAATCAGCTAATTCATTCCTGTTTAGACAAAGCCTATATCAGACATTTAAAACAATATCCAGTCTTTAAGCATTACTATGGTGTCAAATTGCACAGGCAATATTCATAAGCTCCTTGCTTCCAGTTATAAAATAGGGAAACCCTATATATTTTGGTCTCAATTTTTATAAGATTCACAGATGAACTGTTTAGATTGTACATGTTTATGTAAGATATTTAAAACCAAATATTTTAGCAGTCAATTAGAAGCTGATTTCAAATTGATGGCCTTGTTAAATGCAATTGGAAAATCAATAAAGATTCTGCTCTGGTTTGGTTAAATAATAGTGGATTTTTTAATCCACTTGGATTTGCAGACATTGTGTACACATATATGTGTATATTATACGTATGTATGTGTATATATACATATATGTGTATATATGCATGTGTGTATATATATATGATGTACATATGCATATATGTGTATATATATAAAACAAAAGAAACTTTCAAAAATAATTTCTAGAGGTTTCAAGTTATTACCATTATTGCACACAACATAAGACCTAGGAATTTCAGAGTTCCTGGGATTACTTACTGTTTTAGAAGGAATATGCTAAATATACACCTAAAATATCTGTGTCATTTAAGAAAAGGTGAAGTGTGTGGCTACTGAAGAATGAAAATTAATTCAGAGTAGTGTTGCAGATCTCTAGGGGTGGTAATTTTGTCTAATGGGAACTTAATAACTCATATTAAACACATTACTAATCTGATGCTTTGCTTACAGTAAATTAGAACCAGTGAAATTATAAATCACTTATAAAGAAAAAAAGAATATCTCTTGAATTAAATTTGAATCTTCTCCTAACTAAGAAACAGCAGGTAGAAAGAATCCTTCTTGTTTCCAAATGAATTCCAATCAAGTTTTGCATTCATGTTTGAATGCATTCATGTTTAATCCAGACAACACAAACCAGAATATATCATGTGACCACATAATTCTGTAAATGCAAACTATATATTTCACCAGTCACACTGAACTTCACTGAACTCCATTTCATATTCGTGATGGGCAGGACTCTGGTCATGTGTATCTAATTCTAAATGTGTGGCAAAGCATTGCAGAGGATTCAAACTCAGTTACTGCTAAATCATAACAATAGTAGTAATAATAATAAAAACAAAACAAAAGAAACCATGAAACCAACCCAAAATTCAGATTTCTGCTTAAAACGTTGTTTCACAAAAACTGGAAAAACAGAGCACCATTAAAATCTTGTCTTATCTTGGCATTAACCAGGGTGACATGGACTGAAGTTTTTCTAACACTAAGTATATATCATTCTATCTTTTTTGTAGACTTTAGTTTTCAACATTACACTGGTTTGCAGATGTTGTTATCTGTAATTGACAAGTCAATACAATAACTATATATTCATCCATTCATTTACTCATTCATTCACTTAACCAAGTTTTGGGGTACCTACTGTATGCCAGGTGCTGCTCAAAAAGCTTGCACATAAAGCAGTGGACTAAACAAAGTCCACACCCTCATGGCTGCACTCTGGTGTGGGAAGCAAACTCCCAACACATCAAACATGTTAGATGTCAGGTGGTCACAAGTGCCCGGAGGGAGGGCATGATAAAGGGGAATGAGGATGAAGTGGAGGAGGGTTTGTTATCTTATGTTGTGCTTTCAGAGAAGGCTTAATGATGTAATCATACACACAATAAGCACAAATTAGAATAAAATGAAGGGGTAAGCCATAAAGATGTCTAAGGGAATTATACTCCAAACACAAGGGTTGGCAAATTAGAAGCCTTGTAGCTAAAACAGGATGAATTTCTTCAAAGAACAATGATGTGACTAGTGTTGGAGCTGAATGAGAGCCAAGGAAAGTGAAAGCTAGGGTCAGAGAAGTTGTGGTGGATGGTGGTGGGAGATGATACATAGTTATACAGGCCATTGAAGGGTGACAGCTTGCTTATTTATTTATTTATTTATTTATTTATTTTTACAGACTGCATTTTGAGTCATTGTACACAAATGGGGTACAACTTTTCATTTCTATGGTTGTGTGTGATGTACATTCATACCATTCATGTAATCATACATGTACATAGGGTAATATGTCTGTCTCATTCCACCATTTTTCATATCCCCGCCCCCTCCTCCCTCTCATTTCCCTCCATGTAATCTAAAGTTCCTCCATTCTTCTCTCACTCCCACACACCCCTAACACCCCTAACTTGATTATGTATCATCATCCACTTATCAGGGAAAACATTTGGCTTTTGGTGTTTTGGGATTGGCTTATTTCACTTAGCATGATATTCTCCAATTCCATCCATTTATCTGCAAATGCCATAATATTATTATTCTTTATGGCTGAATAATATTCCATTGTGTATATATACCACAGTTTCTTTATCCATTCATCTGCTGAAGGGCATCTAGGTTGGTTCTTGGACTGGAGGCCCTTTGACAGCTTTTTATAATAAGGGAAGCATTAGAGGATTACATGCACAGATCTGACATGATCTATTTTGTTTATTAAAGAACTCATTGGTTTATAGTGGGGTGTGATCAGGGGTGGTGAGCAAGAAAGGCCAGTTTAGGAGGTTAAATAAATAATCTCAGTGAGAGAGGATAATGACTCAGATCAGAAGTCAAATAGTGGCCAGG